>VMBQ01001181.1:8184-69887 GCA_007657795.1 Dreissena rostriformis
TCTTTGTGTCGTATGAACGAATCTGCACTAAAACTAAATTTAGATTCACATCGTACATGCATGATATACATGCTGGCTTATTTGACTTCCAGTCATTTAAAGCGGGACTGTACGATTTTGTCAAATATTTATGATTTTTTTTTAAATGTGTTGAAAATTAGTATACATATATTTCAATATAAATTAAAATAAAAGTTAAGAAGAACATGTGTCGAAAAATGCGAAATAAGCCAGATATTTAAATCTGAAATTGAACCAGCCAAATTCGCCAGCATATATATAATGCATGTACAATGTGAATCTAAATTTAGTTTTAGTGCAGATTCGTTTATACGACACAAAGACACAATTTTATTTCCTAACAAATTCGAGTAAAAGTGTCGGCATCGGCTTTAGCCAGCGCTTACTTGTCTTTGCTGAATTTAATGAAATTCGTCTTCAATGTATAATTTTTATTGCCTATTTTGTGTCATCGTAACATAATTTTATCAATATATTAAAATTTAACACATATAAAAATCGTTCAGTCCCGCTTTAAGCAAATATATAACCTTTGCTCGCATTATCCTACTAACGATAAAAATGATGCCTTTGCTAAGTAAAAGCTGTACAAACCTTAGCATAATATGCGTGGTTCCCCAGGAAACCAATACATCTCACGACCAACGCTGCAGCGAAAGAAGAAATCTAACAAACTTCAACTCAAAGAATCGATCTAGTAAGTGTCTCCCATGCACCCCTCAAAAACTGGTAATCTCGGTCCAAATACACAAACAAAGCCCCTCTTCTTCTATCATATAGTAGGTGCTCTATATAAGCTAGTCTGGCCTGCGCACAAGCACACACCCCAGCAGACAACCAACACAAAACACAACAACTATAGCGGAGAGTGCCCATGAGTGTCTACGCAAAGGTAAAAGACTTCAGATAAATAATTCCTATCATCCCCGTAACTTTCGGCTAATTTCCTTTAAAAGAAAGTAGGGCGGGGGCGCCTTCTGTATCCCGCTCCAACCCCCGTTAACACCTTTCTTGAAACCGACGTTTCATAAGGGAAATCTGTTAATTTGATGACAGTTGAAATAATGGTAGATTTCCATGATGATAGTTAATGTTATTAATTAATCTCTTTTATCGATGAATATATTAAATGTAAGCAAGTCGGGTTTCATCTGTGAGGTTTAAATTAGTATTTTTTTTTTCTGATCGTATTGATGTTTGAAGATGAAAAGAATTTATGTCTCCAAATGAGAATACATTTTCATCACTAATCTCTTCGTCAAAGAGCAAGGAAATCAAACTGTCTAAGTGTTGCATCCCTGAAGTTTAAATTTGTAATCCTTAGTGGTTGTTTTGATGTTTGAAGAATAAAAGCATTGGTGTCTCCGAGTGTACATAAAGAGATGATATCAATAAAAACCGACATTAACAGAGTTCTTCCGCAAATTAAGTTGATGTGTCAACAATCTTCTTTGATACTGGGTTGCTTTTCAGAAAGTATCTTAAGGAATTCTTAAATTATGGTTAAGGGAAAATTCGAGACTATGTGCAGCCGAGGTCAATATGTTTTTTTTTTCTGTTGTGCATTTCAAATGATATTTAATTGTTCATGATACATGTTTGATAAGCTAGTACAAGCATGATACAATTTTTGATAGATAATTAATGATGTTGTTTATAAGATAGTGTTTAGATCAATATGCACTTTATGCTGTATTATACTTGTTTTTTTTTATACATGCATTGAATGGTTTATGATACATAAGCAATTGATTGCACAGTTTTTTCAAAGGTAACATTTTTTGTATGTACGTATAGTGTCTTACAATTTAATGACCGTGTTTTAGTATTACTTATTGTGTTACTATTCTTTTAAGTGCAAATACACGATTTGAAGTGTTTTATCGCCAAACATTACCATGTACTTTTTCATGCGTGTACTGAATCTACTTACATCATTAACAAGCTTCTACCAGCGGCTAAGCCTAGAAAGTATATGATTGACAAAATAAGCTCATATGATTACCGACATATCTGTGTTTGTTGTATGTGTTACTGGAATGTATTAATAAAGAAATATATAAGATACAACATTATGTTATTTGCGGCCTATGTGTTGTTTCCGTAAATCTATTCTCAGGGAGTAATGATGTTTCATAAAGTATCATATATTTTGCTCTCCAAAGACCCGTGTTTGGATCAAAGCGCTGGTATTTTGGTACATTTGAACCTTTACTTTATTTTATTATTACAGAATATTGTTCCAAACGTTATAGTTTTGTGCAGTAAATTCATTCCATGATATCAAGCGAAGCTCATATACAAACTTATTATGTCTGTATATTACAAGCTTAATGACACTATTGATTGGTTTGTTTGCATGTCTGGTTTTCGTGTATTTCCGTTTGTCTATCTTCGTATGCTCTTTCTCTGTGGTCACATAACAGTTTGCTGGTTAATTTAAATATGACCACAACATATATGTTAACCAGACTTAAACAGGAAAATGCCATGCTACCTTTGTGCACATTATTCTACTATCGATAATTGTTGCCTTCGCTATCATGAGCTATTAAAACATAAATATAACATGCGCTCGCTCTCAAGAGACCAATATACCTGTTGCACAGAAAGAAGAAATCCTACAAAGTATCGCTCAAGGAAAACCAATAATTGATCTGGAAATTGTCTTCCTTGGACCCCTTAACAAAACGAGTAATCTCGGTTCTAATACACAAACACAGTCCTCCTATTCTATCATATAGTAAGCGCTCTGTCAAAACTAGTCTGGCCTCAACACAAGCACACACCCAAACAGACAACTTACAAAAAATACAACAAGTCCAGCGGAGAGTGCCCATGAATTTCGAAGCAAAGGCAATAGACATGAAATTAATAATTACTAATATCACCCTATTTTTGGGGTAATTTCCTAGAAACCTTGCCTTGATGAATCGCTATTCAGACACACACTGTACGCTGTTCACACGGTATAATAAGCGATGCCAGTACACACACTTTATGTGTCTGTATACAACAATCGCAATGACACTATTGTTATGTTTTTTTAATTGTCTGGTTTTCATGTATTTCCGTTTTTTCTATTTTCTTATGATCACATAATAGTTCGCTAGTTATTTTTTATATATGGCAAGAACAAATATATTCAAATAAGAATGAAATAGAAAAATACAATACTATGTTGCTCGCATCATTCTACTAACGATAAAGTTGCCTTCAATATCGTTAGCTATACGATCATAAACATATTAATTATGTGCACTCTCTCAGGAGACCAATAAACCTCACGATTTCTGTTTCAAAGAAAGGAGGAATGTTACAAATTGCCGCTCAAAGAAACCAAACAATGAAGCCGGAAATTGTCTTCCCGTGGACCCCTAAAAACACCATTCATCTCGGTCTAAATACACAAACACAGAACCTTTTCTTATATCATATAATAAATGCTCTATCAAAACTGGTCGGGCCTGTTTTACCTTTCACACCCAACCTGACAACATACAAAACGTGCAACAACTCCAGCAAAGAGTGGCCATGTGATTCTTAGCAAAGGCAAGGGCACTTTGACTTAACACTTAACAGAGTGAAAACTCACATTCTTTCCCTTAACTTCTTTCGTCAAATTTCCAAAAAACCGTGCTTTGATAAATCCCTAGATAGTCACACTATTGATTGTTTTCTCTTACTGCTTATACTTACTGTTTTCTCACGTTTGATACTTACATACACTAACTTACAGGCTTTTCGTGCGGGACATTAAATGGAGATGCAATGTATCGGTGCTCTACACCGGACACTTAAAAGAACAAGGAAGCGCCTATGGGATCGGGGCGTCACCTGTTACGCGAGGGCAAGATGGTTAAGCATGAACGATCCCAACGAAAAAACGAGCGCCGACGGCGTTGAATTGGCAAGATACAGAGACATTTCTGCTGAAATAAATGTTACAAAAATAAATGTTAAAAAAGGAACAGTTGACTGAATGAAAATCTAAAAGGCTGTAACGAAACGTAACGAATATTTGAGGAATCATTAAGCGCAAATATACAGGCACATTTGTAACATATGCTAAAATTATTTTTGGGTCGAGCAGACGTTCTCATCGGGGCAACATACCTAACAGATGCCAAAATAATTAGAATAAATAATAAACGCCGGGTTGGTTAATTATAATCCTAACCTCTAGAATTATACGCTAATCAACAACCAAAACACCCGCTAATGTAATCTAGGGCAATTTCTAGTACGTGATTTATTCCGCAAAAATAGTGAACTAGCCAACCAACTATGAAAACATGCGAGGGTGGAGTTAAATTGACCAACCAAAATTTAAATATAGATGTGCATGTTTAGTTTGTATAGTATAGTTAGTTTGAAAACGCTAGATCACTGTGCTGATAGATCACCATTTCTTGTTGTCGCAGTCGCGGTCCGTTTAGGGTCTTGCTGTTATCTTGTATTTTACGAACATCGGAAAACGTTGTGTTAGATTTTAATCTGCAAAAATAAATCGCAAAGAACACTGAAATGAACTTGTATACTTTATCGTGTATTAACGACTATGTTACACAGTCTTTTATGGTGCCGTGCCAGACGCGAACCAAGAAGTAAAATAAAACAACCCAGAATACGGATTATCACGGGCCAAAAGAACAGCTACAACGCGACACGGAAACAGGTCAGTTGTTCAAATATATCATGGCAATCAGGGAGGGGAAATTTAAAGTTAAAGGCGTCATGACAACGAAATATTTAGATTTGTTTTGAAGAATTTTACGTTGTTAGGTGTGAAAATAATAATAATAATTAAAAAAAAATATGTACGGAGAAATTTTACCAGCATCAAAATCAATAAAATTTTGTAGTGATCGATATTTTTTCTAAAATTCCGGTGAGAATAAAATAAATAAATAAGAAAGTATAAGAGTTTTACATTCTTTTGTCAGTTATAGAAATAAAGAAATTAGAAAAATACAAATAATTGAGGATATGTGAAAGATTTTACACTGTTATTTATCATAGAAAAGTAGAATTATGTACAAGGAAATCATTCCAGTATACAATGAGCCAATTGCTGTATCTGTAAGATCGTTTGGTAGAAGGTACGACTGTTACGGCTGTAACTACTGACTTATTAGTATTAATCTTACACGTAGTTTTTTCTCTTTCGATTTTGTAAAAAAAAAACTGCATTAGGACAAGCAATATTTGTAATAAATTTCGATCGTTCTATTATAATATAAGTAAAATCTTGCTTTGATTGATATTTTTTTTCCAACAATCCGATAAATAAGGAATGTACAAATAAATCAGAATATTTCAATAAGTTTACATAGTTTCATGTAGTATTAGAAGAAAGAAAATTTGAATTTGCAAATAAATAAGAATATAAGACACATTTTAAATATCTTTATGAAATTGTTAGAATGGAGAAATAAGGAAAGTAAAATAATAATAATCATAATGTTTAAAGAATTTTACATTGTTTTTGACACTATCAGAATTAAGAAAGAAGGAACGTACGAATAACAAAGAGTATTAAACAAAAGATATGTATTATTATTATAAAGAAACTAGGAGAGTGCAAATAAATGAGAATTTGACATTATAAGAATATAAGATCTTAGTTAGAAAAACAAAAATAGGAAAGTAGAGTCAATGCGTGAGACAGACAATAAAAATACATTTATTTAATGTAAATATATATTTATCATCATCATCGTGCGTATTGTGTATGTATGTGAGGTATTGTAGCAGTATTGAATAATTTGTATAGGTATATATTTAAGGCCGTGTATACTTTGAAATCAGAATGTAATGTGTTCTGTTGCATGCAGTTGAAATATACTATTATATGCACATTAAATGTCTAATATAGGCGTGCCTTATAGTTAAATGGATGCAAGAGTCTGCTAGTAATCGGCTAACCGTTACTTAAGGTTACATAGAGAATTAATTCTGTCATTAAGCGTGTTAAGCTTAACTGAAAGGTTCCTGCCATTTGCTTGTATGCATGGTGGAAGAATGCTATTGCATAATATTTATGTGGGCGTGGCTGACGAATCCGGGATCCTAATCAAGATCTTGACACCCCCACGATTAAGAGAATACGACCAGAACTTGAGATATACCGATAAGTAGGCATAAAAGTTATGATATTATGAATGTTTAAAAAAAATGTCTGTCTCACCACAAAGTAAATGTAGTTGATTGTAATTTATAAATTATGAAGTCACTGTAAAAATAGATTAAGTATGCCATTATAAAATTTGCTTAAGGCAAAGATAGTAGCGAATACAGGTAAAGGATTTAACTATTGCGTGAACTAAAATGGCATGTACTTTTTTTAAGGAAGTTTTGAGATACATGTATTAATGAACGTAATTAGGATTATTGAATAAGACGTTCTACAAGTTGTCATGACGATATTTAAGAATATCTAAAGTGGCTATGTAAAGCTGTTTGCCATCATTATGAATAACTGATGCATAGAAGAAACTCACCACAACGCAAATGAAAGATCGATATTTCAAGACTACGTATATGAATGAACGACATTGCGACACAACGCCTTCCACAACGAATTGAAGACGGTACTTCATCAACATAAAAAGCATAAGGGAGATCATTGGGTTTCGCTCTCAAAGTTTAAACGCATGGTTCTTTATTGCGAGAAGAGAAATCAACGACTGAGAATCATCGAAAGGACATAAAGTGACGCAACAGTGGACAAAATACGTGTGCCGTTAAACACTCTGGATCGATGTAGCGGTTCATCTAATTGATATACTTATACATGTGTATAAAGCATCCGGATTTCAACCTTATTAACATGGCGCCGTAGACATTATGGGGAACTACCATAGCTAAGACCTTGTAAGTATTATGACCGAATGAAGATCTAAATGTCCCCAGAGAAACGATGGCGACAGATTCAACAACAACAAAACAACAACGAGATCATGATAGATTCAGCAGAAGCAACAACAACAACGCAATGACGATGGGTTCAACAACAAAACAACATAAACAACAACGACCTAGCCAGCCTCTATGTGAAACTCGGTACACAGATCAACGGAACCGACCGTGTACGAATGACGGGCCGATCTTCTTCACTGCATCAGTGGTAGACCCGACCCAACAGCAACAGCGCATTCGCCACGCCGACAGATCGACGTTCCATGGGCTACGCCAAACGTTCAGCCGGACAACGATCAGCAATATTGGACCTGTGATGCTCCACGTCATTTCGATTGACATTTAGATTGTATAACAATTCAAACACTTATTTATTTCAGAAGAGACGTTTGTCAAAATCTTATTTTAATCTGCAGATGTTTTCATCATACGCGTGTTTGTATACTTTTCCTCGCCCCTTATGAAATCAATCGATATATAAAAGAAAACTCGGTTTATATTCAGAAAGTGTCTTAGGGAATTCTTAAATTGTAGTCAAAGCCCCATTAACACTCAAATAAACGAATATTTCGTAAAATATTTTATAAAATAAATTTAACCCATAACAAATCAGTGTTCATTATATTAAATAGCCATAATTTCAACGCTAGATGTGGTCTGGTTACATAGATTTAACAAGATACAAAATGCTCTTTTTTATTGTTTGTTGTACAATATATTCAACACATATTCATGTACCAATTTAGTGTTCGTGTGTCGTAAGAAAATATATCGTTGCGTGAAATTAAACTGGAATATATTGTACCACAAAAAAGAGCATTTTGTATCTTGTTAAATCTATGTTACCAGAAAACATCTAGCATTGCAATTTCGGCTATTGCTATAAAAACACTGATTGTTTATGGGTTAACTTTATTTTAGGAAATATTGTACGAAATATTCGTTGATTTTGAGCGTTAATGGGGCTTCAAGGGAACTTTCGAAGTTAGGCGCAGCCGACGTCAATATGTTTTTTTTTTCTGATGTGAATTTCAGGTAATATTTTATTGTTCTCGAGTCAATCATTATGCGACTTAAACTGAATTTACAAGTGCATGATTCGTGTATGGTCGATTATTTCCCCACTGTTAGTATACCTCATAGAGTCAAACAAGTGCCAGTGTCTGATTTCCCAGTTATATGTCAGTAATTACGCTAATTTTTGTTTTACAAATGAGTTTAATAACAAAGTTAAAACTACAACGGGATTCATGAATCGGGTTTAAATGGACGTTCACTGACACATATACGCCTTCCGCAATGACCTGATGAGAAAGTTCATATCCTCAAACCCAATTTGAGACTTACATTTGTAGCAATTGAGTGAAACATTTTTCTATATTTGAATATCATTAGTATTCATTTACTCTAAATTAAGCATTTCTTAGCGAGAATTCTCTACGAGATATACTGGAAAAAGCCCATTAATATTACCAATTAGCATCTGAGCCTCGCTCTGGCAAAAACGGGGTTTAATGCGTGTGCGTAAAGTGTCGCCCCAGATAAGCACGTGCAGTCCTCACAGGCTAATCAGGGGTGACACTTTCCGCTTTTATGGTATTTTTCGTTTAAAATAAGTTTTCTAAATTGAAAGCTAGTTTAGGCGGAAAGTGTCGTCCCTGGTTAGCCCGTCCGAACTGCACAGGCCAATCAGGGACGACGCTTTACGCATTTGCATTAAGTAAGTAAGTAAGGCTCATTTGTTAACAGTCAGGAAGATAGTTTCCTTAAATTTAAGTATATTCATGTTTCATAATTAAGTATTTAAAGTCCATCAGAAAGTTTTACTGTATTGTCATATTCGTAAGTATATTTTCTTTCGTTGAACAAGGTGGTAGCGGATAGTTGCTTTTCTTTTTGTGTTTTTTTCCTAGTGCCCCTGAAAGTTTCAAGTCTTTGTTTCCGTTCAACCATCGGGTAAATGAAATAAATCTGCTCTTGCTTTATAATTTGAATTTCGGGGACATTAGTGCAAAGTTTACTTACAATTAAATCTTTAATGACTGTATCATCGTGTATAAAACCGGTCCTGACTCTAATTAAATATATTGACCGGTCCATTGCTGCGACATAATTATTTTAATGTCTGTGTGATGATCTCTTTGCTGGCTCTTGCCATTGGTCTCTTTGTATATATTCATGCTTACATTTACTAGTGTGTTTGGGAATTGTGTTTGTACAGTATAAAAGTGTTTTTGGTGAAGTGCTTTACTCTTATTTTAAAAATGGCCTCGTGCATTTTTTGCTAACCATAGCTTTAAAAGTAACGAACTACTTTTTAAGATTTGTTATCAGTACTTCTGTGCCCAGGAGCTTTAAATACTATTGACAATCTGAATTTTAAAGGAAATGGATATAAAAGTGGTCCGTTATATTGATTTTATTTACCTCCTATGTTAACAATATGGCAAGTGAACTTTTGTTTGTTTTAATGGATGGTTAAGTTTAAGCTGCGAAAATTTTTGTTTGCCTTTTTTTTCAGTGTGAAACAGTGCCTTGGTATCTTACACATTGCCAAGTTGTATCACACTGCGAATTTTATACGAAAATATATGGTTACCGTTAGTTTGAACAAAGGTAGTTGTTTAAGCGTGTATTCCTTGATAAATCGTAACTTAATAATGAATGAGCCTATAAAGGAAACACTTTTTAATATTATTCTGTGAGAAATAGTTATAGTTACCTGTATGTGCTTTCTTAGGAGTTGGATACGTCTACATATAAAAAGTATTTATTTTATCTTTCGAGGTGTCATTGATATGTGTTAGGGCGCAATCGTTCGATGTTGTTTTTGGGTTATGATTATACAAAAATGCATTTTCCAGCTGCAGTCGGTTAAACGAAAATACTACTTTTTTGAAAAATTGCAATATCATTCAAATATGATGTTGATCTTTAAATGGGTACTTTTTTGGCCAACTGAAAGTAAAATAAATGATATGCGTTCATATGGATGACCTACTTAACATGCTCCACTGTTTATAATCTTTTAAGAGGCGTAATGCCTAAGCGCCATTAGTAGATTGTAAATTGCTCAAATGTATTCACGTTTCATTAAAAAGCTTTCAGGATATCTTTAACACTTAAGTTATTACCAAAATGGCTCAGACCAAATTGAAAACGCTTGTGATGAATTAGGTTACACTTCAGGATAGATCGGTCCATTAAAAGTGCATGTTTGTGTCCGGTCCATAAGTTTGTTGTACATGATGGGATTTCGAAAAAACAATGCTCAAATGATCATTATATCAAGATGACGTGTTGCGTGCAATATTCATGTTGCTCCCTTCTGGTTACAGTGGGCATATGAAACTTTTACTTATTTCTTGTATATTTAAAGCCGGCCGAGTTGATATTTCTCACAACAAATTGGTTTTCTCAACTGACCAGAATTAATCAGTATTCGTCGGATACATTCTAAAGCTTAACTCGTCCATACTGATTTTCGCAAAAATTGTGCAAAAAAATGCCAAAGGCATAAAAAAATACGAAACCTAATCATGTACATAACGGAATCCTCAAGACTATTATTAACCTGTGACGTATGCACGCTTTGGGTCACGTGAGCGCCAACTTCACGTGATTTCTACTTCCGCGCTTTTCAAAACAAAGAAGAACTACACAAAAACACGGTTTCTCCATGGCAAATGGCGTTGTAAACAATGATGAAATGGTCAGGTGTTTTTACATGTGACCCGCGCGTGTTTAAATTTAGATCATTTTTGTCCATGGACAGAAATTGAAAAGCCCTTTGTACTGGATTTGGGCATATCTTGGCCGATTTTGACAATTTTTTTGCACATTTGACATAAATACCATCACATTTTAACTCAAAATCACTTTTTTTGCGACACATAACAAAAATAGGAAAATATACCAACTTCAACTCGACCGGCTTTACTATAAACAGCTAAACTATTGGCATTGAGATTTTGTAAATACATGTGATAACTATTGACTTTCAGTATATTGTCTACTAGTCTTATTTATAAGACGTGCAAAGAATTTAGATATACTTTTTAAACGGGCTTAATTCTTTGGAACGTCTTATCTGCCAAGGACCAATTACGTGGTGGAAACCAGAAAGTTTAAATTTTCATCAATATGCTTAAAATTGCAAAATAACATTACCAACTCATAAAGTTTTAGTTCAGAAGTCCATTTTTACCTCAAACATTGTCGAATTGAAGTTAGAAAGGCATGCATTCTTCAGTTTAACTTCTGCTTAAATCGCAATACACTCACTGACATCTCGCCATGTTATGAAACAGATTTAAATATCAACCACAGAATCACACCTTTAAACCGAATGGTTTTCATCGAGGCTGCGTTCTCGATAGATAGATACACAGCGGGCGAAACGAGAGAAATTCAAAATGTGAATAGTGGTTCAATTTAAATTGCTCAGGCGTGCAAAATTCAAAGTGCCATTACATAATTCTTACGGAACATAATCGAGAAATGAATTGTCTACACAGGTATGTAAATATTATTGCAATCCGTTGATATTAACTGTCTGATATCGGGGCTTGAATGTTGCGCACAAAATCCTTGCGCAACAATAAAGACAAAGAAGGAAAACTTTCCATCATTGTTTTGGTCTTTCCCCCGTTGTACGCTCCAAATATTACCCATATAAAAAGTAGCTTAATATTTGAGAGCGTCAACAAGTTGGACTCATTGTCTACTAGACGGATTTCGAAATGAGCTTCCTTTTGGAGAAAAAAAGCACTAATCACTGCAGTTACAAACAAACTTAACTGATAATGTTTTTCAAAATCACATACCATATCAACCCTTTCTGAAAGAAACTACCATTTGTGATAACATGGCTAAGCATTGTTTGTAACGAGGGATTAGTGTTTTTCCAAAGTCTAGTGCGATCCGGAATAAGAAGCATACACTGCTCTCAATGGAAATGGAACACAACCACAATTTCATGACTTAAAAAACAAAAAAGGCAAACTTTCATCAATAGAAAATTCCCACGTACATTGTGCTCCGTTTTAACCTATACCAGGACCCATATTCACCAACCCATCCTCGCACTCAAGAATAAAGAATAGACTTTAAACCATTTTAAATGTGTTCATTGTTTGAATATATAGAGGCTACCATCGGTAATATTGTCCTTAACAGAATGTTCTACGTGAAGAGTGATGTAGATAGAGGTGGTTAATGCCAAGTTTGATTAAAAAGTAAAGAATTTTTTTATATTCCAATTAAATAAGTTCCTTTTTTCTGAGACTTAAGTCTAAGAATTGTTTGGTGAATACGGACCCAGATGATCTCAACAAAATACAGTTTTTGAAGTTTAAGCGTTGTTTTCTTTTAAGTTGTGTAAGCACAATATTCGATAATTTAAAAAAAAGGTTACTGCACTTAATAAATGACCTTCAGTATGCAGCATACACTTAGTTTAATAAACAACAATGGATTATATGTGCTTAACAAGACACATCAATTCAGATCGGTCAATAAGAAACCATTTTGCAACATAAGCATAATCCTGCTTTTGCTCTTGGTAACTGCCTACAAGACATCACAACTACACAGGAAGTTACAAGTCTGGAAAACAAGTTTCCACCAATGTCATCACGCACCTATTACTGCTGCGACGCCCATACCAGCGCCCAATCGTGGTTGCTGTGGTCTGAGAAGCACCCGAGTTTGTCATTCCAGACGGAGCTTGGGTTGGCATTCCTGACGGAGCTTGTGTTGTTGGCATTGCTGACGGAGCTTGTGTTTTTGGCATTAATGACGGAGCTTGTGTTGTTGGCATCGCTGACGGAGCTTGTGTTGTTGGTATTGCTGACGGAGCTTGTGTTGTTGGCATTGCTGACGGAGCTCGTGTTGTTGGCATTGTTGACGGAGCTTGTGTTGTTGGCATTGCTGACGGAGCTTGTGTTTTTGGCATTGCTGACGGAGCTTGTGTTGTTGGCATTGTTGACGGAGCTTCTGTTGTTGGCATTGTTGACGGAGCTTCTGTTGTTGGCATTGCTGACGGAGCTTGTGTTGTTGGCATTGCTGTCGGAGCATGTGTGTCGCCAGACTGCGATAGGCCTGACAAAGTGGAAGCTTCGGACGAAATTTGCGTACCGCTAGATTTTGGCGTTCCAACTGGGGCCTGTGTTGATTGTGGCAATCCCGTCACATTTGATGCACCAGGCGAAGTTTTTGTACCGCCCGTTTTTGGTGTTGAATTGGTCGTTGTTTTTGTCTGCAAGCAAATATAATACACATATGTATATATATATATATACATGCCAATATTGCATTTTCCCATGGTGAGAGTGATATAACACGTGGGGTTGATATGGTCCTCCTGTTTGTAAATAAATGTACACATAATGTAATAATATTAACTGAATGCCGCAGATGTTCATAATACAAACGGGACTTATAGATTAGATGAAACAAAGTATGCCTCTAGATCGCATCTTGATTTACCTGGATTGTCAGGTTCACACACTCAAAAACGTAGTCTCTAAAAATTAAATCAACAATTCAATAACACCCAGAACTTGAACAACCATTTCCACAGGTGTATTGTTCTACTTAATGACGTAACCCTTCAAGGGTTTCATGTAAATGAGTAGTTTTTTTTCTACATAATTCCCTTTTGTTACACTTTAAGCTTGCCGTCGTGTCTTCAAATTGCAACACATATTTCTCTTTGTGTTTTGCGATTCTTTATGTACTTACATGTTCCATTACTGTGAATCTGATGATGTCAAATTGCCCAGACTGGAACAAGGTCGAACCCAACACAAAAAGCTTGGCATTGATAGTCACAGTGCTGCAAACATTACTTTAAGTATGATGATGATTGATGCATAATTTGAATAATCAAGTGTAGAACTAAAAGTGAATACGAGATCAATAGGACTAAACTTTCATCCATACAAATTCATTTCAGTAGTTTTGTTTTGATGTGATGTCATGTGTGTTTGTTGTTTAAACATTTATTCATTGACTGTTATTTGGTATAACCGTATAAAACCTTGCACGTTTCCAGCAGACAAAATACCTTGCTAAATAAAACTCTTGACGGTAGTCAACAACAATACCACCTAAACCATTTTGTTTTAAGTAATACTTTATACTACTAACGTTTCATGTGTTAATTACATATTTTCAGCTTAAAGTTTTTGCATAAACTATATAACTACAACATATATTTAACGCACAATACGTCTTTGTGGTCATTACATCAATTGGATGACAGAAAATGTAGAATGTTATATGTTATATCAAAGCAGATGATAGTCAAATGCGCTGTCTTCGGACAGTTCTTGTTTTCTTAGTTGCTTTATATTTAAAAACACATACAACATGAACATTATCCGTTGGAGCTTAAGAAATTAAATGGTACAATTAAAGCTTCAGATTTATATATTACTTTAAATAATCATAAACTATTTTCTTTGAAAACACTGTACGCTAACGTGGTCCTCTTGGACGTTTGGTATTCTGGATGTATTGTTTAATAAAACTTGAAAAAACAGTATAATGTGTTATTTTAGACGTATAAAGATCATGTCTAGATACTTACGTGGTAAGGTCCTCCCTTTATGGTGAATTGTCCGGTCTCGTACATTCCAGCCTTTATAGCAAAGCTGTGAATTTTAGGTTCCAAAGCGAAGTCCTGATCATCCTCAATTCTCACGTCGATATCCTGGTCAACGGCAGCAGCGTTCTGTACCAGCGTTCTGTACCACGAATGGAATGTCTATCGTCTCGTTGGCCCACAGTGTTAACCCTGATCATAATGTACCATTTTGAGCAGAATGATCCTCAAAAGACATCAATAAAAAAATGTTAAGTTCATAATATTAATTAATAGTCCAGATGATTTCGGTTTTGAAAGAAAGACTGTTACCACACAAAACCAAAATAAACACCACATGAAATATTTTGCTGAGTATGTATTGGAATTACGTGTATAAAGTGATTCACACAATTTAAAACGCGTTTACATTCGCGGCATCCGTAACTTATTGTGTTTACCTCTTTATGATTTTTTGTAAGTAACAGAAAAAACACCGGCAACATATTTATATTGCAGTTGGGCCCAAATTTATTTGGCTGCTTATAATTATTTTCACGTAATACTTAAATTTATGATAAACAGGCTTATTATGAAGTTTTTACCTTTGAGCGGTGGTATGAACAATCGTAAGGTCACAGGTGTTATGAGGTGTGGGTCCAGTCTTCGAAATATATGTTTTATTGGGAATGAATTGTCTTGTCCTTGTATTGCAACCATAAACGGCTGAAAGAATAAAAACGCATCAACTTAGTAGAACGTTATGATTACATATTCAATGTAATGCCACTCAAGAAAAGCACGGTTCAATTATTCGTCTTTACTTTTGTTCAGATATTTAAAACCTCAACTTATTTGTTTAAAGTGCATTATTAAAATGATACCACCCAGGTCCCAATGTAATTCGATGTGTATTTAGTTCATATATGTCTTGTTAAACGTTTGAAGAATCAAAAACAATTCTTAATAAATATGTTCACTAATGTCCTGTGGCTATGTTAAGTACCTCATCGGGAATGGTAATATTGGTGTAGAAAACGGATTTTCCTCTTCTTCCGCCAACATTTTGCAACCTTCCAAAACCTTTAGGAGTTAAGCTGTCTCTAATCATTAGAAAAACTGATTGCATCATGGAAACCTTTGCGTATTCAGGTACCTCAACTACTATTTTGTACGTTGTCCCTGAAAATAGTTTCTAGATTTAGTTCTTATCTTTAAAGTCCTATACATGTTTCGATCTTCCTACCAGACAACGCAGTATCACATGACCTGTATTAAATTCGTCCTGCATTTATCCGTTTGGTTTTTATTAATAAACATCTGTTTATCGTAGCAGCTGATTACGTAACTAAGTTTAATGGTTATATTTTGTGCACATTTTAATTCAATTGGCATATGGTTTGTATTTGTTATTATTGCATTCTCATGCGTGAACGTCTTACCGGAGATTGGTCTTCCCTTTATTTCATATTCTCCGAGACCACCTGGCCCTGGCTCTACAAATTTGTGAGTAAAATCCACCGGACTTGTAGCCTGAATAGTGACGTCCCATACGTTGCTGTCCATTTTCACAATTTTCCAATTCCCGTAATCCGTTGCCTAGGAACAAACAAAGCTAACTCAGTGAATGATTTTCCCATCATTACCCTATTGTTTTTATTTCAATATTAAATGAAGCTATATTATAATGGTATGGTATTAAAAACCTGTGTGATGTTGATTTCTAGAAGAGACAATACCGATCCTGCGGACACAGAGCCGATAATTGTTGGCCTTGTAGAAGATATCGCACCTTAAACACAATATTTTAGCGTTTTAGCGGTGATTTCAAATATGGTGAGCAATTAAATAATATTCCGACTTTTATTACACTTGATGATTGTCAGATAACAAGAGTCTTACGATCATGTTATATCTCATGATTCCACATACATCATTATGTCCAAGATATTTAGAGCTAGGCCTATGTAAGATAATTTGATAAAGAATGCACGTGTTATTTCTGTGTTACCTGATGGCATCTGTGCTATGACAAAAGGCTGTGCCTTTTCCGCTTGCACACGTACAAACAACTGCGTTATGGTATTATCAACAAACACCATGAAATTTTGCCCTGCTGCAGCGGAGTAGGAAAATCGCATTAAATTCACTCGATCAGTTTGTAAGCTTTGCTGAAATAAAAATAAACATAACAAGTCTATTTTTATACAAAACGTGTCATACACACGTGTTATTTAATTATTTGTGAGATCTGCTACATTCTTTGCATTTCAATAATGTATTAAACAAAAGTGTAGAAGAAAGAAACGAATAACTGCAACATCACAACTATAATAATGTCACTAATGCAACGTTGGTCAAAGTTTAAGGATTACTTGTTCCGACATGGTTTTTCATTATGTCATAATATTGACACCAGTTATAATTCGCCAATATTAACCTGGCAGTGACCTTTATGCACAAATAAATTAAAGTACCGTTCTAAATAATAAATTAGTTTCCGTTACAGAAGCCATTCACTCGATTTCATCGTAACTCAAAAAATAGGTTTATGGTTTCAAAAACTCTTTCAACACGTGCAAGAACATAATCGAATGCAAATATATGAACCAATCCATGCGACAATTTATGCCAATGGGTTCACGATTGTCAAGTCAATGGTGTCGGACTATAACAGACGGCTTCGCTTACAGTTATAATGTTGACAGCGTTTCCGATGTTGTCCTTGTCTGTGGTAATCACGGAGCCTCCCGATACGTTAGCGAGCAGTTGATAGAAGTTGACGGATGACTGCCGCCGGTATCGTCCGCCTGCGTGTAGTTAAATAGTTTATTAAGTTACACGTGTAAGCAACAGTGGCGTCACAATGTAACGATGAGTAACACTCACCTTTGGTCGCAGTCGTGCATCATCTTGGGACAAAATAGCACTTTAAACAATACATCATTTGCTGACATGTTGATACGTAATTCGGTGGAATAACAACGCATACAGAACTTCTAGAACTGTTTATTATCCCCACGCTTTTAAAAGCGTGGGGATATTGTGGTTATCTCCGCCGTCTGTCCGTCCGTACTGGCCACTATCTACTCCTACACTATTAGCACTAGAACCTTGAAACTTACACACGGTAGCTATGAGCATGTGTACGACGGTGCACTATTTGGAATTTTGATCTTACCCCTGGGTCAAAAGTTATGGTGGGCGGGGCAGTTTTCCAGAGTGAAAATCTCTTACCCGGCCCCATCCAAACCCCCATAACTTTTTGACCCAGGGGTCAGATCAAAATTCCAAAAGTGCACCGTCGCACATATGCTCATAGCTACCATGTGTGTAAGTTTAAAGGTTCAAGTGCTAATAGTGTAGGAGGAGATAGTGGTCAATTGGGTTGGTTGGAGCCGGGTCAGAGATTTTTACTCATGTTTTAGGTAATTTTACATTAACATTTATATACCGATTTACTTTAAATTGATACGGAACATCTCTTATGACAATAAGGTCAATCTCAACTACGCATGGCCCCATAACCAACCCTGGGGCGCCCTGCCCACATAGCCACGCAGTATATGTATGGATATGAATAGATAAACTGATTAAATCATGTTGATTTGATGTTTTAAAGTTTTATACTGTTACATATCTTATTGATACTCAATCCTAGCTACGCAAAAACATCAATAAACAAACTCCAAGCTACGCAAAAACACCAAAAAATAAAATCGATCGCTTCTATGTATGCTTTTTAGAATGTCCATACTAATGGCTTTTAAAAAAATTCTGATTAACAATTTGGTATGAAAGCTGGATATGTTCTTGCCTGATGTAAACAGTAGTCGTAGGACGTCAACCCGGATGGTGCTTTCCCGGAGGAAGGCCAGTGCGTGGTCAGTGTCTGCCGTCATTTCCGCTTCATGTCCGTCCACGACCAGCAGCATTTGCGAGTTCCGTTCGCTGATGTATGCCACTGTGGGTAAAAATGAAAAGAGCAATTAACCCATAGGGCTTTGTTCGACTTGCCGAAATAAGACTTAATTTTGAAGACATTTAAATCATGCTGCTGCTTGGTAAGTGTTTTGTGTTAAGAGCACCGACCTCATCTCGCCTGGGTAAACTAGTTCGTGTCTATGGAACTGTTCGTTTGTATTAGCCGTTACCATATATATATATAACAACTAGCGAGCAGTCAATCCGCGGATTCAAACCCACCATTCAGAAGGTCTTGAGCGATGCTGACATTGTTGGGGTAATGTATCGGCTCGTGCAGAAGGTGGTTCATGGCCTCGGCATCACGCACAATGCTAATCGGTTTCCCTGAAATACATTTATTTATTAATAAATGTATTTTCTACTTATTATTTAAAATAGGTATATTGATGTTCATCAGAAAAAATACACATGTAACGTTCCGGTAGTCCGTAACGTTTTGATCACATCGGTCGGTTGTTGAATGTTTTTTAATGACATCAGTATTGTTATTTGATCATAAGCTGTAAGAATTTTTAAGTTTAGACATTTAACCGCAGTCTTTTCTGAATGGTCTTTTGACGCTTGTTACATATAATATATCACATTATTCGACTGTTTTTGTTTGCAAGGTAAACATAGCGTCCGAGCCTCTTTACTTTTTATATAGTAAGTACCGTGCTTCAACGTACCCGCGAATTTTACTATCACGCGACCATATTTTTCTAAGTGGTCTAGTAGCAGATCAGTCAACGAGTCCGGAATCTCATGCACGTGCAGTAGGTAGATGGAGCCGGAAATCCGGTAGTCAGCAAGGTGTTCGCCCAAGGCTAAAATTCACACAATAGGAACATGGTTATGATCGAAATATCCTGTTCATAGTGCATGTTTATGGAGTAGGAAACTCATATCTCATAGAAGTGTTGTATGGACTCACTTTGATGGGAATATCATTGAGCTCAACCGATGTCAATACAATTTAACAATAGTATGACTTAATTAACGTTGACAAGTTGTTCATGCGTGACCTACACTCGTTCAGATGTTGTATATATGAGACCAACACTCAATTAGCTAGTCAGTCAGTGTCTTACACACAGGAGATATAAGGACACATTGGGGTTATTTTCTTAACAGGACTCGTCCCATCTGGGGCTAGGGTTTCTTGCTGTAAATGCATTACTGTATGACTATAATATCTTGTTATTGGAATATCTTATGGACTTGGAAGCGTTGCGTTAATAAATAAATACATTACACAGAACAATTCTTCGACTTTTGTGTTGCGTCATTGTTCCACCGAATTGCGCATCACAATGAATAATACTAACAATTCTGAAGTGAATCAAAACACAACAAAAAAGTAGATTCATTCATTAGTTAATGTACGTATAAGGAATAAGGAACCAGTTCCCTATTCCTTATTGAAACCGAGTAAGCTACTGTTGCTTTGTAACTAAATAATCTAATCTGATTGACAAATACAAGTGCATGTCAAGCAACTCGAATACATTTTATGTATGTATTGCGATAAATGTCGTTCAGGTTTGTTCTTTGCGCTTGACTAGGATTTCTTGTTCAAATCGAACATTTTCTACTACAAATACTCACTTCACATCAACAAATTTTAAAACCCATAAATTTATTGTACACTTATTTATTATATAAAACAAAGCATTATATGTATAGTTTTCTACTTATTTGTTTTTATTTATACTCGAGTTCCGTTTTCGCGGCTGAAAAAGGAACCATGCACAGGTTGCTTGCTTATTCCTTATTCAAGCCGAATATGGAACCGACATTTTCTTCTTAGTTAAATAATAAATGTAAAGATCTTTAAACACTGCCCAATACTATAATGCAATAATAACATTTCCATCGGCAAAAAGGGTTGTTCGAAGGTTAATTACAATAGGAAGACCCTAAAACAAGTAATAATGGTGTACATCGTTAAAATACAAACATTCTGCAACTTTTTAGCATCTAAAAATCTTTTCACGATGTCATCTTGTTTCGATTTACGGATGATCTTTTGTCAGGATCGGATTCATTCGTGTTGCGTTAATTTTCATAATTTATGCAAGCTTATTTATTTATTATCGCGGTACTATAAGAATTATATTGCGCAGTTCTTTTAGAGGCATGTACACACGATTGAATACATACCATTTCAATTATCATGTTAACAAGAATAGACCTCTCGCTTATGTTTTGTTTGTATATGAAAATGCACTCAATGTTATATACAATGTACTAGTCACTTGACCATCGTTTGTTATATACATAACATTTATGTGCTGTATACTAATGTACAATTGTATAAACAATCAACTGTGAAACTGTAATTACTTGTACAAAGCAATACAGTAAACGCTGTGACCTACTTTGCAAACTTCAGTAGATAAAGGGCAACTACGTCATGCTTCCGACGCTGCCCGAGGCAAATCTCGCGTTCGCTCGTTAATGTTCGGATATCGTCACAGGAATTTCAAATGGAATAAAGTGTTCCACAAAAAACGAGCATTCTGTTTCTCGTTAAATCAATGTAACCAGCCCAATTCTAGCGTTGAAATTTTGGCTATTGCTATAAGCAACACTGATTTTTTGTAGGTAAACGTTATTTTACAAAGTATTCGTTGATTTTGAGCATTTACGGATTTTTAAATGGTTATTGTATCTCAAACACTCTTCACTTTGCTTTAACCGCATTTTTTTATCCGAAAACCCTTTTGTGTTGAAAAAACAATGCGCGCCAACGTTCTTTGAGACGCATTAAAGTATAAAATAAACTAATACTTAACGCTATATAGGAAAGTTTATGAGCTGCATTACGGTATTTGACATAGTTCGTTGATAGTTCTTTTATATTAAAAAAAACAATTGATGTTTACAGGTTATTATTTAAAAGTAGATAAAACGTTTTATATATATCTTTCCCTAAAACATAATATTTTGGTCATATGACCCCCGACGATTACTAACGTGAAATAAGCTCCTGGGTTTTCCCGGGGGTCGTACAAAAGATCACAACCCCCATAACAAGGAGGGAAAATTTGAGTCCATAATCCATCCTCGGAGAGGATTGGAACAATATTCCGTTACAGTATAATATTTGATTATATACTACGCTGTTCTTAAAAAAGAAATCGTGGATAGCCACAATATGTTTATGTTAGGGCATTAAGTTTCAGGCAATGGTCACGTGACAGTCGTTTATTGGCCGACTTCTATTCGTGTGCTTCATGCATATCTTTCAACGACTGAAAGTACCAAGTTTGTGCTGGTTGAACCACAAGAGGCTTTTACCAGAGTTATTAATCGTCTTAAATTGGTTTGGATTTGACAGTTCCATAATTCATGTTTAATTAATTGCGTACAACACTTGAGGCATTACACAACTTTCTCATTTAGATAAATATGTGGCCTTATAAAGTCTCATATGTCATTGTTTGGGCGATTGTTTGTAAAAACAAAATCAACTTATAACTTTAAACTACTCTTGTTTGACGATCTGAAAACCCATTAGCTTTTTCGATCAGGGACGACAATGTCCGCTTTTTTACGGTATTGTTTGTTTAAAGGAAGTCTCTTCTAAACAAAAATCATGTTTAGGCAGAAAGTGTCGTTCCTGATTAGCTTGTGCGGACCCTTTACGCACATGCATCAAGCCCCGTTTTTCCAGAACGAGACTCATTTGTAAAAAGTCATGAATATTGGTTTCTTGAGTTTAAGTATATTAATGTTTCAGAATTCAGTATTTAAAGTCCATCAGAAAGTTTTACTGTATTGTATTATTCGTTAGTAAATTTTCTTTCGTTGAAAAAGGTAGTAGCGGATAGATGCTTTTCTTTCGTGTTTTTTTTTCTAGTGCCCCTGAAAGTTGCAAGTCTTTGTTTTCGTTCAACGATCGGGTAAATGGAATAAATCTTGCTTTATAATTAGAATTTCGGTGATATAATGGCAATGTTTACTTACAATTATATCTTTAATTACTGTATCATCGTGCATGGAAACCGGTCCTGACTCTAATGAAATATATTGACCGTTCAATTGCTGGGACAGGATTTGTAAAATGTCGGTTTTATGATCTATATGCTGGCTTTTGCCATTATTCTCTTTGTATATATTTATGATTGTATTGAATAGTGCGTTTAAGAATTGTGTTTATAAAGTTTGAGATGTTTTGGTGACTTGCTTTATTCTTCTTATAAAACTGTGTTTTTGGCTTTGCATAGTTTTGAAAATAACGGACTAAGTTATGTGAATCTGAAAATATTGTTTTAAGATTTGTAATAAGTATATCTAGCCTCAGGAGCTTTAAAATTAATGATCAACTGAATTTAATGGAACTTGATTTGAAAGATTTCGGTACATTGATTTCATTAACCTTTTATTTTAACGAGCTGTTTACTTAATTGGCAAGTGAAGTTCTTTTGTTTTAGTGCGTGCTTAATTTCAAGTTGCGTGTATTCTTGAATTTGCCTTTTGTCTGTGTGAAACAGTGCCTTGGTATCTTACACCTTGCCAAGTTGTATCAAATACTATAGGAAAATACATGGTTACCGGTAGTTTGAACAAAGGTAGTTGTTTGAGCGTTTATTACTTGATAATTCATAAGTAAATAATAAATTAGCCTATTAGTAGTTGGTACCGTATAAATATAAAAAGTAATTATTTTATCTATCGAGTTGTCATTGATACGTGTTAGGGCGCAATCGTTTGATGTTGTTTTTGTGTTATGATTACAAAAAAGCCTTTTCCAAATGAAAAGATGCACTCGGTTAAACGAAAATAATACTTTATTGACAAATTGCAATATCATTCAAATATGCTGTCGATATTTGTATGGGTACTTGTTTTGTCAAACTGAAAGTAAAATAAATGATATGCGTTCATATGGATGGAATACTAAACATACTGCGCTGTTTATAATCTTTTAAGAGGCGTTATGCCTAAGCGCCATTGGTAGATTGTAAATTGCTTAAATGTGTTCACGTTTCATTAACAAACTTTCAAGATGTCTTTAACACTTGAGTTATTACCAAAATGGCTCAGACCAAATTGAAAACGCTTGTAATGAAATTAGGTAACCCTTCAGGATAGATCGGTCCATTAAAAGGTCTTATTTGTGTCAGGTCCATAATTTTGTTGTACATGATGGGATTCGAAAACAAATGCACAAATGATCATCATATTAAGATGACGTGTTGCGTGCAATATTCATGTTGCTCGCTTCTGGTTACAGTGGGCATATGAAACATTTGCCTATTTTCTTGTATATTTAAATTTAAAAAGCTAAACTGTTGGTATTGAGATTTTGTGAATACATGTGATTACTTTCGACTTTCATTGTATTGTCTATTAGACGGATTCCGAAATGAACTTCCTTTTGGCGAAAAAAATACACACTAATAAATGCAGTTACAAGCAAAGCTTACCGATTTCTTATGTTTTTCAAAATCACATACCTTATCTACCCTTTCTGAATGAAACTACCATTTGTTGCACAATGGGTAAGGTAAAAGGTAAGCATTGTTTGTAACGAGGGATTGATGTTTTTCCAAGTGCAATCCGGAATAAGAAGTATACATAGCTATCAATGGGAAAGAAACAAAACCAAAATTTGATGACTTAAAAAAACAACAAAAAACAACAACACTTAAATTAATAGAAAATTCCGAAGTACATTGTGATCCGTTTTAAACTATACCAGTACTCATATTCACCAACCCATCCTTATACTTAAGAATAAAGAAAATATTGAAAATCATTACACATGTGTTCAGGGTTTGAATAAATAGAGGCTACCATTGGTGATAATGTCCTTAACAGAATGTTATACACAAAGAATGATGTAGATAGAGGTGGTTAATGCCAAGATTGATAAAAAAGAAAGCAATTCTTTAATATTTCAATTCAAATAATTTTCTTTGTTCCTAGACTCAAGTATAAGAATTGTTTGGTGAATACGGACCCAGATGATCTCAACAAAATATTTACATTTTTCGAAGTTTAAGCGTTGTTTGCTTTTAAGTTTTGTTAGCAAAATATTCGACTATTAAAGAATGGTTGCATCAAATGAATAAGCCGTGTGTATGCAACGTGAACTTTTTAATAAGCAACACTGGTTTATTCTTGCATATCAGCACACTTCATTGATCAATACTGATTGTTCAATAAGAAAACATACTGGAACATAAGCATAAGACTGTTGCTGATCTAAGTTTCTGCCAACAAGACTTCACAGCAAGTTACAAGTCTGGGAAACAAGTTTCCACTAAGGTCATCACGCACCTATCACTGCTCTGACGCCCATACCAGCGCCCAATGGTGGCTGCTGTTGCCTGAGAAGCAACCGAGGTTGCCGTTCCTGACGGAGCTTGTGTTGCGCCAGTTTGTGGCAAGCCAGACTCAGTTGATGATTCGGACGAAGCATGTGTACGCCCGATTTCGGCGTTACCACTGGGGCTTGTGACTGAGTTGATGAATTGCGGGTGTCTGCAGGCGAGTGTGTGCCTCCCGCGTTAGAAGTGAATGCCCCGGGGTTCCTGCTTGCTGTCGCTTTTATGGATCTGTTAATAGCGATGACAACGTCGAATGAGCAGCTGGAAACACATTTGAAGATGCCATGGATGACGGAGGAGTTGTAGTTGAGGTGGTTGATCGGGTCGTTGTTGTTGTCTACAAGAAGATATACAAATATTTATTTATATATATANCCCATTTGAGACTACGGCGTGTGCGCCTAGCTACGGTGCAGAACGAGGCATATATATATATATTCGATCCGATATAACCATGTTGGGGTTTATATGGTCCTCCTGTTAATAATATTTACAGAATGTCACAGATGTTCAAACATCGTGTGTAAATGTCACAGATGTTCAAACATCGTATCGTCGCGTGGTCAGTTTGCAACAAATACTTCGCATTTTGTTTTTTGATTCTTTATGTACTTACATGTTCTATTACTGTAAATCTGAGGATGTCGAATTGTCCAATCTGGAACGATGTCGAACCCAACACAAAAGGCTTGGCATTGATAGTCAACGTGCTTCAAAAATTAATAAAACTATGACAATAATTGGTGCATATTTTGATCAATGCTAGATCAATAGGACTAAACTTTCACCCATACGAACTTATTTCAGTAGTTTTATTTTTATGAAATGTCAGTTTAGGTTTTTTGTATAGACATTCATTCATTGACTTCTGTTTGGTATAAAACTATAACTTAGACTTAAATGTTTGAAGTATACAAAGTGCAATCTTGTTATTCGAGCGAGTTGCTTATTAATTAAATAACAACATATGCAAAATGAACATTCTCAGTTGACGCTTTACACATTAAATGGTACAATTAAGGCTTCAGTTTTACTGCGTGTTATTGTAGACGTATAAAGATCAAATCAAGATACTTACGTTGTTACGCCACCTTTCGGTCCGCCCTTTATTATGAAATGTCCGGTCTCGTTTATACCAGCCTGTATATTAAGGCTATGAACTTTCGGCTCCAAAGCGAAATCCTGGTCGTCATCTATTCTTACATCGATATCCTGTTCAACTGCACCAACATTCTGTACGGTGAATTTCTAACGTCTCGTTTGCCCACAATGTCACACCTGATGATAATTTATAATTTTTAGTGGAATGGTACTCAAAAGACATAACGTAGTTCTTAATATTAATCAGTAGTCCAGATAAAAAAATACAATAAAACCAGATTTCAAAACTTAAATAAATATTACAATAAATATTTCGTATTTATTACAATAACGTGTACGAAGGGATTCACAAAATGTTAAAATGCGTTTACATTTGCGAGATCTGTAATTAAGGGTCCAATAATAGCATAAAACCATATTTAATTTTATTTAACTCTTTTAATGGTTGTTTTTTAGGTACATAACCAAACCGGAATGTATATTTATATTGTTATTGTCCCCAAATTCATTTGGCTGCTAATAATTACTGTATGCAATTCTGTAATTTATGATAAACAGGCTTGTAATGAAGTTTTACCTGTTAGCCGTGGTAAATCAATCGTAAGGTCACAGGTGTAATGAGGTTCGGATCCAGTCTTCGAACTTGATGTAGTGGGGATGAACGGTCATGTCCTTGTATTGCAACCATAAACGGCTGCAAGAATAAGAATATATCAACGTAGTCTTGTGTATATTCAGCGTAATGCAATCTAAGAAAAGCACGATTCAATAAATGAAAATACGAGTGTACAAGTGACCGGACAACATTTTGAACCGCAATTATAATGACTCTTATTTTATTTTATTTTACTTTGTAATATTTTAATCCTCAATTCGAGTTTAATGTTCATTATTTAAATGTTTTTACACATGTTCAAAAGTGTATTTAGCTTATATTTTTTACACATGAAGAACATGAAGAATCAGATAACATTCTGTATACATGTGTATATGGAAACTAATGTTCTGTAGATATGTTAAGTACCTCGTCGGGAATGGTAATATTTGTGTAGAAAATGGATTGTCTTCTTCTTCTTCCACCAACATTTTGCAGCACTCCAAAACCTTTAGGATTAAAGCTGTCTCTAGTCATAAGAAAAGCTGCTAGCACCTTGGAAAAATTTGCGTATTCAGGTACCTCAACTACCATTTTGTAAGTAACCCCTGAAAAAAAGTAAATCAATTAAGTTCCTACCTTTGAGGCAATGATTACATTTTTTTTAAATGCAATGACTATGACATAATACCAAAAATAGCTTGTCAATTGTTTGACTCATTTGTAGGTTCTTTTTTAATTATGCTTCAGAAGTATGGGGATTCACAAAGTCAGATGATATTTAACGCATTCATTTAAAATTTTGATAACGATTATAACAGGTTAACATAAATACATGTAATGTTGCTATTTATGGTGAATTAGGTAGATATCCATTGTATGTAAACAGGTTTTTAAAATTATAAAATATGGGTTTAAAATCTAAATAATGCAACAATCATGATTCAAATATTTACCGACAATCTGTAAACGATTGTAATCAAGGTTATACCTATTGGGTCTCAAATGCCATGCTTGCAAATGTTAAATATTTTTGGAGTTGGTTATGTATTTGAAAATCGAAACGTTTTGCAAGTTAATTGTTTTATTAGCGAATTTAAATGAAGACTTGTTTACAACTTTAAACAAGTATGGTATGGTTATATGAAAATACTAATTCTGTAATAGATATGTATACATTTTCAAAACTTTTTGGAATATGAAGAATATTTAAATTTACTTCCTAGATGACTGCGCTTATTTTTTGTTAGATTAAGCGTCTCTGCACACCCGTTGAGAATTCAAACTGGCAGATACGCTCAGAATAACATTCCACGAAATGAACGTTATTGTCAATGTTGTAATGACTTTCATTTAGAAGATGAATATCACTTTATTTGTATATGCCGCTGTTACACTGAGTAAGGAAAAAATATATTAGCCGTACATTTTATATCAACCCATCTGTATATAAATTCCATAAGTTACTAGTTTCATGTGCCCAATCAATTATTGCTAATGTGTGTAAATTTATCAAAGAAGCTTTTGTTAAGAGAAATGCAATTCTTAATAATACGGTTCAATAAACTTCAATACCGTCTTGATAGTCTATTATTAGAACCTACGTGTTCTTATTATTGCATAAACTCTGTCTATAATGCCCTCTGGCGGGGTGCAGCAACTTGGCAAAAGGAGGGCTTTAACGGGAGAAATCGTGTTTTAACAAGGCGATTCACGTGCCGTTCAAGCCCTGTTATGTGTTTTTCATATCCATAAATAAACATAACATTGAAAACAAAATGTCTTGTTCATTCGATATCGACAAAATAATTCCACATTTCTTATTTTGCGCGGCTGAATTTCAAATTTGCATTAATCCACTGTTCAAACACATTTTAAATCGAAAACTTCCTATCCGAAGCACAGGGGGAAGTTGCGCAAAAAAAAATAAAAAAAAATATATAATATATATAGACAAGGGACTTAACTAGCTGACCGATTTTTCCACCCGATCAACTACAACGCCCCGTAGCTCTGTCAATAATACACCGAAAAGCACCAACTCGGTCTCATTCGATGCGGGGGACATTTCTCTAATTGACCATAAACGTTGTATCACAATCGAGCCTCACAAAATGAAAATGCGAACGTCGAATTGCCACAAATACCTTACTAGGACACAGGTTCGTACAGAACCGAACTGTGAAATCGCACCTCCGTAAAGAACAAATTTCGGCACTCGCTACGCCACAACCTCAAACTACTATATGAATCAATAAAGTAAACAAAATTAAACAATTACCCGCGAACAATTCGTGCATTACACTCAACAAACAATAGGAAAACGCGAAGTTTATCGAGGACTCGAACGAAATGTACTACAGCCGACCATTTTCATTTTCTATGTCCGGGGTGAAGGGGAATTCAGTCGCTGATTGGTTTAAAGTATTTTATTAACAGTATGTGTAATTTTAACCAATCAGCGACGGAATTCCCCTGCACCCCGGACAGAGAACCTGAGCATGGCCGGTTGTTGTACNCTGTCTGTCTGTCTGTCTGTCTGTCTGTCTGTCTGTCTGTCTGTCTGTCTGTCTGTCTGTCTGTCTGTCTGTCTGTCTGTCTGTCTGTCTGTCTGTCTGTCTGTCTGTCTGTCTGTCTGTCTGTCTGTCTGTCTGTCTGTCTGTCTGTCTGTCTGTCTGTCTGTCTGTCTGTCTGTCTGTCTGTCTGTCTGTCTGTCTGTCTGTCTGTCTGTCTGTCTGTCTGTCTGTCTGTCTGTCTGTCTGTCTGTCTGTCTGTCTGTCTGTCTGTCTGTCTGTCTGTCTGTCTGTCTGTCTGTCTGTCTGTCTGTCTGTCTGTCTGTCTGTCTGTCTGTCTGTCTGTCTGTCTGTCTGTCTGTCTGTCTGTCTGTCTGTCTGTCTGTCTGTCTGTCTGTCTGTCTGTCTGTCTGTCTGTCTGTCTGTCTGTCTGTCTGTCTGTCTGTCTGTCTGTCTGTCTGTCTGTCTGTCTGTCTGTCTGTCTGTCTGTCTGTCTGTCTGTCTGTCTGTCTGTCTGTCTGTCTGTCTGTCTGTCTGTCTGTCTGTCTGTCTGTCTGTCTGTCTGTCTGTCTGTCTGTCTGTCTGTCTGTCTGTCTGTCTGTCTGTCTGTCTGTCTGTCTGTCTGTCTGTCTGTCTGTCTGTCTGTCTGTCTGTCTGTCTGTCTGTCTGTCTGTCTGTCTGTCTGTCTGTCTGTCTGTCTGTCTGTCTGTCTGTCTGTCTGTCTGTCTGTCTGTCTGTCTGTCTGTCTGTCTGTCTGTCTGTCTGTCTGTCTGTCTGTCTGTCTGTCTGTCTGTCTGTCTGTCTGTCTGTCTGTCTGTCTGTCTGTCTGTCTGTCTGTCTGTCTGTCTGTCTGTCTGTCTGTCTGTC
Organism: Dreissena rostriformis; assembly: GCA_007657795.1. Lineage (NCBI taxonomy): Eukaryota > Metazoa > Mollusca > Bivalvia > Myida > Dreissenidae > Dreissena > Dreissena rostriformis. The sequence continues at coordinate 38,098 of VMBQ01001181.1, forward strand.
TGTCTGTCTGTCTGTCTGTCTGTCTGTCTGTCTGTCTGTCTGTCTGTCTGTCTGTCTGTCTGTCTGTCTGTCTGTCTGTCTGTCTGTCTGTCTGTCTGTCTGTCTGTCTGTCTGTCTGTCTGTCTGTCTGTCTGTCTGTCTGTCTGTCTGTCTGTCTGTCTGTCTGTCTGTCTGTCTGTCTGTCTGTCTGTCTTTAATGTATTCTTTTCTTTTAATTAATTCACAAATCCGTTTAGCCAAGCACATGCTTAAGCAAATGATGTTCAAGACAAAATTGTTTTTAACATTAAAATTGCATTGGCATATGGTTTTGTATTGATGAATACTGCATTCTCTTACCGCTGATTGGTCTTCCCTTGATTTCGTATTCCCCGACAACACCAGGTACAGGCTCTACGAGTTTGTGAGTGAAATCCACTGGGCTTATAGCCTGCATAGTGACGTCCCATGTGTAGCTTTTCATTTTCGCTATTTTCCAATTAATTGCATGATTGCATCCAGATTTATAAAGAGAAACTGTTGCATTGGCATGCATGCTACAACTTTTGGTAGCATTTCTGGGACTTTAATAAAGCTATGTCAATCTTTACTATCCGCTGTATTTTTTATTCCATTACTGAAGGCTAAAATGTCTTTACTAAACTTTTTAAAATGTCAAAACTAAAGGCTTTTGTTCTGAATTTCCTAATAACAAATCGGTATGTTGTATGAATGCCGGGCATGTTCTTGCCTGATGTAACCGGAAGTTGTATGACGTCAACACTGATTGTGCTTCCCCGAAGAAAGTTAAGTGCGAGGTCAGTGTATGCCGTCATTTCTGCTTCCTGTTCGTCCACGACCAAGAGCAGGTGCGAGTTCCGTTCGCTGATGTATGCCACTGTGGGTGAAAATGAAAAAGGGTCATTACCCCATGAGGCCTTTTTTTCGACCTGCCGACTTCATATTGAAGATTTTTCAAGCATGAAGCTGCTTGTTAAGCGAAGTGTTTAGAGCACTGACCACTGCTCGCCAAGATAACACTAGTTTGTGTCCGTGCAACTGTAAGTGTGTGTAAACCGTTACCATACAGTTTACTCGTGTTCCGTTCGATTACTTCTCAAGTCACCAAATTCAAGACAAGGACCACAGCAAAAAACCAACTGTATTTTCAAATATATAACTGAATACATGCACACACGTCTTTTGTTTGTGGTACATCTACAAACATTTGATATGTATGTGTATACAATCTATCATTTGATAAATTTCTTTTACTTTTTGCAACAAGTTGTCACAGTGTATTCCTACACACTGCAGCCGTTGTCGAATAGATAAGCATGAACAAGCACCTTTGGTAAGTAAACCTATACAAGATATGGTATCAGTCACACAACAATATATTTACGTTAGATTTGATTAAAACTCGTTTCTTAAAACCTTTGCATTGAGAGGGCGATATAAAAGTCAATCCGCGAGATCGAACCCACCATTCAGAAGGTCTTGAGCGATGGTGACATTGTTGGAGTGATGTGCCGACTCGTGTAGAAGGCGATGTAAGGCCTCGGCATCCATCACCATGCTTACCGGGTTCCCTGAAATACATAGCAGTATCACGTAGTGCGCGAGATAGGTTGCAAACGATAGGGTTAATTCACGTTTATTTTAAATCAACAAGTATACAATAAAGTTGCCCGCCATCTATTGCATACGCTATTCTATTCTATTTTATTGTTGCTTCGTGACCAAACATGGTACCAAATCGTTTGTATTATCATATTAAATGGCAGAAAGGAATAAGTATCTCGCGTATGACGAGGTAAGAGTGGGTGTTCAAATGTACAGCATATGTTAACGTCAAACCATGCAAATGCAATTATCAAATACAGGTAAACGCCCGTATTATGCAATTAAACAATGGTTTGGGGCAATTTATGTTGACATTCTAGACCTACAATTGTTCAGATAGTGTATATAGGAAAAATATATTGTTATTATCATACTTTGTTGACTTGAAAGCTGCGTGTTAAATAGCAGAATAAATTTCAATGAACAGTTCTTCGAGTGTTGTGCGTGTCCATTCCACCGAACTACGCATCAGCATGTTTCTTTGAAGGGACATGCACGTTCATCCGAAAAATACACATTTAACTTAAATCAGTTGCGTTTGTATCCCATCGATCGGTTGTTGAATGTTTAAAAAAAGAGACATCATTATAATTATGTGGTCATAAGCTTCAAGAAGCATTGTCGCCGTGGCGTGATGGATAAGGTGTCCGCCTAGCGACCGGGAGGTCATGGGTTTGATCCCCACTGTGTGAGCGTTCTTTAGATCTCCCCCATAGACACCAAGTACTGGTTCTTTGTCCCAGGAAACGGACTCAAGAGCGTTTCAATTACGCCTTAGGCTTTCTATGTAATCGAGCGTAAATGAATATGTATAAACTAAGAAGCATTGAGTATAGACATTTTACATCAGTCCTTACTGAATTGTCTTGTTGACGCTCTATTCATATAATGTATCACATTATTCGACTGTTTTTGTGTGCAAGGAAAACCTAGAGTCAGAACCTCTTTACATTTACTAAAGTAAGTACCGTTCTGCAACCTACCCGCGAATTTTACTATCACGTGACCGTATGTTTCTATGCGGTCCAGAAGCAGATCAGTCAACGAGTGCGAAATCTCATTCACGTGCAGTATGTATATGGTGCCGGAAATCCGGTAGTCATCAAAGTGCTCACCCGTGGCTGAAATGCACACAACATAAACTTGGTTATGATCGAAATATCCTGCTCATAGTTAGCTCATACAAATTGGTTGTAAACCGCATACATTTATGCCATATATGATATGCACATAGTACATTGTGAAATTATTTTTAGACACACACATGACATGTTAGTCGGCAACAATAATAGCTACTGGTATCTGAAACGGTATTAAATAAAATAATAATTGAATTTGAACTCAAAATACATGTATGGCATTGAAATGGAAATTGCAGTAATCACGTTTTATTAAAATAGCAGTACAGTCAAGTTACCATTACCGGATCATTACCCATAGCGGATCACTTTGATGTTCAAGACTGCGTATCGCGATAAATAGTTGACATTTTAGATGACATTTTGCAAACAGCATCTTCAAGGCCTGTTCTTTAAAACTCATTGATTGAGTCGTAATCGGAGCAACTCTTTGTCAAACATTTCGGTGTGTTTTGCTGACATGTATATACGATTTTGTTGACTTCCGTCTCGTTTGCAAATCGAGGTTGAACATTTTTCGCGGCCACATGCTTTAACTCTGTTAGAAAGTTAGAAGTTTACGCATTAATTTAAAGGCCATTTAGTAGTTTTTTTGCCTGCAAAAGTCCATTTCAGTTTTTCTGTGATAATTTTTTATATTAAACTATATGCAAATCATGTTGATTCTTACAATAAATGATCTCAATCTTAATGTTTTATTTATGTTCCATCTACAATATTGATGATTAGATATGATTCAAACAATTTACATGGTTTAAAAGATGCCCATATCTTTTCGATCTATTTAGGATTTTCAACAGATAATTCACACAAGAACACCATGCGTCAAGTGTAGATACAAGATCACATATACGAAACAATTAATAACAAACACACATGAATATAATTTATCACTGGCAATGTAACTTGGTCATTGTAAACAACACAGTTCATGTTTCGACAGTTCAAATAACGTGTTAGATGACCCCTGAGTGGTTTCGATCAAGTGATCCATTATGGCTACAACTGATCCGTTTATGCATGAATTCTGCGGCGAAAAAAAGGTATCACAAATACATTTTGCCTGCGTTTAAAAAAGAGACTCTGTGCTGAATCAGTAAGCAAATGTAATTTTTAATCTAACTGGTGTAAATAAGTCTCAAAACATGTATTGCTTTTCACTAGAAAAACTTTATTACGCTACTGATCCGATAATGGTACTTACCACTTGACTGTAGTAATTGACACTGTCATCTTTTTCATATACTAGTAAGCAATTGAAAATAATAAAATCAGACTATCTATCGTATATTTATTCGAGTTGAACTAGTTGAATATACATATTTTAAAAGGAAAATGTATAGTCCTTTTATATTTAAAAATTAGCAATTGATGTTAACCGGTTACTATTTAAAAGTTGATAAAACGTTTTAAACATTTCTTCCCCAAAAACATAATATTTTGGTCATATGGCTCTCGACGATTACTCACATGAAATCAGCTCCTGGGTTTTCCCCGGGGTCGAACAATAGTAGATCACTACCCCCATAACAAGGAGGGAACATGTGAGTCCAGAATCCATCCTCTAAAGAGGATTACAACAATATTCCGTTAAAGTTTAATCTATCAATTGAACGGTAACAAATGACCAATTCTTTACAGTATAATAAATGTGTATACTATTTGGTTTTATACTGCGCTATTCTTACAGAATAAATCGTAGATATCATCAATATTTAATTGTAAGGCCATTCAGGTTCAGGCAATTGTCACGTGACAGTCGTTTATTGGCCGACTTCTGTTTCTGTACATCATGCATATCTTTAAACGACTGAAAGTGCAAAGTGTGTTTGTGTGTGTTGGTAGAACCATAAGAGGCTGTTACAAGAGTTATAAATCGTCTTAAAATGGTTTGGATTTGACAGTTGCATAATTCATATTTGATTTATTGCGTTTAACACTTTAGGCGTTAGACGAATTTCGCATTAAGATAGATGTTGTCGATCTTTTAATGGGAACCTTTTTGAACAATTGAAAGTAAACGAAATGCTATACGTTCATATGGATGACATACTCGACAAACTCCACCGCGGCTAATCTTTTAAAAGTCGCCCGCGTTCAACAAACCGGCGAATTCGTGAACGGCCCGAATATGAGGACACTCGACACGTGAGGACATTCGACAAGCGAGTACACTCAACAAGACAAATCTCCGACAGATGAAAGAGTATATAGACTTAGGGAACGTAATCAAAATGCATAAGCTTAACATACCTAATTCGTTAATCAGTCGTCTGGCAAGAATCATGTTTTGCCATTAGCCTCTTTTTTCGCCTCTTGAAAATTATTAATTATTATCAGGAACGGACAACTCGCTCAAGCGGGGGACATCGCTTTTTGCCCGAATACATTTCAACTTAAGGCCCAGTCTCACTATGATGCCGGTGGAGCCCCGGTGCGTGATCCGGGGTCTACCGGGATGAACCGGGGCTCTACCGGGATGAACCGGGGCTTCACCGGGGACGACCGGGATGAACCGGGAACAACAGGGGCTCCACCGGCAAAGTATTAAAATGTTTAATACCTCCGGGATGAACCGGGAGTCACCGGAAAGGACCGGCAACGACCGGCGCGGCACCGGCAACAACCGGGACGGCACCGGCAACAACCGGGAGGGCACCGTAGCTCCACCGGGGCCCATACAGACCCCGGCAGAGCTACGGCAACGCCCCGGTTGTCGCCGGTGTTGCCCCGGTGAATGCCGGCAGAGTCCCGGTAAAGCTACGGTACATCGGTAAACCGGCGCTCTTCCGGGACGCCACCGGCATTCACCGGGGCTCCGCCTCGGCATTACCGGCGACGACTGGGGTTAAACCGGGGCGTTGCCGTAGCTCTGCCGGGGTCTGATGCCGGTATAGTCCCGGTGAGTGCCGGTGGAGTTACGGTATACCGGGGCTCTGCCGGGACGCTGCCGGCTTTCACCGGTGCTCCACCTGGGCATTACCGGCGACAACCAGGGCTCTGCCTGGACTTCACCGGGATAAACCGTAGCTAGTCCGGGTTGACCGGGACTCTGCCGAGTTGTTGACCGGCTTCAACCGGGGCGGCACCGGGACATAGTGTGACCGCGTTTAAAAAATTCAACGAATCATCCCGGTTCTCGCCGGTCGACCGGCGTCAGCAAACCGGGATGGACCGGGGCTCTACCGGCAATAGTGAGACTTGGGCTTAAAGCTCTTTCCATCTTAAGTTTGATATTAGAAACAAATGTGATTTACAGAACATTGCGCACATGGTGCAATGCAATGTACTCTATATTATCGGTATTTGGTCTTCAATATCCGTTGACAATACTGGCCTTTTAATAAGATTATTTTATATGTTTTACTTAATATAACATAGTAATTACGCAAATGTAAATGCATATGGCGTAATCCCTTAACGAAATTAGAAGATTGTAAATTGCTCAAATGGGTTCACTTTTCATTAACAAACGTTTCAGGATCTCTTTAACACTTAAGGTGTGACCAAAATGGTTCGGGCCAAATTTAAAACGCTGGTAATGAATTAAGTAACACTTCAGGATAGATCGGTCCAATAAAAGTACAGGTTTATGACCGGTCCATAATTGTGGTGTCCATGATGGGATTTAAAAAAAAAACTGCACAAGTGGTCATCATATCAAAATACTGTGTGGCTTGCAACAACCATGTCGCTCGCTTCAAGGTCAAGGGCACAGTGGAGACATATAATTTTTATCGTTTCAGTTTAGGACTAAGAAGAACATTATTTTCACATAATGCAACGTAATGAACGCTTGGTACACTGAACGCGTGTACGAGAAAATCGAGTGTGTTTCGCGGTTTTCCGTCATTCCGCTTTGGGCAGCGAATTGTAAAGACATAGTTAAAGTTGGTGATTGTTTTGTTTTTCGAATGTTAATTACTATTGCAGTTTGAATAAATGTTCGAACTAAATTAATAGCTAAGGTATTGGTAAACTTAGAGATGAAAAACAAAATAGGTGGATATTGTATATGTGTATGAACTAAATGTTTTTCACGTAGATAACATTAAATTTATTAATATGCATTTGTTGAAGTATTATATTATTTTGATGTGTGTCATGTTTGATGCAGAGGGTACACTATCCAGAAGCTTTAACATATACATAAAATGTATTAAAAATAACAAGTCTTGTTTTGTTAATTTGCGAAAAGTAAGAAAAAACCTTGTATTTTATTTGAGATTTGTATAGGAGAGAGACTGGGAGTACATTTTTGATATGTCACATATGTGAAATAGGCTTTATGTATAGCAACAGGTCTTAATGCCTGGTACATGAATGCTGTATTGAATACTCACAAAGACTTGTGAAATCTAGCTGAGGCATCCATGTCCTTCGAACACATTTCTAGTATGTCTTTTCTAACAGACAGTTCGCTTAAAGGTTAATTAAACGTATTGAGCAAACAGAACCAGTGCTTTTTCCAATTTAATTTAAAAGTAACAAATGAACGTGTCTCGAAGATATCTTAAGGTTCCTTCTTAACCACAACATATATGAATGTTGTTTTTGAAAGAGGCTTTCACAACTAAGAGGTACGACCGTTCAGTATTATACTCCGCGGTTCATCTCGAATAGCATGATAAATGTCGTAAAGTGTAGTGATTATACCCATGCTATTAAAAGTAATCATGTTTTATCAATTGATGTACATTACTTAATTAAGAAAAATATGGAACCGGCATTTCATAACATATACAGTGTTGTGTTGTGTAACATTTACCCGACTTCTTATTCATCTTATGCATGTTATTCAAACAAATCTCATCGTTTTAAGTGTCAAATGTAGTGTACAAATGTTCATTTAACACTCATTTAAATATATACATTTAGTGTGGAGTGTGTTTCTAAAAATATGCAACATCTGCATGATAAAAGCCATCAACTAGCAGAACAAAAAGATCCTTTTAACCTGAAAGCAAAATGTCATAATTTGATGACTATTGTTTGCAAAGTCTTAAAAGATAACGTGATATATGGAACATATAAAGTTCCTGGTTCATATCTGGCAATATCCCCTTATCTTTGTCATTAATTTCCTCATACAACTTGATACTTGTTTTATTTGTGTTTTCAAGAAACTAACTTGTAACAGTCGTATATGCAATTTCGAACGTTCGCTGCAGACAGGTATGTACCTAATGAATGTTTTAATATATTTATTGAACAATGTTTAGGATTGTGTATATATTTTATTCGAAACCTTTTGTAAATGCATGAAACACGGTGCTTTGTTTTAATTATTTTTTTCCTCATTTTTGTCGCCATAGCTCTTATCAAATAAACGGCAGTGCTGATTGTGATGTTCACTCAATTGATGTGTATATTATATGGGTTTGTTCTTTTGAAATAGTGTCGAGAATTTTGTCGTTAAATACCACTTTACTGTTATATCTGTATTCATTTGACAAACAATTGTATCTTTTAAAATTCATTCATTCGAGTCGTAATGAATTTAACTGTCTTATATAAATACACAATTTTAAAAAAATTGATAAGTATGTAAGGTTATTTAAAAGCGTTGCGTACCCTATGTTGATATATGTGTACGAATGCACAGCTGACGGGCCATTTGGCGATTCCAATGTGAGAAGGTGCGCTAAGAACGAAAGCAAATATAGTTTAGCATTATGCACAATGCTATGAAATAATCTTTTTATTATATCCGTTTTATGTTCTTTGAGTAATTTCCAGTAATTTCGCTCAATATACAGAACATAGTTAATCCGCGATAGAACGCAAGAGGCCACATCAGTTCATGACGCTGTGTGATATAACTTGAATGGATCGTGTATCTCGAGAAATAAATCCTTAAACTTTATTTAGAAAATTATTTAAGCATATTTTAATGACGGGCATATTTCGCAGGTTTACAATAGGTCTAGTTTCATTATGACGTAAAGTCTATCGAATTTTTAGAAAGAATACGTTCAACGTTGAACTTTAAATTGTCGGAAATAATCATTTAATCTCGTATTGTCCAATACGGAATATATTGGTTACGATCGCCTCCAATACGGAGGAATATTTGACGTTCACGTGATACGAATGATGTCAGCTTTTTCTGATTTGGTCCATTTCGCTTATAATTAAGATATATCATGTTAACAGTTGAAAAGGTTACATCACTTGCATGCATTAGACAATGGTTAATAATAGTCCGTGTAAACACATCATCACACACAGCATTTGCTAAAATGTCATACATACTACATTCACGAGTATTCTGACAACGGCTATACAATTTAAAGCTATCGAGCATTTATTTTCGATAACGCGAATTCCTTACATGTTAATATTACATTTTAAACAATAATGTTGATGGTTTAACACGTAAAACAATCGCATGCACAATAAAATGGTCATTAAATTTCAGATAATGGCGAGTTTCAAACCGTACATGTTGTCCATGCTGATGGTGCTTGGACTCCGTATGACCCCTCTCGCCGAACCTATTGATGACATGTGTTCACCATGTGTATGTATTTCGAGTGACGAACGAGGTTTGTACAGAGTAGATTGTAGATCGAATACAAAACTGGCAGGGAGATTGCCACAGTTCAAGTACATAAATGAAAGTCAGATTAGATCCCTGAACATGTCGGGTACAAGCCTATATAATTTGAAGAATACAACACAAACACCGTTTGAATGTTACAGCAGTTTGCTAGAACTGGATTTGTACAACACTTCAATTAATCTGATGAAGAACAACAGTGCGACAGTAAACAGCGAAACGTTCAAAGGACTTGAAACGCTGGAGGTTCTAAATATCGCCCATAACGAACAGTTCCCAGTCACCAGTGAAACCGATAGTAACGTTTTCGTACGTTTAATATCTCTGAAAAAAATGTTCATGTATCAAATCAATGTGATACCAAGCGGTAATATTAGTTATCCAGGTCAAATCTTGAAGCAGATTTCAACATTAGAAGAATTATGGATTGATGGATTTTCAGTAGTTCCGTTTGGCACAGAATTTCAGAATATGCCAAACTTAACAGTTATTCGAATATCGGGGGACTTAATCAGACCAATATGGCAGGACCAAGATTTCTGTTCTATGCAAACAATCAATGACAACACATTTGCGAACTTGCTGTATGTCAGAAATTTATCAATCCTTAACTGTGGCGTGACAGAAATTTTGAGAAATGCATTTAGAAACATGGAACATCTTCGCATGCTAGATTTGTCAATGAATTATGAGTTGGACATTAATCATCTTGAAGGCTTGAGAAGTCTCAATTCGGAATTAGAAGTTCTTATTATGGACAGTCTACATAACCCGAACAAATTAGAATGCCCAACCAAAATCATGAAATCGAATGTTGAAATAATTCAACATATAAAAGCTCTGAAAATGGTTTCATTAGATAATAACAAGATATCAGATATCGACAAAGATGCGTTTGAAATAATTCCAGAAACCCTCGAACATCTTAGAGTTAGTCGAAATAAATTTGAGCTAGGGTATTATCTGCTCTATGCATGTCGGATGAAGAATTTACGAAAGCTTGAAGCATCATTTACCCACATGGATCTCCAGTTTTCTGTTTTGAATGACCACTTAGAGTTTGAACATCCTCAAATGCATCTATATAAAAATAACACATTGATCCATAAATATGCAAATTCTTTATTTCTTTCCAATGAAAACAATACCCATACAGGACATACAAAGGACTCAGACTGCCCAAAATCGCTATTATACTTTGTTCCACCTGTTGTAATAACATCTTTTCTTCCACCAAAACTGGAATACATCGATATTAGTCACAGTAAGATAGGATTTCCAATATATGATTTTTATATCGATTCAAACAACTCACTTAAAACAGTCATCGCTTCTAATTCGCTGCTGTACTGCTGGGAAGGCCCAGTACATGGTATACAAAATATCGAAATTATTGATCTCAGTAACAACTTTTGTTCAAATGTCAATGAAAATTTCTTTACCAGCACTCCGAAACTGAAACGTTTACATCTCCAACGAAATTACCTGTATTTTGTTGTTGCATATAAAAAGATTTTTCAGTCAAACAGCGAACTTGAATATATTGACTTATCCATTAACCGAATCAATAAAATCCATCAAAAACTTTTTACAAACCAGACCAAAATGAAATGGATGAATTTATCAACCAATAATTTAATGGGCTTTAATTATAATATATCTCACATGATATTACTTCAAGTGTTAAATCTATCAGATAATCGAATTATGACACTAAGTACAGAGTTGCGTTCTCAACTTGAAGGCATAGTATCATCCAGAAAAGACATTACTTTGACAGTGGATCTGACTAATAATGCCATAAGCTGTTCATGTGACAACCTAGATGTATTAGAGTGGATCCTTGAACACACACTCCCAACTGCAAAGTCTTTGATTGTGATCATATCATCGTGCTATTATACTCATAATGTCTCCACAACTTTTTCTTTACCTGTATTGATCAGTACCAAGGCGGATTTGTTCTTCCAAGTGTCCTTTCTGCAAAAGTTCTGTCCTTCATACACGCCCCTCCTGATTTCATTAGTTGTCTCACTCTTTTTCATCTTTAATATCATCATTGGTGCTATTATACATCGGTTTAGATGGAAGATAAGGTACTGGTACTATGTTGGAAACAACAAAGAGGTTAGTTTAAATGGCTACACATCTATCGAAGGTTCGTTACGATTTCAACGATTCAAATACGATATCTACCTGGTTTACGAGGAAGACGCTCGTGAATTTGTGTTGGAAAATCTGAGACCAAAGCTCGTAGAATTGGGATATGTTGTATTTGTACATGACGACATTCTGGAAGGACTACCGCTTTGCAACGTTCTGACAAAATCCATCCATGCGAGTCGCGTAGTTGTGTTTGTACTTTCAAAGGGGTCCAGAGACAGTTTGGAATGGAAGATAGCTGCACATATGACGAATGAAGAATCAAGCCACCGAAGAAAACCTATATCCTTAGCGATGTTCTACAATTCCAACTCAACACGGGGACTCCCGGAGGGTTTACAGCTCCTGCGACGAGATGCGTTCATCGATTACCCTTTCTACGGCAGTGCAGATGAATTTACCGCCTTTTTTGAGGACTTCAAAGCTAAAATGAATAATATTGTAAATACCAAAGTGTGAACTGATGCGTTTTGTGTCTGCATATAATGCCAAATATATTATTAAAGTGTTGATCTTGATAGAATTTTTGGAATATTCAGTATAGCTCTTTCACATTTATGTGGTTGTAAAATTGTTGTCATTTTTTTTCTTAGCTGAAAGTTTTATTTAAAATATTGATGTTCGTTACCTGTTTATAAGTTTGTTTGGATGCCATGCTGTCTAATAATCTGATTATGACTTTTTATTATATGTTGAACTGATACGTTTTATAGTGATAACTGACCAGTTCTGTAGTGCTTGAGTAGGTTTTCACTGTCGCCTTGGAAACATGACGGACATTTATTTAAATTGTACAAAGGCTAACACTTAATTAACTGGGATTGTTTCAACAAGCACTATTTAAGTATAATGATAACTTTGTTTCGTGTGGAAAGTCAAGAGGCGCTGATTTGTTTTAAAACGTTCATTGTTTAGTGTTTATCTTGCATTTTCATTAAATATTGTCATCATACAAATGTTTATCTAAACTGTAATCTGTAAAAGTCCATGCGGTTTATGATCGCGTTATATAAAGTTAAAACAATATTGTATCATATGTATAGTTGTCAGATCGTAACACGTGTTACAAACCTTCCGGTTTCGGAAATATTTCCGCCCATCTTTGTTTGAATAATTTCCTTTAAAGTAAAACATCCATGCGTGTTTTTTCATAGCTATTTAAAATTCTTCTAAATTATATTCTCCCATTATAAATGTTTATTATAAACAACTTAAAGGTTTAACCAAAGTGTTAGATAATAACTTACTTGATGAGTGAAATATCGTTGTAAGTATGCATTGGGTCGTCAAGTTGATTGTTCAACTTGAATGTAATAATTAATCTACGTTATACGCTTCAGGCTGTTGGGAATGACTTTCCGCTGATATTTGTTCATGGTCGTCAATATCCGTGTTCCTGTTTCGTACCATGCGCTAACACTAAAAAATATGACGTGATGCTGACATTACAGTTTTGAATTTCGAATTTTGCTGATGTATACTCTGATTGTCTGATTATAGTCTTCGTCATCGTTTTAATTCGCAATCTGCAAGTCAACGTTAAATGATAGTGGAAATAATCAAAAGTATATTTTTAGAAATAGATTTAAATCGACTATGCCGTTTCAAGCGCAGACGTTTGTATTTTGAATTTGAATACGAAAAAATCTGCAAAGTTTCATTTGAAAAACATATGTATCTTCTTGAAGAATGGCTAAGTGTTTTCTAAGAAAACTTTCAGACTCACTTGACATACACTTTTAAACATGTTCAGCTTATTTAAAATAAGACGATAAGACTACCGCTCCAGGAAAACTGGGCTTAATGAAAAAGAAATCAATTTTTGCTTTTGAAATATATATTTTTTTTAAACTAACTTTCTCAAGCATAAAAACGTGTTACAATCGGATGGTTAATACAGATTGTATAGCTTATTCGTTATTGCATCTTCGGCATTCGAGCCTAAATGCATTGATGTTGCTTACAACGTCACCTGACGTCGAAATTGACTCATCGACATTATTACGACACGCATCAAGCGTATTAGCATTAGAAAAAAATACTTTAATAAGGTTGTTCAATTACAGAAATCTTCCATATCTCTATGTAACATCCTTTCTTTAAATGTCGAAGTTACTGTGGAAGGTGACAATAGTATTAAAACAGTTCTTAATCGCTATACTTAAAGGAACCTGTATTTACATGTCACGTCAAAAAGCGCGATTGTCTATGTCATCATGGTAATGTCATTACGGTCTGTTTTCCTGGAGCGGGGTGAATATATAAATACACGTTAAAAACATCGATATTCCTCCTAAACAAAAAAGCAACCACTACTTTATCTTGACAATACGAAACTAAATGCTTAAGTCTAATCTTATTATCCAAACAAATACTGATTATCGTGTACTCAATATGAATACAGAAACAAGGAAACAAAATATGTATTGTTCCTTTCTTAAGAAGATCTCGGTCACAAATCGGGAAACTGACAAAAAGAGTTCGAATCAAGTAAAACACAATTAACTTAATATGTCGCAAATAACTTTGTTGAAAAAATAAACTTCAAAACTCCCTACTTTATTAATTGATTAATTTCAGTACAGAATTTAAAGCACATTTTTAAAGCGGATCAAGACTTCGTTTCTTATTTGATAAGATTGATACGCGCGGGTGAATGAACCTAGTAGAAAAGTACGTGAACGTGTACCTGGTCGTCTCCCCACTTAATGATCCAGCTTAAAGAACGTATTTTTATAAAGCCCATCTTTGATTTTTATATCTCATTTTAATTTCACTGCTTTGAGACTATGTTATCGAAAAAGCCCATAAAGTTAGTGCGTGTGAGTTTCTGTCATTTTTTAAACAAATATCCTATTGTATATTTTAATAATTAGTCCTACCCAGACAATTGTTAAACAATGTGTAAATAGAATGTAATAATTTAAAGAACATGATTCTGAGCAAACAACGATCAACATATTTTGTATCGGTAGATCTTTGTTCTCAGAACATTTGACAGCAAGTGGTACAAATTACAACCGATTTTATTATACAAAACGGTATAATATGTTATAATATAATAATATGACAAGGAAGCAGTTGCAGTCGGCTGAAATTTATACAAACAAGAGCTCCGCGGTCGAAGACACATGCCCCCGAAACAGGGCCTTGACACAGGATTTTTTTAACCAATTTAACACTTAATGTCACAGTGACCTTGACCTTTGAACTAGTGACGCCAATTTATGTAGGGGTAATCTGCTGTCCAAGGCCAATGAACATGTGAAGTATCAAGTCAATTGGTCAATTCCTTGACGAGTTATTGATCGCAAAACAATGTTCACACTTATTGTGACAGTCACCTTGACCTTTGACCTAGTGACCCCAATTTCAAAAGGGATCATCTACTGGCCAAGGCCAATGCACATGGAAAGTATCAAGCTAATCGGTGAATCAGTTGACAAGTTATTGATCGGAAACGATTTCGCATTAAGTGTGACAGTGACCTTGACCTTTGACCTAGTGACACCAATTTCAATAGGTGCCATCTACTGTCCAACGCCAATGCACATGGGAAATATCAAGCCAATTGCCCGTTCACAAGTTATTGACCCGAAATAATTTTCACTCTTAGTGTGATAGTGACCTTGACCTTGTGACCCCAATTTCAATAGGGGTCATATACTGGCAAAGGCAAATGCACCTTGGAAGTATCAAGTCAATTGGTCAATCCGTTCTCAAGTTATTGATCGGAAATGAACAGGTCTACTGACAGACAGACAGACCGACCGACTTCCAGCAAAAAAAAATTACCCGATCTTCTTCAGAGGGGAGCGTAAAAATCGTGGCAGATGTATTTCCGTCCCCTATGACCCTACTTCCGACCATCTGATTCTCCTGAACATTATTTAATCTGGTACAATTCAATTTTACATCGTATACAATACACAAGTTTAAAAATCACACGCCATGTTACATGTCAACATATGACAACATGTTTAATGCACATAACATGAAACACATAATAAAATGAAACAACATATTCTGTGTTGCTGCTTAAAACATCATAAAGTAACAGTGGACTTTTGACGGAAGTAAAACAAGTTCAGAAACTGGATTTCTGTTCTGCGTGGTTTGCAGTGCAAAATGATAAAAAAGAAACCTAATTCAACCGCGTCACCCACGGGGCGTTTACCCTTAGAGATCACAAAGTAACGCAGCTTTTCGATAATGAATTAGCGATCATGCAGTTATGTTTTAAGGAGCTCGTATTTTACACCTTAAAGGGGCCTTAATTTTCACGTTTTGGTAAATTAACAAAATTGAAAAAAATTGTTTTAGATTCGCAAATTTTCGTTGTAATTATGTTTTGAGGAAACATTAATACTGAACATTTACCATACTCTAAAATATCCATTATATGCATCTTTTGATAACTTAAAAGGTTGAAAATTATAAAGTGTTGCAACGCAAAACGATTGAATAATATGGAGAGTTGTGTTGTAATCGTTATATTTTGTGTCACAACCAGGATTGCTTATATATGGTATTAAATACAACACTGTCTGTATGAGCCTGGATGGCCAAGTGGTGTCAGTGTTTGACCTTTACTCAATGGGTCAGTGGTTTGAGCCCAGTTGCGGATTGTTTTTTTTTATTCTTTAATTTTATTTTTGTGTTTTTTTTTTTTACTGGAGCTTTTTAGTTACAACGTTTACATTTATCAATTCAAAGCATTTAATGAAAATTTTCAAACCAAAATGTGTGAAAAGGTCCCTTTAACTTAAAAAAAATTTTCCTAAAGTGGTTTGACATTTGAACACATTGACAACGCTTAAAACATATTTTAAAAATACAAGTATTTTTATTCAAATACATACATGTAAATACAAAGATTGTTAATGTATAATACATGTTTTATATAACAAATACATGAAATCAGTTGCAATCCAATGCTATGAGGCTGTATTATCATGTGAGATTAAATTTAATGATCAAACCCAATGACAGGAATCAAAAAAGATGCACTTAATGTATAACCTGTAAAAATATGGTAGACAGACTCACTACAAATTAGCAGCTCAATGGGAGAACCAGGCTTAATGCAAATGCTTCAAGTATTCTCCATTTTTCGTTAAGAACCAACATTCTTAACCCTTTGAGTGCTGGAACCGGATTTTGAAGGTTTTTGCAAACAGTTTGGATCCAGATGAGACGCCACAAAACGTGGCGTCTCATCAGGATCCAAACTGTTTGCTATTCTGATAGTATTCTTTGAAAAAAAATCGAAGAAAATGCTAATTTTAGAAATTCAGCAGACGACATTTTAGCAGACGACAAATTACCCAGCATGCAAAGAGTTAATAAGAACAATTCCACACAAGTGGAAAGTGTCTTCCCTAAATCTGGGACAATATTATATACACATGTATTAAGCATAGTTTTTCCCACAGCGCAACTCAAATAGTAATTTTGAACTAATTTCCAGTAGTCGCTTAGGCCCTGCACATAAAGGGAAAGATTTCCATATTTTTAAAAAATGTAAATAAATGTATGTAATAACAATTATAAAATTTGAAATAGTCTTAAATAACTAAAACAGCCAGAAAAAAAGTTGAATGAATAATATGGCCTACCCAAGTTCTCAAACTTGGGACCTCTGGACATTCACACTACCGCTGCATCATTCAGACTTTAATAATTAAAATGTTTTTTAATAATACAGATATTTTCCAAGATGATTGACGGAAAGTGTTAAAATTGCATTTATTTTTTACCTATTTCAATTAATGATTATCTATAAACAAATATAAACATTAAAAAAAAAATCTTAGTAAAAAGTGTTGTTTTGCTTGTTTGAAAATAGTGTATACTATTCTGATTTAATATATGAGATTTTTTTAACTCAATTTTCTTTTGGTTAATATTTCAGATAGCTCTATATGTTCAATATAAAATCCGGTGATTGCTGTTTACAAAGGGTGAGATATTAAATATATATTTCCCGTTTACTTGTTGCAAATATTTCAAAGAAACAAAACTTTTTTTTTATAGAATGTAAACATACTTAATGTGTAGAAGCTATTCTGAATTGGAAGACATGTTCTTAAGTCTTGTCTAAGTATAAATACAATGATATTCTGTGCATACATTTAACAATTAATACATACAAAAATGTATTTGATAATATTTTTTAATTTTCAACAATTCATTAAGATGTGAAACAAAATTATTAAACAGTATTCATTTAAGGCAAACCAAAACAGGCAAAACAAATAATCTTGCATCAAATAATGTTTCAGTTTAATTTTTTTTATTTTTGGGGTTTTCTGCTCTTTTATAAAACACTTTTACACACAGGAAGCCCTGTCATCTGCCTTATTTTAATAGATAACCATTGACAATTCTGTATTCGAACCCGAGTTCTTTGGTAAAATAAAACTGTGCTAAGTGGAAATGTTGTTTTTTCAGATCTCGCAAATGTATAATTACAAATAAGGAATAATTAAAACAAATATTTTCAAACTAATGAGCCTACTTACGTGAACATGCTTAAGGTTACAGAAGACATAATGCTGTTAACAACTGTTGCCTGTCATTCAATACCAAGAAAAACAATTTATGAAACTTAATAGTCAACAAATTTTGTCATTGTACAAACTTCCATGCAGAGGTAACTAGAATGTTGGCATGTGATGAAAATAGTTTACTGACTTACAAAAAAGTTTTTTTTTTATTGTCCATTATAACCAGTACATGATTCACACATCATTTTAATTGGCTGAGATTTAGGCCAAACATTGTAAGTTTGTATCATGAATTTTAGGCAAGTATGTAAATTTGATTATACAACATGAAATGCTTTTTTTGGAATATTCAGCAGTCATTCATTCTTGTCAATGCCTTTTAAAGATGCAATGAGAAATTGTTCAAAGACTTTCACATTGGGAAGGAAAATACTCTGTAACATCTATATTTCCACATAATCTGGAAGCCGTACAAGAAACACGTTTAGCACATCCTGCTTGTACATAACACAGCTCTAACAAACCGACAAGACAGTGTTAAGAAAGCATGTAGCTAACGACGTGACAAGCTCGCCTTTTTCTCCGTTATTATCTGTTTAACTCTGGTCCTGATTCTTTCATATCTGAAAGCAAAAAACAAATTATTCAGCATTTAAGAAGAGTTTGTTACAACAGTGACAAAGATAACCCCTGCTGATGCATGACATATCATAATATGAAGCAATATTTGCATTGAAAAATACATTTTTAAATATAGTACGATTAAAATCGCAAATGCAAAGTAGGAGAACACCCTCTGGCAAGTTTGTGTCTATTGACAGGCAAAAAGACGGACAAGCAGATGCAGGGACTGACAGACTGATAAAAGTCAACAGTTATTCCAATATACCCTCCTTTACTTTGTTACGAGGGTATAATATGTTTATCAAAAATCTGTTTACATTTATAATATATTTCTGGCATAGTTGATTTTCGAATTCTAAAAACCCACAGTATTAAGCACATGTTCGTAGGAATTTTATCATACGTTTAAAGGAACATGCAAAAACTAGATGATTTAAAATACTTTTCTTACATTAAGGGGAAAATATCAGGTTACATAAACTACAATCATTGGAAAAAAAACCACAACTAAAAACAGATTTTTAAGTAAATCTCCATAAACACATGTATGCAAAAATATGTTTTACATCACATTAAATAAGAAGTGGTATTATGTTCGCGATTAAAAGACAAAACTTTCAACAACAAAAATTATCATCATAAATATGAGATCTTGTAGAGTATATCCCTTTGCATGCTTGGGAATTTGTTGTCTGCTAAAATGCCGTCTGCCGAATTTCTAAAATTAGCATTTTCTTCAATTTGTTTTCAAATAATTGGAATAGCAAACAGTTTGGATCCTGATGAGACGCCACGTTCTGTGGCGTCTCATCTGTATCCAAACTGTTTGCAAAGGCCTTTAAAATTCGGTTCCAGCGCTCAAAGGTATATAAATCTTGCATTTTTTTTAAAGGATGACAGTGTGCAGTCACAGACAGCATTACTTTTCAAAGGTGGACACCTACTTGTTTTTTAAGCGTCTAATCTCCACATCTTCATCTTTGCTGAACTTATCCAGTAGTCCCCTCAGCACAGGTTCTGGTATGTTTAATAGCTGCTCCACCTGGCAAACAAATGTTCAAACCAAACATGAATTTTTTTCTATAATATTTTGTACAAAAAGACATCAATTATTTGTTTAAACTTAACATTGTGCTCAGGTGAGCTTAAAAGTAGATCCAGACCATGAAATACGGTAAAAAGTTTTGTTTGAGAAAATCACCAAAATGATGCCCATTCCATTTGATGTCTTAATATTCAAATTTCACATAATACAGTGTTAAAACAATAATTTTCTCTCTATTGCACAATAATATACACTATCAAACAATAATTTACCCTAGTGCACAATAATTACATCCATCAAACAATAATTATCTCTATCTTAATAATAACCTCTATCACACAATAATAATCTCCATAACACACTAATTACCTCTATCACACACTAATAACCTATTTCACACACTAATAAACTATAACACAATGATAACCTGTATCACACACAAATATCCCATATCACATGATAATAACCTCTATCACACCATAATAATGTCAATCACACAATAATAAACTCTTATTACATAATAATCTATATCACACACTAATAACTTCTAACATATGATAATAACCTCTGTCACACACATATAACCTATATCACACAATAATAACCTCTATCACACAATTATAACCTCTATCACACCCTTATAACCTCTATCACACACTAATAACCTATACATGAATCGCACACTAATAACCTTAATCACACAATAATAACCTCTATCACACACTTATAACCTCTATCACACAATAATAACTTCTATCACACACTAATAACTTCTATTACACCATAATAACTTCTATAACACACTAATAACCTCTATCACACACTAATAACCTCTATCACACACTAATAACCTCTATTACGCGATAATAACTTCTATCACACAATAATAACCTCTTACAAACGATAATAACCTCTAACACACTGATAACCTAAATCGCACAATAATAACCTCTATCACACAATAATAACCTCTATCACACAATAATAACCTCTATCACACACTAATAACCTCTATCACACACTAATAACCTCTATCACACACTAATAACCTCTATCACACACTAATAACCTCTATCACACACTAATAACCTCTATCACACACTAATAACCTCTATCACACACTAATAACCTCTATCACACACTAATAACCTCTATCACACAATAATAACCTCTATCACACACTAATAACCTCTATCACACACTAATAACCTCTATCACACACTAATAACCTCTATCACACACTAATAACCTCTATCACACACTAATAACCTCTATCACACACTAATAACCTCTATCACACACTAATAACCTCTATCACACACTAATAACCTCTATCACACACTAATAACCTCTATCACACACTAATAACCTCTATCACACACTAATAACCTCTATCACACACTAATAACCTCTATCACACACTAATAACCTCTATCACACACTAATAACCTCTATCACACACTAATAACCTCTATCACACACTAATAACCTCTATCACACACTAATAACCTCTATCACACAATAATAACCTCTACCACACACTAATAACCTCTATCACACACTGATAACCTCTATCACACAATAATAACCTCTACCACACACTAATAACCTCTATCACACACTGATAACCTCTATCACACAATAATAACCTCTTCCACACACTAATAACCTCTATCACACACGTATAACCTCTATCACACAATAATAACCTCTTTAATACACTAATAACCTCTATCACACAATTACCTCTTCAGGAAGGTGTATGTCGTCCAGGGGTGATTCTGTGCTAGGTGACTGGTCACCGGCCGTGTGGGCTGGATGACCGCCCCTTGCAGGCGATGGGGAGTTATCACGAATAAATATTTTAACAGAGTCTGTAGGGCTCAATATAAGTCTCTCTAACAATGGAATGTCACTTTCTTTTAATAATCGCTCATCTGAAAGAGATATGAATGCAGAATTTCTAAAATATTATTTCTGTCTGAAATAAAAATGTACGCTAGAAAGTTGGGGGATAAATCTGTATGTTTTTACCCTAAAACATACCTTTTATAAGTAGTACATGTATAAATGATGATGTTAACATCACTCATTATTGTTCATATTAAAATAAAATTTAAGTAAATAAAAAAAATATTCTAAATCAATGTTGAGCATAACTTATATTTGCTCCTTTAATAAAACGTGTAGCCGTCAATGAGGAAAATATGTGAAATGAGTTATTGTGTACAAAACGTATACCCATTAACAATACTTTACACAATAACAATACTTTACACAATAACAATACATGACATATACCCATTAACAATACTTTACACAATAACAATACTTTACACAATAACAATACATGACATGGACTTACCGTCTTGCTCTGTTACTATACAAAGATTATATTCATCAGGCTGATTTTCTACCTGGAAATGAAGAATCAATGTTATACCTTGGCTTTTTTTCAGATTTTTTATTTTTAAAGTTACTTTTATTTGTTATACCAAGAGTTCATAAAAACTCTTCACAACTATAATTCTCTAATGAAATACTTACATTGAAAATGAAAAGTTGAACAAACAAGGCTTGTCACCATATGATGAAATATGCCCCCTTTTTCCACATTTTTTCAAAACATTAACGCAAAGTGGTTTTCCACATTTTTCGAAACCTAAATGCAAAACCTAAACGCAAAGTGTGACGGAATTTCAGACAGACGGACAGACAGACGGACAGTACGCTCACTATATGCCCATCTTCGGAGGCATAAAAAAGGGGAAACTGTGGTCAACATTATCAACAAGACTTTTCATATTATTGACTTATTAGTGATGGGAATGTTACCATATGCAAATACAGACGCTTTGAAATAAAGCAAAAAACTTTAGTTCATGGTGTGAGGTATTGAGTCTGAACAAGAAAAGTGCATCGGTAAAATAAAACAACAAGAAGATCCAGTAAATAGAATAAAAAAGATCTTACCTTAAACTTTTCTAGCAAGGTTGTTATAACTTGTTTCACTGTCATTTTATTGTCCACGGTTACACTAGTACAGCTGCCGAGCACTGGAGTGAATACACTAGTCTGGAATAGACAAGGCATAGTCTGTTAATACACTTCACAGTCTGGAATACATGAATTGCCTATATTTAAACACTCAACAGTCTGGAATACATGAATTGCCTATATGTACACACTCAACAGTCTAGAATATATGAATTGCCTATATTTATACACTCAACAGCCTGGAATACATGAGTTACCTATATTTATACGCTTAACAGTCTAGAATACATGAATTAACTATATTTATACACTCAACAGTCTGGAATACATTAATTGTCTATATTTATACACTCAACAGTCAGGAATACATTAATTGTCTATATTTATACACTCAACAGTCTGGAATACATTAATTGTCTATATTTATACACTCAACAGTCTGGAATACATTAATTGCCTATATTTATACACTTAACAGTCTAGAATACATTAATTGCCTATATTTATACACTCAACAGTCTGGAATACATTAAATGCCTATATTTATACACTCAACAGTCTGGAATACATGAATTGCCTATATGTACATACTCAACAGTCTGGAATATATGAATTGCCTATATTTATACACTCAACAGTCTGGAATACATGAGTTACCTATTTGTATACACTAAACAGTGTAGAATACATGAATTGACTATATTTATACACTCAACAGTCTAGAATATATGAATTGCCTATATGTATACACTCAACAGTCTGAAATACATTAATTGCCTATATTTATACACTCAACAGTCTAGAATATATGAATTGCCTATATGTATACACTCAACAGTCTAGAATATATGAATTGCCTATATTTATACACTCAACAATTTAAAGAACATTAGTTACCTATATTTACACTCAACAGTCTGAAGAACATGAATTGACTATATTTATACACTAAACAGTCTAGAATACATTAATTGTCTCTATTTATACACTCAACAGTCTGGAATACAGAATTGCCTATATTTATACACTCAACAGTCTGGAATACATGAATTGCCTATATTTATACACTCAACAGTCTGGAATACATTAATTGACTATAGTTATACTTTCAATAGTCTGGAATACATGAATTGCCTATATTTATACACTCAACAGTCTGGAATACATGAATTGCCTATATGTATACACTCAAAAGTCTGGAATACATGAATTGCCTATATTTATACACTCAGAAGTCTGGAATATATGAATTGCATATATTTATACACTCAACAGTCTGGAATATATGCACTGCCCATGTTTAAACACTCATCAATTTGGAATAGATGCACTGCCCATGTTTAAACACTCAACAATTTGGAATAGATGCACTGACTATGTTTATAAAATATGCAGCCTGGAATGTTTACACTCAAAACTCAGGATCAGATGAATAGCCTATGTTCATTCATGGTTTTGGTTTGTATTCATGTCGGCCAGAATGTGGAACTGCAGTTCACAAAACATGCTATTCACACCTACTCACATCATAGTTGTATATGTGTCCGTTTATAGACGCTCTCTTCCATCGGTTCGGTGTTTCTCCTCTGTACGCCACCGTGTTTGACTTTTTGATATGCGATTTCCTCATGACGACTTCGGAAGACGGGGAGTGTATCACACTGTCGTCAAGTCCGTGGCTCTTAGATACATTTGTTGGACTGTTAAACACGTGGTCAGATTCCTACAAACAGAGGTATGAGTATTAAATAGAAACCAGTCAAATGTGGAATTTACTTTATGGCTTCAATATGAAATAAAAAATGCACCAAATGAAATATACTTCTAGCCTTCCAAGTAATATAATGATACACAAGGCGTTCATTCTTTGAAAAGTAAAACGTTCAACATTAACTTCTGTAAACTATGGAATGAATTTATGGCTTCAAAATTTGCATAAGTATCATTGGATATTTTTTCAAAATTCAGTTACTAAAGTTCATGAGAATGTTAATTTGGAAACACCTCAGGGGTGGAAAATACCCAATACCCCTTTCTGGGTTCACTAAAACTCTCAAATTTTAAAAATATCGTGTGTGAACCTATTTATAACTGTTTATTGAGCAATTTGGCATTCAAAAAGAGAAAATCAGCTGAAAAGAGGAACGGGATGCCTGTTATTATCATGTCCAGCCTACTCCCAATAATGCTTATAATTATTTAACAAGCAACATCATGTACATGCTTGACCTTCAGTGTGACCTTGACCTTTGCCAAAGGGATGACAGACCGTTACCATTTGGTGAGCATTTGTGGTACATAATTTTAAAATTGCATGATGAATGATGAAGTTACAGTATAGACAAGCTATTTTATGACCAAAGTTGATATTTGACCTCTAAGGGTGGCCTTGACCTTTGTCAAGCGACAGGCCATCTTCTAATGGTGGTCATTTATGGTTAATTATTTTTAAAAGGCATAATGAATGACAAAGTTACATTCCGGATAAACTGTTTTATGTCCAAAACTGACTTTTGTCCTACTAGTGTGACCTTGACAATTGAGATAGGGAGAAGGGTGTTATTGGCGGCATGCTGTGTCCTTATGGTGGTCATTTGTGGTAAATAATTATGACATATTATGATGAATGACAAAGTTAGAGTCTGCACAAGCAATAAAGTATATGGCAAAAATTTATTTTATGAATGCATTTCAGTTTACACAAGAACTCTGGTTACAGTTAATAACTGTTTTCAAGAATCCCACAATGTGATTCAAAATGTCTGTATGACTCCACGGATATCTAAGAATAAAACCAAATAATAATTAAACAAAAGGTCACAAAGGTAAAGAGGATGTAGTGTCTGCTGTGCGACCGGGAGTTCTTGGGTTCAATCCTAACTTAAGGATCAGTATCAAGACCTTCCAAAGAAATAGGAAATAGACTCAAGAGTGTCTCTATAATCCACATAATTTTTCTCTTCAAACAAAATACTGTGTCATACAAAACTTCACTTAAAATCGATAATTCTGAAAAGCATTCATTATATTTCCATGCACCCTTCATATTGATTTCTTACTCATATACACTAAATCAATAATCATAAAAATAAATGGGAATTTTCCGACACAAAGAACACACAATATAATAAGCCATGAAGAAGATAAGTCAACACTTACATTTCTGATTTCCGGTAAAGTTTTCAAACTGCTGGTATCAGTTAGAACGCTGTGGCGTTTCGTGAGGATGGCAGGTGACCTGGGAACGTCGTCAAACTGCTTCAAGATGATTGGCTTCTTCAGACCCCAAAAGATGGGCAGCGGCCCTTGTATTCGAACATTGCCTTCTTCCTGAAAATAATTTTAGCCAATGAAAATGGGGCTGAATGCATGTGCGTAAAGTGTTGTCCCAGATTAGCCTGCAAAGTCTGCACAGGCTAATCAAGGATGACACTATCTGCTTTAATGGAATTTTCCGATTAAAGTAAATCCCTTCTAAACAGAAATTCAGTTTAGGCAGAAAGGAACCTCCCTGTTTAGCCTGTACAGACTCCACAGGCTAATCTGGGATGACACTTTATGCACATGCATGAAGACAAGTTTTCCTAAAACAAGGCTTGTTTCATGGTCTAGATAACAACTTAATGGAACAACTTAACTTTTGTTACTGTTACTATGGCCTTGGAACAATACTTCGAAATCCTTTTAGAACTCAATCCAAGTAAACATTTGAATTTTCCAAAATACTAGTTGCCTCCCTTGCCCCTATAAATGCCCAATAACAAAGAGTCTTACATTAGATAACTGAATTTAGAATAAGATGTACACATATATATAAATATTTGTACACTTGTCCATTCCCTGGAAAATTCAATGCAAATCTCTTCATAAGGAACTTATTGCCTAGAGAAGGAAATTGACAAACAAAATATTTCAGATATTAACCACATTATTTCCTGCTAAGTATTAGATAACATCGGATTTCTTGAAAATAAATTATTTCAATCTGGCATGTTACTTTCACAAATGGGCTATTCATGTTTCCTTGAATGAAAAGGTCATGTTTTATTTGTACTCAAGCTTGATAAGAGTAAATAAGCCATTTGAATGCATTTGAATGCATTTAATTCCCTAGGGAATTTTCAATGTATCTGACATCTGAGACAAAATTACTGTGCAAACAGTTCTGCATCTGCCAGTTGTAGAGCACAAAAATCATTACCATTGGTCTATGATGCATATAACAGCAACCTGTTAACAAGTAACAGGTTTGTGTGTTACTTTAAGAAGGCAAATAAACAGATAAAGTCCTGTTTATAAGTTTTTATGAACAACAAACGTGTTACATGCTTAGCTGTTCTGCATTGTAAATTACTTTTACATTGGGCACTTTCATGAGAATAAAAGAAAGAAATTGAGCAGCGCTCTCGGAAAAACTGGCTTTATGCTTGGGCGTAAAGTATTGTTCCAGATTAGCCTGTGCAACAGACACAGGCTAATCCCCAGATTAGCCTGTACAACCCAAACAGGCTTATCCCCAGATTAGCCTGTGCAATCCACACAGGCTAATCTGGGAAGACACTTAACGCAAATGCATAAAGCTGGGTTTTCCCAGAGACTGGCTCAAGTCTAATCATAACAAATGTAACTGCTTGGGCATGATATGTTCGTAAAATAGAGCAAACTGGTTTCTATCAACCAATAGTTAAACATACATGACTATGTGTAACTTTGCTCCTACTTTGTTCTATGTATACATTGCTGGTCATTCTGAACTTGCAAAAGACAGTTATATCCCAAAAATATAACTTCGGAAGATGAAACAAGATTTAAATTTCAAAAAGTTTCACCATTTGTTTTAAGGGACTCAAATCAGTATACAAGGAACCAGATGTGTTTAAAAAAAAAAAAAAAAAAAAAAATTTNCACAATGTTAAGAGCCTGTCCACGTCTGTTCTGGTGACAGTCATTGTAAGCCTGCACCTTCTTGAAGAGTTCAGCTCCTCTGAAAACAAGGGGAGATCACTGGTGGTCATGAAAAGTAAACAATGTAAAAGTAAACAATGCTGAGTTTTAGGGACAATTGCGTGGTGTTGCAGAATTGAACTGTTGGGATTCCTTGACTTCAGGCTTAACTATGCACGTGTTTCACAGGTTAAATTAAGTGGGTTGTTTGTTTATCGATTTTACTTCATTACATTATGAAAAACTTATGCATGTATATTCAACATAAAAGTAAATTAAAAAAGTATTATATTCATGAACAAGAGTTCCGCGGTCTGAGACATATTCCCCAAAACAGGGCCTTGATTTTCTCACTTATTGCGACAGTGACCTTTGACCTTGTGACCCCAATTTCAATAGGGGTCATCTACTGTCCAAGGCCAATGCGCATATTAAGTATCAAGTCAATTGGTCAATGGTTGACGAGTTATTGATCGGAAACGATTTTCACACTTATTGTGAAAGTGACCTTGACCTTTGACCTAGTGACCCCAATTTCAATAGGGGTCATCAACTGTTCAAGGCCAATGCACATGTGAAGTATCAAGCCAATCGGTCAATCCGTTCACAAGTTATTGATCGGAAACAAACTGGTCTACCGACAGACCTACAGACCGACCGACCAACAGACAGACCTGAGACTGACCGACATCCAGCAAAACAATATACCCCCTCTTCTACGAAGGGGGGCCTCATAAAGGTCAATATTAGTTCAATGTAAGCAAGTGCTACCTGTACAGGTAAACAGGTCATACAAGACCCATTTCAACACAGGTACAAACAGTTCATCCCACATATCATTAAAACATATTGGCCTGTTTAGTTCACAATGCTCTATTTCACCCAGAAACACATTTGCTTGGAGGAAAAGAAATCCTCAAGGGAGAAACAGATCAGTTTTCCAGCCCTCAGACATCATAATAATATTAGGATGCTTATCAGATTAGTACTGGGGAATGTTCTGCAAGCAGGCTTATCAGGCAGTCACAAGTTGTAGGAGTTGAAATATTATTTACATTGCAAAATAACAGACACAGTTTGTATCATTTTTCACAAATAATATCACAGGTGTACAAAAGTAGTTGATGTATCTGGAAAAAGCAGATAATTGATTCCATTTTTTTCTTTCTTGAATAATTGTAATAGGTAGCTTTTTTGCTCTTTTATATGTTACAGCTTGTGCAAAAATATGTACCGTAATAACTCTATGTTTTCGGACACTCTAAGTTTTGGACACCCCTTTTTTAAGCCAAAATAATTATTTTTCGTGACTCTTCATTTTCGGACATGCGGGTTTTCGTCCATAATTAATAACTCTAAATTTTCGGACAGAATATTTTACATTGCTATTTTTCCATATCTCGGCCCTTTTTTCGTTATCTGATGACACTTCGATCATGGGGTTTTACAACGAGATTACGGTCATAAAACATGGATTATCATGTCTGAGGGCAATGGACCATTACATTTGCATTATTGGGTAAATTTCCTTATAAACCGGGAATAAAAAGGGTTTTGCCCGGAAGCATTTGACATGATGTTGTAAATGTTTAAAGCAATAATGGAACCACGTGATTACGTCAATTAGTTCTAAGTATGATAATCTTAAACAACTACTTTTGAAAATAAGCGTTACGCTTATAAATGGGCGTAATGCCAATTAACAGTTCAATTATCTACTGTAATATGTCCCTTCTCAGAAATATAACTGTGACAAATACTAAACGCTGCAAGTTTTACGAACAATTGAAGGTGTTAAACAACGACTACAGTAATGAACAAACAACGGATTCATAGTTTGCAAATTTTTATTGTATTGCATTTATTAAGGTTCATACTAGAGAGTATCCGTACATCACATGCTCATATTTGAACTCATTGGTCAAAGTACAGCCATGTAGTAACTTTCTGTAAAATAAATTAAGCATTTGAAATTATTTAAAATACAGTGCAAACATATATAAATGGAATTTATACTATACAGCGTGGTATTTGACAAGCACGTGATATTCCGATAGTCGTTGATAAAATTGACGCTATTTTCGGACACTTCAATTTTCCGACTCTAAATTTTCGGACACCTGTATTTATTGAATATTTTTCTTATCTAAGTTTTCGGACACGATTTTTTTAAATTATTTTTAAGTGTCCGAAAACATAGAGTAATTACGGTAAGTTCACTTGCGGAATCTGGTTGATGTGCAAAACTTCCCCAAAACTTTCTGGAATATACATTTATTTGCATATAGTAAAACCAAAACATTAAAGTATATGGTGTTTTTTTTTTCGCTTAGATAATGCAGCTTCCCAGACAAACTTTCACATTTTGTTAAATATATGTTATTCTTATGATCAATTAACCATTCCTAGCCCTTGTACTTGAGGGTCTGGTGGGGGGGGTGGGGGGAGGATCACATTTGTCATCTGTCATATCATGCATTAAAATTCTTAAAAATAAATAGCTTAAAACTGCTTAGCTTATTAATAAAAGTTTACGCCCCACCCCTGCCCCGCCGGGCCACCATCCTTTACCACCAAAAATCCTGGATCCGCCCCTGAAATTAACTTACATCTAACTTATAAATGCAGGTATTTTCCATGTTCAATTTTTCATTTATTATGTTTTCTGCTTTCAGTTTGTATTTTGTTTAGCTCAAATTGATGCTACTTACCATAGTATGCCTAAGTACAGTAAACAAAATAATAGTATTTACTGGTATGAACCACAAAGCATTTTTAAATCAGAGAGATTAGTCAGTGGAAGAAACCTTTGAAGACAATGATTCAACAAAATGAAAACTGCTTCACACCGTAATCTGTTATTGATTTCCAGGAATGTTCCTGGTTACTATGGCTTCATGATTCTTAGTCAGACTCCTTTGAACTGTGGCCCTATCAATATTGACCAATCTTATACATGGGTTTGGATTCATTTAAAGCTCCTTTTAAATAGCTTAAAATAAGAATTTAAGTATTATTTATTTACTATTATACTTCAGTGGAAATTTCCGTATATATTTTTTATTCAAACTGCTATGCATGCTTCTGAAAAAGGGAGGTAAAATTGCCGCGGAAATAATTTCATAACCCCATTATCCTAAAAAAGCTTATGGGACCATAATGGTATATTCAAGTTTCCTACTCAGGAAAGGACTCGGACGTGTTATTTAAGTCATTAAGCTTCTCAAACAATCAAACTAAAATTAACGTTCTGGTACTCTAGGCAAATCTGAATCTTTTTTCTTTTTTTTTAAATATTTTGCCAAATTTTAGTTTTACTATAGAATATGACATGTCATGTACGGACGTCTATAAATATACATTTGGAATCATACATTTATATATAGAATAAAAACAGTTTAATATTTAAATCATTTCTTGAAAACACTCACTAAATGCACAATCATACAAATATTTAAAGTTTTTTATGTAATCTGATTCAAATAGACTTCTGCTAGTGGTAAGTTAACTGTTTTGAAAAAACATCTCAGCATGATTCTTTTATAATACTGATAACACAGGCCATATTTGTGTATACCTTAACAGTTATGTTTTATCAGTTTGTTTGCAGTGGATAATCATTGTTTGACCTAGAATTCAGAACTGAATTATCATTTAATATAAGACGGTACAAAAATCGTCATTCAGATTAGATTCAGGTTTTAAAGTTATTCTTTTGCCATGACATCCTTTATTATTAATTAGGTTGTTATGATCACCTTCAAAGTACTGTTTAAACAAGAGGGCCAAGATGGCCCTAGATTGCTCACCTGTGAAATGAGCTTGCCCAGTGGCATGATTTGAATAATCTTTGTCACATATCAAATATCAAAGCTGCGTGCTTTGTGGTTAAAGATAAACAAGGTTTTTCAAGCTTTGACCTGGTCCATGTTTTTCAACGGACTGGAACCACTTTTGAACTCAACCAACATAATCATTAAGACAAACATTTTGACAAAGTTACATGAATATTGGGCATGAAATGTGACTTCTAGAGTGTTTACAAGGTTTTTCTTTTTTTTTACCTAGTGACCTAGTTTTTGACCCAGCATGACCCAGTTTCGAACTCGATCGAGGTATCATTGGGACAAATCTTCTGACCAAGTTTCATGAAGATCGGACAAGAAATGTGGCCTCTAGAGTGTTTACAAGCAAATGTGGAC
>VMBQ01001181.1:70334-103300 GCA_007657795.1 Dreissena rostriformis
CTTAAGCCTCTTTGTCAATATATTGTGTTCTGTCCAAATAGCAATGTCTTAAGCCTCTTTGTCAATATATTGTGTTCTGTACAAATAGCAATGCCTTAAGCCTCTTTGTCAATATATTGTGTTCTGTACAAATAGCAATGCCTTAAGCCTCTTTGTCAATATATTGTCTTCTGTACAAATAGCAATGTCTTAAGCCTCTTTGTCAATATATTGTGTTCTGTCCAAATAGCTATGCCTCAAGCCTCTTTGTGACTGTCAATATAGTGTGGTCTGTCCAAATAGCAATGCCTTAAGCCTCTTTTTCAATACATTGTGGTCTGTCCAAAAAGCAATGTTTTAAGACTCTGTCAATATATTGTGTTCTGTTCAAATAGCAATGCCTTAAGCCTCTTTGTCAATATATTGTGTTCAGTCCAAATAGCAATGTCTTAAGCCTCTTTGTCAAGATATTGTGTTCTGTCCAAATAGCAATATCGTAAGCCTCTTTGTCAATATATTGTGTTCTGTCCAAATATCAATATCGTAAGCCTCTTTGTCAATATATTGTGTTCTGTCCAAATAGCAATATCGTAAGCCTCTTTGTCAATATATTGTGTTCTGTCCAAAAAGCAACGTCGTAAGCCTCTTTGTCAATATATTGTGTTCTGTCCGAATAGCAATGCCTTAAGCCTCTTTGCCAATATATTGTGTTCTGTCCAAATAGAATGTCGTAAGCCTCTTTGTCTATATATTGTGTTCTGTACAAATAGCTATGCCTCAAGCCTCTTTTTCAATATATTGTGTTCTGTCCATATAGCAATATATTTAGTCTCTTTGTCAATATATTGTGTTCTGTCCAAATAGCAATGTCTTAAGCCTCTTTGTCAATTTATTATGTTCTGTCCAAATACCAATGTCTTAAGCATCTTTGTCAATATATTGTGTTCTGTACAAATAGCAATGCCTCAAGCCTCTTTGTGACTTTCAATATATTGTGCTCTGTACAAATAGCAATGTCTAAAGCCTCTTTTTCAA
This sequence comes from Dreissena rostriformis, assembly GCA_007657795.1. Lineage (NCBI taxonomy): Eukaryota > Metazoa > Mollusca > Bivalvia > Myida > Dreissenidae > Dreissena > Dreissena rostriformis. Next base: position 71,349 of record VMBQ01001181.1, read on the forward strand.
TATATTGTGTTCTGTCCAAATAGCAATGCTTTAAGCCTCTTTGTCAATATATTGTGTTCTCTCCAAATACCAATGTCTTAAGCCTCTTTGTCAATATACTTAGTTCTGTCAAAATAGCAATGCCTTAAGCCTCTTTGTCAATATATTGCGGTCTGTCCAAATAGCAATGCCTTAAGCCTCTTTGTCAATATATTGTGTTCTGTCCAAATAGCAATGTCTTAAGCCTCTTTGTCAATATATTGTGTTGTGTCCAAATAGCAATGCCTTTAGCCTCTTTGTCAATATATTGTGTTGTGTCCAAATACCAATGTCTTAAGTCCCTTTGTCAATATATTGTGTTGTGTCCAAATAGCAATGTCTTAAGCCTGTTTGTCAATATATTGTGTTGTGTCCAAATAGCAATGTCTTAAGCCTCTTTGTCAATACATGTGTGTATATTGTGTTGTGTTCAAATAGCAATGTCTTAAGCCTCTGTGTCAATATATTGTGTTCTGTCTAAATAGCAATGCCGAAAGCCTCTTTGTCAATATATTGTGTTATGTACAAATAGCAATGCCTTAAGCCTCTTTGTCAATATATTAATTAAGTAAATCTCTCGTAATATGCTTTGGGTACTTGTTGCCGAAGAATCTTATTTAATATATGTGGATATTTATTTAACTGGTCCTGTAAAAGACAAGACAAACGCACTTCGTTAAAGAATCTTTCTGAAAACATGTTACATATTTACAACATTTATGCGAAATAAAACTTCAGAAAATGAGACTGATACTGAGATATGTGTCGCGTTCTGAGAAAACTGGACAAAATGCATGTGCGTAAAGTGTCATCCCAGATAAGACTGTGCAGTCCGCACAGGCTAATCTGGGACCACACTTTCCGCCTAAATTGGATTTTTGCTTAGAAGAGACTTCATTTAAACAAAAAATGTCATAAAAGCGGAAAGTATCGCCCCTAATTAGCCTGTGCGGACTGCACAGGCTAATCTGGGACACAGTTTTCTCAGAACACGACACATATATACATCATGATAAGAAGTGTTTTATTTGTAAAATGATTAAAAAAAACACTAAAACTGTACGAGTAAAGGTATCGGCATTTTAAATAATCAATCGAATTTAACAGTTTCATCTGCATAATATCTCTACCAAAGATTCGGCAGTTTCGTAATCAACCCTCGGAAGGTCAACGGGTTTGCCAGTGCAAGTTTCAGGTTAGCAAACGAATTGAGACTAACATATATTTTACTGCGACTTTGTATAAAAACATGATCCAATGAATTGATCTATATTAAGAAAATTAACATACTCCACGTAGAAATATGTTTACACACGTTTGTTGTTAATAAGAATACTTGTCAACATCGCTCTGGAAAAACGAGGTTTAATGCATGTACGTAAAGTGTCGTCCCAGATTAACCCGTCTGCACAGGCTAATCAGGGACAATACTTCCCGCTTAAACTGGATTTTCGCTAAGAAGAGACTCCCGTTCCTTAACAATATAATAAAAGCGGAAAGTGTCTACCAGATTAGCCGGTGCGGATTGCACATACTTATATGGGACGATACTAAACGCACATGCACTAATACACGTTTTCCCAGAGCGAGGCACAAATGTAAACAATGGAATTGATGGTAATTTAAAACACAGTTAAACATGATATAGACGCTTTAACCACACTACATGATCACGAATTGTTTAGAGTGTTACATTCTCTTTAATGTCTTAACTTTACGGCACACCTGCAATGAAGAACATGTAGAACGCTAATGTGCTACAGTAACTGTTAAAATGAAAAACACAAACTCAAGAAAATAAAACATGAGAAGAATATGAACACATTTTCATTTCTTCACATACATATAGCTTCTTTTAAACGCCTGAAACATACGATATGCGTATCCGAATATTTGCACATCCGAAATACGAGTCACAACATACCTTTTTGTTCAAATTGTTGCCGAATTTCGTCCACCGCTTTCTGTTTTTCTTTGAACAGTTCCTTTAGTTTTCTCAGTCGTTCTTCTCTCGCCGTTATTCCTTCCAAAAACGGCGTAGACGTTGTCTCTTTGACGTCAGCCGGTGACGTCCGAACGTCAGACGTCGCAGAGTCATGTTTTGGCGGTTCGGACGTATTTGCTTCATTCTTAGAGCTATATGCGGCGCCAGAAGAATTCGTAAGGGATGAATTTGAGATCGTTTCTTTAGCAGAAGTTTCTCCTCTAAATTTCGTTGAAAAGTCGCGAATTGTCGTTTTTTCCGATCCATCATATTTCGATTTCATGTTCGACAGCTTGGTCTTCAAAGTTAGAAGGTGTGTATCCTTTACATCAGTCGGTTGGATCCGAACGTAAGATGTCGATTGGACATGTTTCGGCGGTTCGGATTTACTTGCCCCATTCTTCGCGCTCTTTAAAGTCTGCAGCTGTAACACGAGTCCCGATTTGTTAATTTTCGTCGGTAAAAAAGCGGTAACGTTCGCTAAAGGTTGCGCCTTTAGAGGCTTAGGACATTTATTTTTGGACAGCGGCGTAACTTGACTGACCGTGTGTGTCTGAGAGGTTCTCGACGATTCAACAGTTTTAGTACTGGTTTCCGATTTCGTGGTTATTACAGTCGGAGCTACTTGAGTCCACGCTGTTTGCACAGCTGATACAGTATTTCCACAAACATACATTTTTGTTTTGAGAGTCTGTGGCGTTTGAGTCAACGTTGTTTGCGACGAACCTTGTGTGTTGACAACGCTTGACGTCGCGGCCGATTGCACCGCTAACATATTATTTGCACCAACAGACGGTACGGTTGTTGACGCTACAGACAATGTAGACGCGATCCGAGATGCGGACGATATCGGTGACGTCATCGACGTCGACGTTGGCGCGGTTGTCTTTAGTAACGATGTCCCGTTCATAACGTAAGCAACAGGCGGCGAGCTGTCCGTTGCAAGCGGAATTAGAATATTCTTACCGTCGACCTTCAGCAAATAGAATTTAGCATTGCTGTTGGGCGTGTTAACATCTGTGTCGCTGAGGGTTGTCGGTAACAGTGAAGATACTTTCGTCGGCTCCGTGCTAGTTGTGAGTAACGGAGTGGGCCGCATGCTTCCTACCGCCTGCACGGGTGGCCTACCCTGGTCGTGTGCGGAGTACACAACGGTTACTGAGCGCGGTATTGGCGACGTCAACTGGTTTTCCAGTTTACTCATTGGCGATGCTTGGCGGATAACGCCTGATGCCCCTAACTGGCCGTTAACTGACACCGGTACAAAAGATTGTGTCGTCAACTGAAATCGTGCACGTACGGGAGCCGGAAACACGCCGCCTGAGGCTATGTTTCCGGTAGTCGTTACCGGAATGAACATCACCTGCGGTCTCATATTTGGCCTTGGTAAAATAACCGACACCGGCGGGGCTGGCGGCTGATACTGTTGATTATTATTTAACGTGGTCGTTATAATATTGCTGGCGGAAGATACCGGCGGTTTCGAAGCGGTTGTTGTCTGAAGCAGGCTTGTAACCGTCTGGTTACTTTTGGCGGTCGTGACTTTCGTCAGTGTCAGAATTGGAGGGGACAACGGATTTGTTTCAAGTTTGAAGCTCATAGATCCACCGGAAGTCAGTGGATTGGGAGAGACAACCGTCTTTGTGGAAGACGTGGAGACGCCCGGTTGCGATACCGGACAATCTAACACTATGTATTGCGTAGAGGTTGCGGGGGGTGTCCACTTACTGGTCTCCACGACATTAACACCACGCGCGGCAGCACCGGAAGGAGATGTTATATATATATACGCATTAGGAGTCTGCGACTGTGTTTTATTTATAAACAATTGCTTGACCTTGTCTGGTACTTTAAATTTCTTGAATTTCTCTTCATTAAGAGCGTCGTTCGCCTGTTCGTAACCGTTATCCAAGGGCTCTGATTTGACGCGAATTTGTGACGTCATTGCGTCTGATAACGTCATCGGGTTTTTATCCACATCGTCACTTTCTAGCGGTTCGGGTTTCACTCGCGAAAGATCGGGCGAAATCGACTTGGTTGTCAACAAGCTACGTATGTAGCAGTTATCATTAGGGGCGTTTTGTATGAGAACACCGTCTGTCGTTTTTCTTTCAGTACTGTTTTGAACCTTGCTGCTTAACAAACATGTTCCGTTACGCATAGCTTCCCTTTGCGTGCAGATTTCGTTTTTACGCATTGCTTCCCTTTGCATGCAGATTTCGTTTTCAATATCCGCCAATAAACCAATACGATTTACCGCGGTCGCTTTCTTTCCATATACCTGTTTCTTATAATTTTTCACTTTCTTTGGCCTCCTTTCCGCTACCTTGGGTTGCTCGTCCTCGCCAACACGTTCAATAACAATGTCGACTGTCTGTTTGTGCTTTTGGGTCACTTCCAAGAAAGACTTTTCCAGCGCCTTGCAGTGGCGCTCTTCTTCTATGTCAAGCTTTCTTCGACTCACTTCACTGGCGGATTTAATCTTCGCCAGCATTTCTGCGGCGATTTCGTCATACAATAGTTCCAGTTTATCCGTGACGAAACCACTATACCGCGGATTTGACTTCCTCACTCGTCCGCTCAGGCTTTTCGAGCCTTCCGTCACATACGGACGCTTGAGCGCTTGCTTTAATGTCTTCAACTTTTTATTCCAGCTTCGTTTTATTTCAATCAACTTATCAAGAGTTTCAAGATCACAGATTCTTTCTCGTTCTCGTCTTTCGACCCAAAGCTCTTTCTCCTTATTTTCCAAGACTTTTTTCGTGTCTTTAAGGATTTTAGATTGTTCAAGTCCCGGAGTCACGGCCCTCGTTTTGAAGTCTGCAGGGACATGTACTATAGTTCTCCGTACCCGATTTAAGTATTTCTTCACCGGACGCTTTGACCGCCTGGGTGATTTTTTATCCTGCATCAAGATCAAAAGCTCCTTGATTGAGATTCCTCCACCAGGTTTCTTAGACGCATTGATCTCTTGAGCTTTCTCGTACTTTTCAAGATACACCTGGTAATCCTTTTGCTTACTCGGCGTTTTAACGTTGAAGACGTCATCGCCGCGCGTCAGTCGACGTTTAAAAGTGATCTTCTTGCACATGTTGGAGCATTCGTTCTGTGCATGCGCGAGGTCTTCGCAGGGGACGCTACTCCGCGTTCCCAGCCAGGGGTCTATGCTGGTGAGCACGATGTATGATGGGTCGATCTTTCGCTTCTTTGTCGGTGAGGGACTCGAGGCAGCGCCATCTACAAAAGAGGATAAATGACGTTATATTGCTTTGAGATGCAGGGATATAAACGAACTTTTTAGGGTAGGTTGCCCAGACGGGCAACCATCTTTAATACTTAGTTAGCCCGGGCAAAGAGTAAGGAGCCCAGAACCAACTACATGTCGTAAATATCTGATACTTAACAAAACGAGCTCAAACTATGATATATACCATAGCTGACGTGGCTTAATACATGATGCCCGGAATCTTCGTGCTGTAAAACACACTGATAAACAGCGGTACAACTGTTCCAAGCTTTTCTAAATAGCTATTTACCCGGCCGGACAACCAACTACTAGTATTTAAATTTACTAGCCTTGGGCTTCATCTACTCGTCCCGCAGTATAAGCAGTATAACGGTATATACACGAAGCAAAAAACGTGTCGACTTGAGCACTGCATAGAGCATTGCAATTGCGAAAAAAACAACAACATGAGATTATGTTAAAATCGTAATAATTTTAGAATACCGTTATTTAATCGGCTTATTCACAACTTTTGAAGTTCTGATGCGTGACATAAAACAACGCGTGGATAAAGTCCTACGCCTCCGACTTCCAAAACGTTGTGTAATAACGATAATCAACGATATGATATGCGCTCTGATAAAATGGTGTTTAATGCATGTGCGCAAAGTGTCATCCCATATTAGCCTGTGCAGTTCGCACAGGCTAATCAGGGACGATACTCTCCACTTTTATTGTATTTTTCGTTTTAACGAAGACTCTTCTTGACGAAAATCCAGTTTAGGCGGAAAGTGTCGTCCCTGATTAGCCTGTGCGTACTGCACAGGCTAATCAGGGACGTCACTTTACGCACATGCATTTTACGCACATATCATTTTCTCAGAGCGCGACTTATATATAGCATTCTTTTTTAAATCAACTATTGTTTTTTTTTATTCTAGTCAGTCAAGCCACTTGTAGCTAGCTATATACGCGCACGCGTCAGAAATCCAAATCGTTATTTCTTGGCCATGAATGTTTTTTTCGATTCAGTACCATAAATAAGAAACAACGCTCAAAATTAATGGAAAAAAGAGAGTGAAATGTCAATAAAACAGTGCGTGTAAAACAATACAAATGTTCAAATGAACGTCAAATAATCAAAGAAATTAGTGTTGTGCTATCAAAATTTCCAAATACGCAGGCTAATCTGGGACGACACTTTACGCACATGCATTAAACCCCCTTTTCACAGAGCGAGGCTCAATTTCATATTATCTTTTCCTACGCTGAGAAGCGAAATACATGTGTATTTTACAGAGTGTAGGGAATGTAGTTGTTGATAATATGGTAACACAACATTTACTTTTCTTAAAATTGCGCAGCAATAAACAGTTATTAAATCGATCTCTGTTTTGACTCAATATTATATAAAATCCATGATAATCAACTAATAAAGTGTGACAACTCGAAGAACTTATATCAGCTGAGAAGACTCATCGAAACGTCCGACACTAAAAATTTAGTTCACGTTTTAATTGCACATTTTTTCATGTCGTGTCATTTTTAAATCGAAATAATGTTTGCTCAATCGATATTTCCTTAAAAAAGAAATGTTGTGCGATGAGTAAATTACTATATTTCATATTCATTTTCTATGCTTCATAATTTATTATGCCAAGTGTCAATTATAGTATTGCTTTATGCCTAAATGCGAATCGGAAAATGTTACGTAATTGTGCCTCACGATTATTGGGTAATTGAAACTAATTTTGATACACAAATGTTACTTCTTTTAAAAGACACATGCGGCTCTTTCATTACATATCGTACGATTGATTGATTTTTGATACAACTTTTGCACACATGGCGATAGACACCAACCCTATGATATCATTACTTGTATTCATTTGCTTCCAATACTTCGAGCGCCTCTTTTTTAGAAAAATATTGTTCGAAAATGTCTATTTGTTGTGAGCTATTAAGTCAATCGTAACTTACATTTATCGTAAAAGTTTTTATTAGACAGGGCCCAGGTTTAAAGGAATATCAGTGCCTTAAACTATGCCTTACGTTTGACGGTCTTAATCTTTGTGAGGGGTGGATCTTCCGGGTGCAAAACTGGCGGTGCGATGCTGTCTAGATTCCCCATGAAAACATCATCCGCAAACCTCTCGACGAAATACTCTTGAGGAAGACGCGGCGGGGAATCAACATTATCACTTGCGGCTGTGACGTTTGCGTGTATGCTACTTGACGGCGACAATAATGTTCGTTGTTTCTGCGGAGACAACGTTGGCATAATTTCGTCGTTGCTCTTTCCCGGAGTTAACGTATGAGCTTCGGGTGAATGAAGCGTTTTAAATATGGGGTTTTGAGAATCATTAACAGCTTCTTCGACGTTTGATGAATTCATTGATGACGTCATGTCGTTCACGCATGACGTCATCTCGTAAATCGGTGACGTCATATCGTCACCTGCTGTAGGCGTTTCGTCATCGCTTTCGTTGCTGTTGTCGTTGTAGGTCACCATGGTGACGCCCTCTTTAGGCCCGGCGCTCTCGAATGTGACATTAGTCTCGTCCTTCTCGGGACTTGCCAGCGAGAATACGGCCCCTATCTTCCAGTCGTCTTCGTGAGTGGTCATACCTGAAATGCATAATTTTATAGGTAGCCATATAAATAGTATTTCGAACGTTGAAAACCAAAAAAGTTATAATATTCGCTCCTTCCTCTCACATGCATATTTAACAATAGATTATTTAAAATGATATGTTGCGGCCATGTACACAAATCAAAACAAATCATAATTGTTTCCCTAACATATCCAAGAATTGAATATGCAAAAGGAAAATAAATGTGTTTGCATTACAGTGTTAATATTCAATGTTATTATAAAAAGAACACTTAAAGTCCGTTAAAAGTGAATTTAAATTGAAAAAAAAAACACTATTCGACAACTCTTGAATTCAGCGACATATTCAGCAAAATGACCAGACATGACCCGAACAGCTCATCTGGGAAACTGACAATGGCAGGATTAAGGACGAAGGACGAGAATATATGTTGAAATGTACACGATGTCATCCACAAATATCAATCAATGGCTGTTTCCTGATGAGAAATGGCTCATGTTATCGAACACAAATGGCCATACACACACAGTCACTATGTATGTTCGGATACTTACGGCTACATCATTATGTACTCTCTATGGCTTGAGCCTGCCAATAGCGGATTGGTATGACCCTAAACAGACACGTTATGCAAATTACTTACGAATCAATGCATCCATCGATCTTGCAATTGAGAGAAATTGTACTAGACAAGAACATGCTTTTAAAATAAACGGCTTTGAGAGGAAAAATCGTGGGTAAATTTAATAAACATGTAGATAGACATAAGTGTACGTATGCCAATTTCATGTAGATATACTTAAATGTACGTGGGTCAATTACATAAACATAGTCTTAAGTGTACGTGGGTCACATTTTGCGACCGGACAGACAGACGCAATAATGAACAGAGGAAGCAACTTACAGATAGACGTTAAACAGTATTGTCCAATCTGCGTATTAATTTTCCCTTTTAAATCTTACGAGTGTTTTAGTAATTACAATATATATTTTTTCTATTTGAGTAACAGTGGTTTGACCTATGACATGTTTGACCTATGACACGTAACAGTGGTTTGACCTATGACATGTTTGACCTATGACATTTTTTGATAAGCGAAAGGTCAAGCATAATCAGCACATTGCCCTTTATGTAAGTAAACTAAGTTTTCACCAAGTATCTTCAATATGTTTTGAGAACTCGCTGGATACAATTTCGTACGGAATTGCGGAATGACAGACCTAACAGATAGAAGGAAAACTTATACAAGTCCCCTCCGATTTTGATATGATTATTTAGATTATAACGTGATTTTAATAATGTGTGTATATAAAATGAGAACTCTATTGTACTAAGGCGTCGAGGATTTTTTTTGCGTTATTAAATAGTGTTACAACGGTAATATATATATTAACACCGGTAATCTCTAGTTTTACAGCGGTCATCTATAGTGTTACAACGGTAATCTATATTACAACGGTCATCTATAGTATTACAAAGGAAATCTATTGTATTATTACGGTAATGTATAGTTTTACACCCTTATTTATATTGTAACATATAACAAATAGTGTTACAATGGTAATCTATATTGTTACACCGGTAATCTATAGTTTTACAACGGTAATCTATAGTCTTACAACGGTAATCTATAGTTGAAACGGTAATATATATTGTAACAACGATTATCAATAGTGTTACAACGGTAATCTTAACTGTTACAACGGTAATATATGGTCTTACAACGGTAATCTATAGTCTATAGTCTTACAACGGTAATCTACAGTGTAACAACGGTAATTTAAAGTCTTACAACGATAATCTATAGTGTTACAACGGTAATCTATAGTGTAACAGCGATAATCTACAGTGTAACAACGGTAATCTAGAGTTACAACGGTAATGACGTCCTACGTCTATTGGAAGACCAGAGAGTATCACGTAAGACTATTTTACGCACAACAGAATACTATTACTTATACCACATGACAAGCTCAAACACCGACTTATTAATAAAATGATAACGACGGTGTAAGGAGCATCCAAATCGAGCAGTATCAGAGTACACGACCCTACGAGATAGCCCAACTTCATATGCACCAATATGAGAGAAACCTAATCCTAGCACGTAGTCTGTAACACATGACAAATGACCAATTGACAAACAGTCAGATACAACACAGCACAACAAAGACACAACACACACACACACACGACAATGAATAAAACTGCGGTAACCCCTTCGCTTTGAAACGGTCAATATAAACCTTATTTTCAACGCATACACATACAAATGATCACTATATCATAGCAACATGAATGCATGAGTTATCAACGATGTTCTACATATTGAATTCCAATTAATTATAAAGTGATGACATTAAAGTAGCTACCGATTAAGTTGTTTAACGTGCGATAAAAACAAACGATAACATGCAAGGTCGTATCATGTAGATGCCACACTTTTCATTGTTTGTGTTGGTATATGCATCCGTTTTATTGTTAAATATCTTTCTTTATAAGAAACTACATGGCCTAACAAATAAGTGATAAATATATATATTATTATATATGTCATGCAGATAGAATGAGTCCGTATTTTAGTCTTATTATTTATATGAGTGACACATATTTAACAATAGATAAGGATTAAAGCCCTTGAAAGCCAAGGTCACGTGTTGAGGCATCGCTTTTTGGTCATTGTATACACCATCAAAACACTTCACTGCGCTCGGGTTAATTCACAATATATGTCATTGCAAACACCATATTGTGCTGGGTTCATTGCAAACAGCATATTGTGCTGGGTTCATTGCAAACAGCATATTGTGCTGGGTTCATTGCAAACACTCCATTGCGCACAGAATTATGTATAATGTATGTAATTGTCTAAGCTCTATTGTGCTCATTGTAAACACTAAACTGCGCTCAGGACAATACATAATCTATATCTGTGCGAACACTGTATTTTGCTCTATGTAATGCAGGACTTATTTTGTTGGCAATGCTCCCAACATGCTCGGTATAATCCATAATATATTGTCAGGGGTGTCATTTGTTCAAATGTGAAATCCTGAAAAATTAGCCGGGGTCTGGGGCCGCAGGTTCCCTCCTGGAATAAAGGGCTCAACCCCTATATGGGGTCCAGGCGGGTGAAGCGCACAAAGCCATAGCTTATTTGAGCATTTTATAGACTAAGTTGACTTTCAAATAACCTGTTCAGACCATGTCTCATTTTGTATGAAGATGTTGTTCTTTCCAATTTGGTAGGATTCAATGCCTAAGGATAAGATCCCAGGGCTTGGCACAGCATCACAAGTTGCGGAGCCATGGAGTATGGGTGGTCTTGCTCCCTTATAAACACATAGCATTGCTTCGGAATTCAGACGCCTGTCTTCCAGTGGAACGATTGGTCGTAATAGTAGAGATTCTCTTTGTGGATGATTTTTTAACACCAATCTTACCTGAAACATACGTATGTAAAATAACAACAAAACCTAATCAATGTGGACACGTGTTTGGATTGATAACAGAACTGTACATAACCCTGTGTTTGAATATAAACAATTATCAAAATATAATTTGTAAAGAATAGATGAAAATTATCATAGATATAAACCATGTTTCAAGTTTACTGTACTTCCGTAAATTAAACAAATCGGATGAATATGCAAATAACCTGTATAAATATAAATTTGAGTTAATAATTTTTAAACGCCATTGTTTCTATTGACACTACACATGATAGTTTATTCGACATACTAGTTGCATCATAAATTAATACTGGGATTATTGCCCTAAACAAAATAATTTACTGATTTAAGTTGTTTTTCATTAATACAATCTAAGCTGTATTTGGTATTAACTGCTTTGATTGCTTGGACATGCTTATTCAATAGAAGTGTTGATGAAGGTACTTTTTTCCCACTGGACTGTCACTGCATTGTTCTATTGCACATTGTGCAGTGTGCTTTTCCTGGCAGCTTCGTTTTGCGAAGATATTGCCCCATTCGCTCATCAGTTTGAGTTATCCTATCCCGTTGCCATTTGTTCCTGACAAGGGCTATCGATAGCAAACTCCATCTTCTCTGAATAGAAAATAGAATGGAAAATTAAACACGATTTTGAGATATATTTTTAGATATATGAGGTATTTCTCAAACAGAAAACTGCATGACCATTGAGACGAATTAGAATATACATTGATTGTTAAATAATATTTTACATGTTGCAATTTAATTTAAACAACATAAAAAAATTGCAAATTTTCCTGCATGCGAAATAATATTTTTTATCAGACTATCCGAATCACGGATATACCGTTGTATATTCGTCATGCTATACAAATGCTACGTTAGAACGTCGAACATAAATTAAAATCGACGAATAATACTGTATCTCCGAAAATGACATTCCAAAAACAATGTGTTTTGCACGAGAAATAAAAGTATGTTTATCTGTTGACATCAGAAAATCATTAACAAGTAAACACGTTATTAATATTTAATTTTGTTAACATACCTGCTTTTTATGTTACTGTAAGGCTTTATTTTGCTTATAGATCGCTTCAAATTTCAAGATGGCCGACATTTGCAACATATTCTTCGACTTCATTAGATTTCCGGAAAGAAGCGGAGATGTTTCGTCAGTTACCGTTCATACAGCTAGCCAATCAGAAGTCAATTAATAAAAGATCTTGCGAAATATTTAACGAGCGAACATTTCCGTATTCTGAGCGAGGTTTAACAACATTAGAACTCACACTATTTCACGCTCGAAACTCCGCTCCCCCTCAACCGTAAACAAACTACGCATTAAAACCCGGATTTTCGGATTAATCCGGAAAAATGACACCACTGCAATAGTTTATACTATTTTTCACTGTGTCTCATTCATATCTATATAGTTATATTATAAACATAAGCGATAACTCAAACGAATACCTTTCAGCTGTCATCCAGTAACTCTTGTATAGCTGACGAGTACCGGACACTGTTGCTGTCCAATTGAAAAGCAGATTTATTTTTAAAAGACATTACTTTGTTTCCATAGACATGACTGTCAATACAAAGTAAATAATTATTGGAAAATGTGCATCAACATCGAACATATACCGCTATACAAAATCATTTATATAAAACAGACGTCAATATAATTTCGTAAAAGTCAAAACATAGGTCGATTCCATCCGAGAACGCAAAATGTCTAATAAAATACCGTACTGTAATAGAAGCGTGATTTTTACTGTTGTCATCACAAAAGACTGGCATACAAGTGACAATACCATATCTGGTAGATATCGTAAAATAACACCACAATAATGCATTTCATACTTGTTTTTTTTTTCAATTCAAATTATCAAAATAATAACATTTTTTGCTTTGCCTAGAGCACCCTTATTCGACCAACAAGGAGTATGCATATAGCAAATCCTGAACTATGTTTAATTTTGACATCAACTTAAAATATTATTGTAAGTCATTTAACTAAAGAGCTGAAACAGGGATATAATGTTAAAAAATATGTCAAACTGCTCTTAAAAAATACCGTTTACGACATAATAAGTTAATAACAGTATACTAAATGCATTTTTTTTTACAAAGACATAGTACACACATGTATTCGTATTGTTAGGCATATGCAGGCCAAAAAATGCTATAAACAAATAATTGTTTATGAATGTTTGTTTAGGGTGAAAAGAACTGAAACAAAACTAACGTTTTATAATTAGAAACTCACTTTTACCAGTTTGAGTTCATAATGTCTACAATGCACATTATGGCTGAATACTTTTGAGTCGTTTTGACGTAATTGTATGGTGTAAAGTAACCTCAGATGGAAAATGAATCAAAATTGTAGTAGAAATTTAGTTTAGTTTTAACTTTTTTTTTTGCTAAGCGCACGTATTCCAAAATGAGGACAACGATTTTGGTGTGATTATTGTAGCAGACTTCACAGTGTGTTTCAATTCGCCAGCAATAGTTAACTTGCTTTGTTTTTATTATAGATCGTGACACTACAAAGTATGTTGGTATAAACAAGAACAAATATAAAATAAAAATAAAACAAATAAACACTAGCTCATAAGTACAACTAACAACAATTAAGTATATATCCGAAATCTTAAAAGACAGACACTAAGATAACTCAAAGAACCCGTATGTAAATCACGTGACAGTACGTCACCGACAATCGGCCCGGTAAGAAAAATAAACTGATTTCTTTTATCTATATGTCCTTCGCTGTTTATCAAGGCCAGCTATTATCGATATAGTAATACAAACACAGTTGTAAGAACAGAAATAGAAGTCGTAAAAACTTACGTCACCTCAATGCCACTTTACAAAACAGCACATCGATGTCGAATTTTCTAGTACTTATGTAAATGGCGAATTACCCACACTGCCTCTACCGGAAGTAAACAATGATAGTTTTCAATCTCCATGCAGAGTTGTCGTTACTCGCTCTCAAACACGTGAATGTAATGTAACCGTCGTGCAAGAGATTGAATTTTGTTTTAACGTAAGAAGCAATGTTTTACAAAGCAAAGTCTGATTTTTAACATAATGATTGTCTCGTGGAGTATTTTATTTATTTATTGTTTGATTATGTATGAAAATATAAATAAGTATTCGCGGCAAATAATAAGCTTAAACTCTTGTTGTTATTTTAAACGTCTATTTTACGGAACAACTAAGTCACTTTTGGTATAAACAGGGGAGCTAAGTCGAAATGGAACATAAACATACTGACTACAGTAATGACTATCATTGCACCGAAAAGATCTCCCGTTGCTATGAACAGTTTATTGAAACTTGATTTCAAACCATATGATATCGTATGTTTTATATTGCTTGATATCGATTTAAAGTTTACATTTCGTTTCAGGAAATAACACTAGATATAAGCGATATCATAGCACAGCATACAACTCGACATCGCGAGCACTTCGTGGATCAATACTCGTCACGTGGGCTGAAAGTACGGCGATGTTTACATAATATTAGAATAGCGATTTGTAGTTTCCTACGTATTTTAGCAATAATATAAACTTGAGACAATATGCTAACAACATAACGATTTATTGGTTTATGCTTTATTGTCTGTGTCAAGTGTTTTTGGTGATTTTAGACTTTCTCATCTAATGCACGGAGATTCAATTTTTGTTATCACTGCTCATTAGTTAAGTTTTAAATTGGCGAGTTAATTGTACAAACACTGACATGCGTATTAAACAGTCACAATGTCTAATATCTAATTCCATATTTAGTCAATAGCCGTTTATATACTATCACTTTTATAGTTATTAACACTACATGATGTAATATTCATTAAAATTGTTCTTGGGCAGCTTAAAGTCTCGGCTAACTAACAATATCGACGATACATATTGCAATAAGGTATATGCAGTGTAAAATATATATATATATATATACAATATAGGACCTTAGAATAAAGTATTACATATAAATTATGAGATACATTAGGTTAAAGAATTGCATATAACAATGTGGCGACTACATAAAATTATATACAAAACAATACATAGGTTAAACTATGCAGACTAACAGTTAGGTAATAAAATAATTGCAATACAATATATTAATGGCAAGTATTCCAATAAGATATTATCTAGAATTGTAATTGTTTTGTCCCCAATTGACAAACTGCACGTGAATAGAAAAATATGCACCGATTTGCAAAGTTACATTATTTAATATAAAAAGAAAATACAATCATATTAAGTGATTTCATTGTTAAGTCGTTAACAAACTAAAAAAATGTTTTACTGGAATGAGTCCGAACTTGCATTTTTCAATTAAATCTTAGTACCCTTTTTATCAAGTTTGGCGTATTGAAAAAAACATTCAAGGCGTACCGTACCTAGCCTTGAGCATTTTATCAGTATCAGTGTATATGTTTTATGTGTATTATTTTTCTGTTATAGTTAGCTTGAAGATCTTGTCAGTTTTTTTTTGTAAACGTACACATTCTTGTAAGATAACTAATCAACTGACCAATTTAGTTCCATACATTCCTGATGCAAATGAGTTTAAAGGATGCTTAGATTCTGTTTAAGAATCATTTTTTACGTTCAGTTATATGCTATATGTTTTGCCCTGTATTATATCCGCAATAAGGCACATTCCTAAAATCAGGACTTGCGTATGGTAAAAATGTTTCATCTAATAAGGTTTTTGGAGTTTTATTATTTGTAAAATTAGTTACTCATTTGGCACAATTGACGTGGATTTCCACTGATACAGTGTGTACTATATTCAAATTGATGTATAATCGGATTAGAACACAACACGATGCAGAACAGCATATAGAAATTTACTACGTGTTTTTTTTTTACTTGTTGTCCGTGTAATACAGTAAACAAAATTTATATTACAGGTGTGTTATATTTCACATGTGAATTATACATTTATCGTATGTATTGACCTATTCATTGACTGACCAATCGTTTGACATTATTATTTGTGAAATGTCGTCGCGTCAGTGCATTATTGTAATGTCCTCAGTCAATCGTTATGTCCCTAATTTAACAATGCATATACTTGTGTCATCATAGAATAGGTATATCATGGGATTTTGTGTATGTTTACAACTCACTCACGTTACTGAGAGTTTCCATATTGCCTTTTTGTTTATGTTTTTTTTTTAATAGCGTATACATTGCTATCCGCTTCGTTAAAATATTGAAGATGCTTTTTTTATTAAGCGAATAAAAAATCACAAACATCAACGTCAAACAAACTTAAAACTGAAGCGAACGATTCAACTATGCATGACCGTTACGTAAACCACGGTCTTTGAAATGTTGCAAATAGTATGTACTTCTTAAACAATCACAAAAG
This sequence comes from Dreissena rostriformis, assembly GCA_007657795.1. Classification (NCBI taxonomy): domain Eukaryota; kingdom Metazoa; phylum Mollusca; class Bivalvia; order Myida; family Dreissenidae; genus Dreissena; species Dreissena rostriformis. The sequence goes on from VMBQ01001181.1 coordinate 88,036, forward strand.
CATAGGAAATATTAATTGTTTTTACATTTGTTTCCGCGTGTTACTAAAATAAAAAAATATAAGTGTATATTTATAATGCTTATAATAAAGAGTCCATAATTCGACACGTATTCTAAACTTATGTAATATGAAACAAGCTTTATATACCAATAAACTACGGAATTGGCGAAGTTTCAATTTAGCAATATCGACAAACGCCCCGCTAAGCTGAAGGTACAGCATCGGTTTATACTGTAGTAAATCTACCTGTATTACTAATCGTCGGAGTGAGAGTTTATCGTAATAATGCTGACCGTTCAAACGTGAATTTTGATTTGTTAACCTTCAAAATATATTTGTTTTTATACAACACAATTTATACCGTAAAAAAGGTTATGGTAAGCGCATATCATTAATAAACAAAACATGAACCTACATGTTTTGATGTATATACGATTTTAATGTTCATTTCAATCGAAGCGGAACGATGTTCACGCGTTTTAGAACGTTAGTAAGATAACTGTCATTTTCAAAACACAGAAATTCGAAAGAGAAATGAATTGACAAATTAACGATAGTTTTCTTACTGAAAGCGTACGGGTGTGTATCGATGACCTACTTTCGATTGAACTACATGTATATGTGTGTTATTTACCCATTGCTTAACCAAACTAACTATTTACCGCTCATTTTTTGTGTAAGATTATGACAAAGATGCGTACAGTTGCGATGAATATTGATGCAAATATAGGTACAACACACAAAGAGCAAAACGATACAATTGGCGGGTATACATAGATATACTCTACTTAAAAATCAACTGATTTCAAAACCGATATAGCTCCTGTACTCTTTGTGGTGTGATCAGCTTGCAAAAACCTATTACTATAAACTTGTTGGGTACCGTCTCATCTAAAGAATAAAAACACTACAGTGTCATATTTGTTTTGGTAGCACTTTACCTTCATAAAATCAGAACCATTTTAGTGGCATTATGATACACTTTCCAAGCGTTATATCCGGTTAAAAAGTCGCACAAATACTACTAGTCATACATGCATACCGATGCAACTTTTTACTTAATTTTAGGTTTTTTAGGTTTGCTGTAATTTTATAAATCTACCATTAATGCAGATGATTGGCCTACTTATGAAGCGACGGTGTATTATTTGAATGCCCTAAATTAATAGTTTACGTCACGCTATATTTTATTCTTAGGTATGATATCTAGTTGGAATACCACTACAAATGTATTTCTAAAAATAAGTGCATTTGTATAGTTAAGCATAGAGCGTTTACAAACTTTAAGAACTTTTTGGAACGCCTTGCACTATAGTGTAGGTCTAAAAGCAAGATATGTATTGCAATTCTTTCTCGTGATTTGCACGGCAGAAAAGAACTTAACAGATCACAGCTACTCACGGCAAACAAACAAAATCAATGTACATATTTAAATGTGAATAAAAAACAACTTCATAGCGTCACAATTAAAATCGCTCTAGCAATAAGAATTAATATAATTCAATTGCATTGCCATTAAGCAAGTCAATGGTTTGCCGCTGTTGAAGTAGTAATTAAAAATAATATATGTAATTTAAGTTGTCTCAAATAATACATTTGATTTAAAGTTAATATATATTTCCAGCTGTGTATGTATAACATCGTAAAAATCCACAAAATAACAAATACAAACGATGTCAGTTCGATGTCCAAACAATGATATCTATGTCGGGCAAAATGCTAAGTAGTAACTCAGTTACAAGTTAAAAATTCGTAGTCTGGGAAAATTATAGCGAGAAAGAATATTTCATTGCTCGAAACCTCGGCATGATCCAAAGATTTATCAATAATTTATTGATATATATTTGAAGTTCACACGTAAAGTTGTGCTTAAAACAATGGCGACCCTTGTCAATAGTATTCACATTCATTTGAACTAATTTGTTTTAACTGTTGTGAAAGTATGTTGTTTTTTTGCTTTGATATAATGATACAGTTGTTGTACAAGACATTGTTGAATGGACGCCACATTCGGTAGTTGCAACGAGGATTAACTGGTAATCCATTATTTATTGATCAAAGTTTTAGCCCTTTCAATGCGACATTTGATATTTTTGTTAAATTTTAAAATCTATTGTGAAACATATGTAACATAACATATATCATCACTCACGTGAATATGGTCCGGCGCGATTCTGCATTTTCGGTTAGAATGGGCGGACATACTCAGAAAACGACATTTTCTCGTAATATGTAAATTCATTTAATGACATTTGTCAAATTTACCAAAATCTGAACAAGTCTCTTCAAACCAACAAACTGAAACCAACTTCACATGTTTAAAGAAGTCACAAGGCAAATGAAACAATATTTGAAACTTAATGTTGATAATATGAGGCTATTTTTTATAATCACGAAAAAGAATTATGATAAACTATGGGCCAAGTTTGAAATTTGGAGCTGCATTAAACCGGTTTGAACCCCGAGCGCTCTGCATTGATCATTCCAAAGTGATGACCCCAGTTATATTCATGTTGATGTGTTTGTGTCTTTGTGTGTCTTGTCTAGTGCATTTTTGTGTGTCTCGATGTTTGGGAATAGGTATATTTGCATAAATAACAGACCACTTGCTCAAATAATATTTCTCTACTGCTGGTGCAGCTGAAGTTTCAGTTTGTTCATAGTAGCCTGATGTCTGTATTTTCAGTTACAAGTAGCAACTCCTCGTATGAATCTCATGGAAGCACCAACACCGCTGTTTAGCGAGCAAATAGTAGTTAATTTAAAAGTACTTATAAATAGACATTTGGTAAATTGACTGTTGGTAAATTGACTGTTTATGTTTTACCGTCGCAAAATAGCGACAACAATCATGTAATGAGTACATCAGGAGAACAAATATATTAATTTATGAGAACAACATTCAAAGAAAAAGAACAACGAAGAGTGCATTATATTAAGAACCACTCCTAAGGTAAGTTTAATGTGTGGAGGGAATGTTATACAATTATTGACTAGTGTGCCATTACATATGATCTGATATTCACTGGTAGAAAGGCATATTACAAAGGTGCTGGTCATTAGGTAATATATTGCCTACCGGTATTACACGAGTTGTCGTTTCATACCATATTTAATTAAATGAGTCCAATTGTTTTTGGCCTTGGGCGTAGCCCCAAGGCCATAGCAATGATACCAATTTTCTGAGCCTTTCCAAATTTGCTGGCTGTCAAAAACAAAAAATATTGAAGCAAAATTGCTAAGCATTGGCTACGACATTGTTTTTTTTGTTTACATATTCATGCGAGAATAAGTTCCTCATTTGACGGTCTATAGGCCGAAAAGATACGAGTGTTTACGGAGACAGTATGAAGAATTTTTTTCTGAAACATTTTTTTGAAGACATTATATTTGGTATTTATAAACATATTTTGAAATTATTGTTATTTTATTTTGCGTTAACAAGACATTCCAGAAAAAATAAAATGAAAAAAACCCAAATATATTCACGATCATTCTCGAAAATAGACGAAGTAACCGGATATGGTATTTCACTGCGTATATCGAGCGCGCAAATCGAGCGCGAAAAGTTCTACGTGAGACAAAGTACACAATCTGTACACCGTTCTTTATCTGGGTAACTGGATTTTCTTCATTATACACATTACAAAGGAAGTATAAATGTTTTCCCGATCTTTTAATTATGTAATAGAAAGCTATTTTAGGCTATTGAAAGTGATTTATTTGACGCCAGCAATAACAGTTTTTTTGCGGCCATGTTGTTGTTGTTGTACAGTACAGGCACCGCGTACTTAAACAAAAACGCCTGTCCGCGGTGTTCACTTTTCCCTACGGGTGACATTTCGCGGGGGGGGGGGGAGACNTCACTGCGATACCGCACAGCCACCGTAAAAACCTGTCTGCGAGGGTCAATCACGCGTTTTAAATGTAAATGTACAAAAGAAAATCATATACTACATGTTCATGTAGATATTATGTGCAAATGTATGCGTACTTAAGTTCGGACAGTACGTGAAGTCGGAAACGTAAATAAAGCGTTTAGATGATCAATACTATTAATTCTTATGGTGTTAATCAATACAATTGGCTTTTTTGTTTGCACAAAATTGGGTTTTATTTCTCCCGATTTCCAGAAAAAGATTTGTACATGTACATGTTGCATGAAATCTAAATATACGCTTATAGCGTGTTACAGCGTGTTTGATTTTTATTTTATTCGGATGAAATGTCTACTCCGAATCATTCGCGAGCTACCCCGGTAAACTTCAAAAGAAATTCACTACGAAACTTCTAATCTAAATTTTATGATGCCAATGTTGTCTGCGCTACGAAGTTTTTGTTTAAACAATAAATAAACCCACGCAAATTTTCGCGCGCTTTTTATGATAACCATGAAAATGTCATGGGCAAATACATGTATTTATGTGTGGCTAACAGAACATGAACTGTACACAACGCGCGCACTAGGCGTCAGGTGATTTACGATTCTCTAAATATACTTGTCCTGATTGGGCGCTTATTTCATCAAATCTTTAAATAGAACCATATGCCGAAATTCATTTGATAGTTTAGAGATATGGCGAACGCTGTTGANGATCTGATATTCACTGGTAGAAAGGCATATTGACAAAGGTGCTGGTCATTAGGTAATATATTGCCTACCGGTATTACACGATTTGTCGTTTCATACCATATTTAATTAAATGAGTCCAATTGTTTTTTGCCTTGGGCGTAGCCCCAAGGCCATAGCAATGATACCAATTTTCTGAGCCTATCCGAATTTGCTGGCTGTCAAAAACAAAAAATATTGAAGCAAAATTGCTAAGCATTGGCTACGACATTGTTTTTATTGTTTACATATTCATGCGAGAATAAGTTCCTCATTTGACGGTATATAGGCCGAAAAGATACGAGTGTTTACGGAGACAGTATGAAGAATTTTTTTCTGAGACATTTTTTTGAAGACATTTTATTTGGTATTTATAAACATATTTTGAAATTATTTTTATTTTATTTTGCGTTAACAAGACATTCCAGAAAAACATAAAATGAAAAAACCCAAATATATTCACGATCATTCTCGGAAATAGACGAAGTAACCGGATATGGTATTTCACTGCGTATATCGAGCGCGCAAATCGAGCGCGAAAAGTTCTACGTGAGACAAAGTACACACTCTGTACACCGTTCTTTATCTGGGTAACTGGATTTTCTTCATTATACACATTACAAAGGAAGTATAAGTGTTTTCCCGATCTTTTAATTATGTAATAGAAAGCTATTTTATGCTAATTGAAAGTGATTTATTTGACGCCAGCAATAACAGTTTTTTGCGGCCATGTTGTTGTTGTTATATATCTTCACCGCCTATGTAGACGAACCTCTACCAGCCATAACTTTGTTGTTCATGATTGGATTTACTTGATATTTGTATACAACTCCCCTTTGGACAAGACCGTCCCACTGTCCTATTTTCCGAAGACCTTGATCCTTGAATGACCTTAAAGGTCAAAGTGTCTTAAACTATATAGGCATATTAAGCATGAGCAATAGATTACACCGTCAACTTTATAAGGTCAGCATACATGTACACTGTATCTGGCAGTACAAGAGCGTGGATCCGTCTACATTTACTTCAGTTTAGTCTCTAAACTTCTTCCCAAGGACACACAATCTAGCCCCAGGCCATCAGCGCCTACAGCGCTTTGATTATAGTAAGTCATCTACTGGCGAGCATGCTAATACATTTCCTGGACCAGGTATGAAATGACAACGAGTGTCAGATATTTTTTTATAACATGCTTTTACATCATCAAAGAAAATTGATATTTACGAAAACGGTATGATAAAACCGGAAAATTGTTTACATTACGTGACGTCACTTGAAGTTGCAACGTCATTTCAGCAAAATAACGTTACGCGATTGGTCAGTCGGAAAAGGTTGCAAATGAAAACGTTCAAAAAGCCATATTACACGTGTATAAGATAAATATATAGGATGTGGTTATATTACATAGAAAACAAGGTTTAGTATTGAAATGAATTGCTACAAGCCGGTGATCTTTAACTGACGTAAAACGAAAACTTTTCGTTAAAACGACGATATGCGCACCAACCGTTATTTTTGAATAACGTCTTTTACTTGACGTCAATCGATGCGTACCGGCTGCGTTTGCACAAACGTTATTTTGAGTGTCTAGAAACAGATGTAAACGCCAGCTATTTTCATACCAAGAATATAACGACGGGATAAGTGGACTTTCGAGGACATTATATGTAATGCCCTTCTACGACCAATGTCTAAACCAATGAAATTGAGTTTATGTATAGATCATATAATAAAAGTAGATTAAACCTATATGAGCAAAAACTATAGGTTGGTTGTGCAACCGAATTAAATGTGTTTCGGATCACTCATAAATATAAACATGCATGAAATATATTTTTTATTCTTAATAATAAATAGTCTGTGAGCTAGTGTTTGATGACAAGAACCAATTTGTTGACGAAGAATATTTTGATTTTCAGTCAAACATGTGTTCATCAGTCTGCCATGGGACCTTGCCAAAGGGGCTGCTTAAGGTAGGTGACTTCTTTATTTAGTCGTAATACTTTTGACGAAGAAGTATGGGCAATGCCATGAAATCAGGAGAATCGATTCAGCATTTGTCGATGACCGGTAAACATCGATGTAAGATTATCGACGTGTTTTTGACACCGATCATGTCTTATTGAACGGCCTGAAGTGCTTGCGTGATGGGCTCTAAAATGGACGAATATTTGGCTTTTATGTAAAGCGTTCTCACAAATGTCGCTGTTCCAGTTGCCGTCCATAGCCAGTGTGCGGGCTGTCGTCCTTTGGTATTCTGTTCGTTTTGTGCAAAATATTCTAACTGACGGCGTATTTCAATGGAATGAAAAGCAGGGATTTGTATGCTTTAATACTTTGCAATCCACCTTGTTTTGCTTAACAATGGTGTTTTCGGAAACAGCCGTCGATCTTGTCTTAAAGCTCCCTCTAAAATACTTTATATTGCTTACACAGTTCCTATGGTATTTCGTTCGTCAGAAACTGTATTTAGATCTTGATTATTTACAATACGGTGAGCCGAACGATGTACAAACACGTCGAGATGATAATCGGCTTTAATACGGGCTTGTACACCATATTCTTTTCCAGCCATAGTCGAGCATCTAGCCTTGGCCGCGTAGCTTGTTCAAGTTTGGAACATAATTCTTGCACTGTGCTAGGATTGAACCTGCACTAGTTTCTGTGTCCAATTCATCAAGTGCTATAAATCCAGGGAACTCTCCTCTTGTGACGAGTTCCTCTTCATCGAAAATACTCAGTCCCATAGACAGTTGCTGATTTGTTGGCTGCAGTAAAAATATCACACCTCACTTACTGCTGAGAAGATTGATTCAGGCTTGTCTGCAGCACCAACATATCGATGGCGATGTTTCTAAATTTGACTTGCCACTGATTTTACAAGCCCCATCATCCAGTATTTAAATGAATTGAATACGTCATGAGGAATTCTAAATTCGGCATGTACCAAAATTAAAACATTCGTATTTTTTTAGAAACTGCATGATTGAACTCCATGCACAGAAAACCTCACTATAAGCATTTTAAGTACATGACAAACATCTTCGAGGAAATGACTCGTACACCGCTCCCTAACTGGAACAGGGCCTTATGATTTATATCACGACTTACCTATCACATTAGCTATTGTGTTTAAACATAATAAATGTATTCAGATGATGAGTGATGACAATTCTATCTGACAAAAGTCACTATGATCAAAGGAGAAAGAAAAAAGTATAATCCACTCCAATACAGTCAATTTATCAAATCCAAATCCTGACTCGTAACCTTCCATATATATTTCACAGGCATTTCCCCAGGAATTTGGTCAGGCATAGCGGCAAGACAGCGCGGAAGGGGGTTGGTGAGGAAGGGGGCGTTTTTTTAAATATATTTTCTAACTGTTCAAAATTAAAATTAACACTACTTTGGAGCTACTAAAACACATTTTTTTTATATATTTTTTCTTCAATTTATTTCATTTAAGTGATATATTATAATATTAAATAAAAAGCAAAATAACAGTAGACATTAGCAAGCAAACAATGATTGGAAAACAACAACAGTACCGTTACATATTAAAATTTCAAAAAACTGTTCTCCGAGGCTTCTCCTGGTGCCACCGTTTTCCCGAAGTCCACTGCCACAATGTCTGGCCAATCAATGCTGACCATCATCAGAGCATTGAGGACAGCAGTCTTCAGGCGAGCACGATTTTCTGTCTGAATCATTTTCATTGGGCTGAAGCCCCTCTCGCAGTCTGAAATACACACAATTTGTAAATTACTCTGAAACTAGATCATTTGAATAGCTTTGATTTGAATACAAAGAGATATTTTTCGTTTGTTATTTCGCTCTTTACAGCCTAGTCGAGTATATATTAGCTGTAGATGTAGGGAGGAGCAGGCCAACAGCTGCCAGCTTGTACAGTTGGCTGTGGCTGTTCCGTAAATGGATGGTCACCCACTCCATTGCCTCTTTAGCCTTCTTCTCTGTGACCTGTACGCTGCCTCTAACATGTATCTTGTTGACCAGTGTTGCGTCAACAGGAAGGTTGAAGTGGTCAGCTAGTTTCTAATATTACAAAGTTGCACTGATTGATTAAAAAATATGTTCACACAATCTGATTATTAACAATTGGTAATTATGGAGTACATGTTTGAATTTATATTGTATATCGGTTGACAAGTAATATCATGTTCCAGTTTTTCTGCATTACNATTGCCTATTTTGTATAATTTTTATTGCCTATTTTGAGTCATCGTCACATAATTTAATCAATATATAAAATTTAACACATGTAAAAATCGTACAGTCCCGCTTTAATATCATGTTCCAGTTTTACTGCATTACTGTGATGTCCTGCTCGCCATGGTTGCCCATGTCTCCAGTTGGGAACTTGGTGGTGTTGAAAACCTCGAACAGCTGAAGCAATTGCACGTCTGGAAACCGCTCTTCTATGTTGGACATCAGCTGTTGCACAAAAGGCCGGAACACCTGGAAATGAGTTGGAAACAGGTTAGTTATTGACCTGCTAAGTGTTAGCTTGTCTTTGTATTTCTTTACTAATACACTAGGATTGTTTCAGCTTAATTAATTCATGTGCTTTTATACACATAACTTCGGCTTGTCAGTGAACTACTGGACCTGCCTTGCAGTTGGCACAGTGATGCCAAAACCATCAGCATGGAGGCGGGCTATCGGGGCTGCCTGGGTTATTCAAGAGGCCCTGAAGGACAGCCAGAGTTCTACGGACCAGAGGTTTGATGCAAGTGGAGATTTCCTGAAACACACAGATCAATATATTAGCTCATGCTTGTGTATAATAAGTCACTTAAGCAAAATAAACGGAACTGGACACATAAGAAATATAATTAAACTGAATGAAATGCACTTTCTATTTTTATTTTGTTTACATACATGCATGGCCGTGGATAGGTCAGATAGATGTGGTAGCACGTCACACATCATGTGCAGTGTCAGCACAAACTGGAAGTTCTGAGAGAACTTGGAGATACCAGCCGTCCTTGCATCGTTTTGTTCTTCTGCCTCACGCACCGAACTGTTGTACACAGAGGGAAGGCACCTCCTCTGGGTGGTGGTTGCCTTGTCATGTGACAGCCAAGGCACATCCTAAGCCTCCACAAGCTTGATATCTGGCTCCTGGAGTAACTCCTGAAAATACAAGACTTCATGACACCATTTCAAAACAAAATAGTTTAAAACTCCACATGCTTTAAATACCATGATTATTTCGTTGAACAAACTTACTTAAATGTAATAAATTCAACAATAATTATATTTGTGTTTGTTCATTTAACACTTACTTGAATGTCGTGTAATCCCCGCGTTCGCAAAGCACTCTGCGTTGAAACGATACAAGTCTCCTATGATGTCCTTAAACTTGTGCATGTATGTTAATCCATTTTCTGCTTGTCCAGCTGCCAGGGCGAGCCGGTGAGCCACACAATGGTTGTTTATGAGGTGTGGTACAAGTTGGGCAGCGACACCATTTTTGGAACCCACCATTACAGGGGCCCCATCGCTGACGAAGGCACACTCACGATCGAGTGGCAGATGGAGCTCTAAAAAATGTGTTGTGAGACTTGTAGTGATTTCTCCTTGCCGTCGGTTAGTGGCAGTATTGACAGGAAGCTTGTCTGGCTCCTGCCATCTTTCAGGAACCTGGTGAATATCATGTCAGGGATTATAACAGAGATTTTTTATCAGAATGTCAGGAATTATAACAGAGATTTTTATCAGAATGTCATTTACAACTGAAGATCTTACAAACAAGTAGATACCAGTTAGCTTGTTCTGTCCCAATGCACCTTAAATATACTGTTATCTCACTGATGACAACTATAGAATGATGTTTTCTCAACCTCCATGAAGGTGTACCATGGGGACTTAATGGCCTGGGTCAGGATATCATGCCGGATGATTTACCCATGTCCAGAATCGCTTCCTGTACAAAGCGCTGAGATTCCCCTTTGATGTTCTGACCCTGGTGCATGTTGGCCAGGATGGAGCAGCCTTTGGGCTGCACTGAAACAGCAAATATTCAACATACATTTTTTAATCAACAAGCTACTTTATGATATACTCTTCACTAAAATAGAAAATATTAAAATAAACAATGTCCGAATACAATATTGCCCAGTAACGTATATAGATCATTAAGAGGGAGGGAGTGTGTTGTGTGAGGAATTTTCTGCTTCATCAACCAGTACAAATTCTTGAATGCTGCGATCCTGGCACTCTTCTGTAGAGAGCCCATCACTTCAAGCTGCCCTACCAGATTTCTTGAAGCCAGGCGGTTTGCCTCCAGAAGTTTGGCCTGGGAGTGGGTCTCTGTCCTGTGATGGCGATTAAGTGAGACCCTTGCCATCCATGTGCAAGGAACATCTACCAACTGAGCAGTACCTACTGCTGAACACGCTGGTCTGCATATGCGACGAATGCACAAAGACCACATCATACCTACAAAAGGGTGAATTAGTTTTCGAACAACTGTTTTATTTAAAAGTCCATTACATGTTAATTAAGTTACATTTATTTCACATTGCAATGTAATTATATGGAATGTCTTATCTTTAAAACAACAAAAGATCTGTCTGATAAAATGTTTCAGTGAATGTTTCAAATTTATTACTCACTTGCGATTTCATTTTATGTTGTTTTTTTCACTACAAACTTATATAAAAAAAGATAAGGTTAGTATAGATAGTCTTCATGATGCCCCATTGTCTGGCCTTATTCTCAAAATTGTCTACTCCTACGGTGGCAAATGGGGACAACCACCCTTGACCCCATGGGAATAATTTCTGCGGACGCCCATGCATGCAAATTATAAAATCAATTGACTGTTTGTAGTAGGTAAAAACCTGTTATGAAAATTACAACGGCATTAAAACATATTTAAGGTTTCCCGACCCACAGTTTTCTGACCTGATCATTAACTGATTGGTTATTATAGGAATACAAAAGTCAATCCATTCGTCTGTTCTTAACATGTTCGTGTCCATGAAGCTGGGCTCAAATGCTTACGTCATTTAGATGATGTATAGAAGGCTTGAGACAGTCACGCAAGTTCAACTTAAAGATCACACTTTAAGGGAGAATTTTCTACCCCCATGGTATGTCCGCTGCATACACAGTATGCCTGTTTATACGTCCGTAGAACAAAACAACAAACGGCAGTATGATAGGAAAAAACGAGCGGGCGGGCATGCGGCGGGAAAGATTTTTACGGAACAAAACTATGACCTTTGATGGAATTTTAAATAACTTGCCATATGTGATAAGAATGATGATACAGAGTGTCACGCGCAAGGAACAATTCTGTTTGTTTAAGGTCAATGTCACAATTCAAGGTCAAAGGTAAATTAGGAAATGTCAGGTTAATTTAGGAAATGTCTACATGACACGAGGCATAAACGTTTCCAACATGAATGGATTTTCATATAACTTGCCATAAGTGATCAGAATGATGACACGGAGTATCTCGCGCGAGAATCGTGTCCTTAGGTCAAAGTCATCATTAAATGTCAAAGGTCACATTTAGGAAAGTTTTACCTAACACTTTTCTCCGGATCGCAAGAACCAGCTCCATAGGTCCAATGACAAGGTCACAATTCAATGTAAAAGGTCAAATTTAGGCATTTTTTTAGGGCGTTGATGAATATGCATACGAAATGTTATAAGTAGTCAACATGGGGAGATCAAGTTTTCAATCTTTACCTATTTTTTACTTGCATATCTTTGTTGCAATTGCACTCATGTTAACCATTGGAACGTAGCATTGCTTAAATGGTTATTTTATTTTGACGAAATGCAGAAGACATGTTCCTTTAACGCAAGGGTTACTTTCGAGTCCTAATCTTCGTATCCGTGTGTCGTGTTCTTTCCAGATACCATTTACTATTTGACGGATTTTCAAGACACACAAGTTCTGCTAATAAAGACAATGTTCAGAATGCATAGGACAGCCAGGCCAACTCAAGGTCAATGTCACACTTGGTGAATGATTGAGCCGGCATATATCTCATGTGCCTTACACAAGACACACATCCAGACTTAAGATCTAGGATACACCCGGAGGACACATCTGAAGTTCAGTATCCTACTCAGGCTACTGTTCGATTTGAATTCAGTCCCGCAAAACCGGTAATTCATCTTTTGTTACAGGTACAGCACACGCTAAGCGTCATTTGTCAGAATGATCCTCGTTCAGTTGTTATTTTTTAAGCCCATATATATAAATACATGTATGGTGGACGAACCAGTTATCGAACACCTAAGAAATTACGTTAAAATTGAAACACTTAAAATATCAAAAACAATTTGTTTTAACAAATGACTAACAGTTCAATCATTTAATAACTTATCTGTAAAGTTTTCCAGCAAATATCATTCAAGAATTCATAACAATGATTCCCTGGTCATTGTCACCTCTAGCAGACAAAACAAAATGGCGGCCGATGTAAACATGACCTATTACCGGACAGTTCACATGAAAGAGAGACAATAAAAACAAAGTCACATGACTATCACGTGACCCGGGCTCGGCGAAAAAATCTGCGTCTGCTGCAATCAAAATTGCAAGCGGAAATATGCTTTTTGGTGTGTAAATGCACGTTTTGATAAATGCACTCAAAAAGTAATAGCAAAAAAACACATAAAACCGTGTAAATAACAATAAATGCATTCCTTTTACCTGTTATCGGCGCATTTGTTTCAAGCTATGTAGGCAAGTAGGTCATGGACTTTATGTAAGACCATTTGTTTATTGATGTGACATCATGCGCACTTTTGCGCATGGGCATACAGAACCAAAACGAAACGTCTGATAATAGGTGCTGTTCGATTACAGTCTTTAGCGATATGATCACTCAACCAGTAATGGCGTCGAATTTTACACATCCAACACTAATCTCTTGCACGACGGTTACATTGCATTCACATCACTCTGGATCATTGTGGCGATTATTGCATAATACTCTTCCGGAGTTGGTCGATGTATCACGATTGCATTCACATGTTTATGTGAGAGCATGGAACGACAACTCTGCGTGGAGATTGATCCAACACCGTACTTTCAGCTGTACTCTTTAAAAAAATTGAAGTAATATGTTATGTTATAAAACTACGGAGTTTAATACGTTACACATTTTTTATAATATTTTTTAAATTGTTATACTTTTCGTAATGTTCCAGACCAGTATCACTCTGTTTTTTTTTCATGTCTACATTCGAAATGAATATTAGAGACTAACAATGGCGCTAAGAAAAGTGTTTACAAATTTACTAGCCACGATTTTTGTGCATTCGTGGTTATTTTGGCTTATCTTATCGATTGTAAGTCCATGGGCTTCATCCTCACAACAATACGAATGTTCATTGTCTTCACACTGTAAGTAATCAATGACTGGCTGTACTGATAAGGTGAATTATCATGCGTTTTCGCGATGTGCGGAAATGTCAAAACCGAAACGAAAACTCACATTTCTTTTTACCGAGGCGTCATTTGTAACATTAGTATTTCGATTTATGCTAATGAACATTAACTATAATCTGCCATGTTTACACATTAACAAATACTTCTTTTTAAAAAGATACATCAAATTAATAGTCCACATAAACAGACTGCCAGAGCCTTTGATAATTTTTGCTGTGGCGGCTCTGGGAGTCCATATGCACCCCTTCATAAACACAAGTGCAGTTCAGCGCAGCGAATCCGTGCGCTTCCCTAAACAGACGTCGTTCGCGACAAATTGGGGAAATTATGAATAAACTTCAAAAACATGTTAAATTTACCTGAATGGCAACCTACAAACGTTATCCTTTGCATGCACCCTAAAAAAACACAACTATGTTTCAACACACTTTTCTCGATGAGATTTTAATGTTTAAATTTGAAACAGTGTATTCTGTATCGAAAACTCGACATTGTTATTGACCTGATGTGTAAAATATTGGTGTACTGCGACCTAACTGATATTGGGTCAGTTTTCCAATATGGTGGAAAGAGCATACGAAACAAAGACAATAAAAAGCAATTATTTCTTGCTTTAATGGTACCATTTGCATGAGTTTGTGGTTAAGACAGGTAAACGTCGATAAGTTTTTGCAGTTTCAGTGTTCCTTGGCCCTTGCATTGGTGATCAAATTTTGCACCTTTAGACAGGAAACAGCGCATTGCAACTCTCAGCAACCCCTTGGGTTATAAAGCTGAGAGTGGAATTATTGCAACTAATCAATTTAATACAAGGATTTGTTCATTCCCATGCTACAAATTTGACCCTAAAATAATAAATTAGGCACACAAATTATTGTCCTTGTCGAAAGACCCATCTGCAACCCATGCAAACAAAAAAGATGCAGATCATTGGAACTTAAGACAGTTCTATATTTTTTTTTCAAAATAGTCTCAAACTGTTAATAATTGTAGCTGAGTTTAGAACTGATAATTAGAGAAACAAAAAACATTTTTTTTTTCTGTAAATTGCTCCAAATTATTGAAAAAAAACATTTTTAGTTAATGCATTATATTTTTTGCTTAATAAAATTTTGTAATGTGTGTGTTTTAAATTAACATTGACTTAAATATTGTGCAATCTTCTTCACTGGGGAGGGGGAGGGGGCTAGATTTACAAGGGCAATTGGAGGTCA
>VMBQ01001181.1:108293-126885 GCA_007657795.1 Dreissena rostriformis
TACCAGGTAACTACCAGTTAACTATAAATAACGCAAGTAGATTGATCATCATCGTCACGTGGTAAACCCAGGAATGCAAATTGTGCATGCGTAGTGAATTGTATATATTTTATATATAAAATGATCAATCTACTTGTGTTATTTATAGTGTGTATATCGTTATGTCACCTATTTTTGCGATGTACTTTCGATTTCACATCGCGAAATTTTATTACCCAATATACTGAAAATATGAACTTTTTTCAAGTAATGTAATATACCAGTCGTGATATTTTAATCAATATAAACTAATAATTGTAAAAAAATACGGTATTTTAGAATTTTTCTTTTTTCTTCATTTGTGGTTTACAGTCCCTTTAAAGGCATTGAGGCGATATTGAAAGTCAGTAGTCAGTAAAGCTAGCTCAAGGTCAAGGCCATACTTCAAGGTAAAAAATGTGAGCCTCTATTTTCATGTCTGGTCTGCTTTACCATTGAAGGATTTTCATGAAACTAGTCTACAATCTTAAAGTCATTGAGCAATGATATTGAAACAAAACTTTTTGTATGTGTTCAGTGTCTATAAGAATTCACTGACCATAACCTGTAATTGCGACCAGCATTGCAGGATAATTATAACCCCTTTTATACTGAGAAAGTCAGGTTAACCCTTTGAGCGCTGGAACCGGGTTTTGAAGGCCTTTGCAAACAGTTTGGATCCAGATGAGACGCCACAGAACGTGGCATCTCATCAGGATCCAAACTGTTTGCTATTCTGATAGTATTATTTGAAAAAAAATCAAAGAAAATGCTAATTTTACAAATTCAGCAGACGACATTTGAGCAGACGACAAAATTTCCCAGCATGCAAAGGGTTAAAGTTTGCATGAAATATGCAAATCAGGTTAAGGTTTGATTGCAGCAAGAACATATCATACATTTAACATTTTTCTGGTCAAAACACTTATTGAACATTCGTTAATCATGTAAAGTGATGTGCAAGTATTGGGCATTTTACAGTTCTAATTTTATAATAATGATTAATAATAATAATTATATTTGAAGGCATCATGAACAACTATTTTATGAAAATTTGGCAACAATTAAAGTATTCCTGTGAGTAATAAATCTGCATTTGTCTGTATTTAAATGACATAAACACACCATTATGTGAAGTTGAAATAAGACATCAATCTTTACATAAACCGTGTTATTTAATCAATGCTTTTTATGCTGTTTCAACTATTTTAAATATTGGTTTTGATAAATTAAAAGTAAAATATAAACCTGCATATAAAATTGCATCATTTAAATTGATTCTACTGCAATACTGTATTTTTGTATGTTTTTATATGTCAATGCAGGCATGACCGCAGTTTCAAATACAATGAAAAACATGATAAAAACCAGGATCACTTTCAATAAAAAATATTCTATTTATGTTGAAGATTGCCTTTTTTATGTATTCTCAAAAAATTGTATTGCAATGCTGGTTATTATAGCCACTGCTTTGTAGAGCGCCCTATCTGTCTATCTGTCCATCCTGTTTCTTTGTGTGGAGTTCTCAGCAATTTTCTGACCAGATTTCAATGACACTTCATGGGATGCTTCATTACGAAGTGTTTTTGTACATTGAGCCATTTCACTTTATTCATTTCTCATGGAGTTATTATCCTTCAGTCCGTCTGTCCGTCCTTCCGTGCGTCCTTCCGTCCATCCTTCCATCCGTCCTTCCGCTAGACCTTCCTTCCTTCTGTCTGTCTGTCTTTCCATTCATCCATCCTTCCAGCCATATCTAGGAACTGCTTTCATTGAAATTTGACATGAGTATGTTGCATGTCAATTGTGGTCCCAATCCATTTGCAAATAGCGGAGTTATGGTCCATTTTCCTTTTTGACTTGAAAATATGCACACACTTTTGTGTCTGGAACTGCTTGGGCAGATCTCATTGAAACTTGATATGAGAGTATATATAGATAAGAGGACGATGCATGTAAAATTGCGACTCAAACCATTTGTCGATACGGAGTTGTTGTCCTTTTTGACTTGAAAATACCCTTTTTATATAGGATTTTTCCAGTCTTGAGTTGTATCTCCAATAACATATGAGCCACAGCCATGCAACTTACCACAGTCGTTCTCAAATCATCTGGCGTGATCGAGCCACATACAGGGTTCGCCAAAACTTGAAAAATCTGTCAGTTATTCAGACTGACAGACTTGAAATGTTTGTCAGTCCGAATCAGTTTCTGTTAGTCCCACTGTCCGACTAAACTATAACAGCAAAACACAACAAAAGAGAGTACCTTTTAGATGTTTATTGGTTTTGATCACATTAAAATACAATAAAAACATGTCCAAAGTCGATATAATTAAACAATTATTATATTAATAATAAACCACAAATAATCCAAAGGCATACTTAACTTTTTAGACTTCTTCTTTTTGTCAAACTGTTTTTAAGCCTCCACAGCTCTACAAATCCGTGTTCTTGAAAAGTCAGGGTGACACCCAATCAAGTTTGACTTAATTGCACACACCCATTCACAATACTTCAATTTCTGTGTATTAGCCAATTTCACAAGTTCTAAAACAACACCTATTGTTTAAATATTTTTCTTAGCTGAGAATCCGGGTCGTTTCGCCCTAATTCCCGTTGGCCCCTGAGTCATTTCGCCCTAATTCCAATTTGCCCTGGGTCGTTTCGCCCTTATTCCTGGGTCGTTTCGCCCTAGTTTTTAAACATACAGCGATTTTAAAAGATTTATCTTGAGCTTGTCACTAGTAATTAGCCAATCATCTGATCACACGTCTTCCAATCTAAGTTTGTTTGATAATTGTAATTGGTCCAGAAATTATTTTAATTGGCAAATCAACGTATCATACCTCTGCCAAACTAATTAATCGTAATACTTAGTTTGTAACACAATGTATCATAATGTTTCCATTAATTCATTCAATTAAAATCAAACGGATAATTGCGCAATCATCAAATTTGTAATAACAAAATAATCTTAATTTCCCATATATGATAAACAAATACTAAATTAAAATTGCAATTAATAATCAAATTTGTAATAAAAATCTTAATTTCCCATAAATGTTAAACAAATACTATTCGGACGGAAAGAATCATTTAACCATAATATTACATAAGAATTAAATAAAACAACCCACTTGTAAGGGCAAAACGACCAAGGGCGAAACGACTCAGGGTGACCTAGGGCGAACAGGTTTTAGGGCGAAACGACCTGAGACCCTTAGCTGAGGTGGTTGATTTCCAGGTTGAATTAAATGAATGTCTTTCCCACCTTTTTCTTGATGGAAAGGCCCATGATAATAACCACCATCCATTCTTGTTGTCTGAAATAACACAAAACATATTGTAACAAACTATCAACAACAAATCAACACATAAATATCCCTATGTCTGAATTTTAAAATATCAGAAATATAGTATATCGAGTGAATTACCTTCTTTCGATTTCAGAAATTGTTGGTATCTTAATTAAAATATATCCTTCCCAGAACAATATAATAATGAAACTATTTAACAGAAATGCTCACAAATGCCTGTTGAAACAAGTTTTCATGCGTTTTTGTGTGTGGATGTTGTTGTTGTTGAATCTAATTATGGCATCATTGTCGCCTATGGTCTCGTTATGCTGTGACGACTGTTGTAGTCGTTTCCATCTATGTGCTATAATTTTCTCTTGTTGCATTTTCACTTGATACTATTTTACACTTTATGTCATTTACATCTAAAGTCCGTTTGTTTCCATGATGAATTTGCCAAAGGAATTGAACAGTTCTTCTTTTGCATGTAAAGTGATGTCCGGTATTTCTCCTTCTTAACCCTTTGCATGCTGGGATATTTGTCGTCTGCTAAAATGTTGTCTGCTAAATTTCTAAAATTAGCATTTTTTTCGATTTTTTTCAAAGAATACTATATCAGAATAGCAAACAGTTTGGATCCTGATGAGACGCCACGTTCTGTGGCGTCTCATCTGGATCCAAACTGTTTGCAAAGGCCTTTAAAATTCGGTTCCAGGGCTTAAAGGGTTAAGTTGCAAGTGTAATATCAGAACATAATATATTATTTCTATGTAATATTTCTTCAGTTCTGTTTTGAAGGCTTGATCTTTCTTTTGAGTATTTTGAACAGTCAAATATGAAGTGTTTTATAGTTTCTGGTTTCCGACATGCTTCACACTCCACATCTTCGCTGTTTGATTTCTTCGACCAGTGAGCCTTTAAGCAAGTATGTCCACTAAGCAATTGGTTCACTACATTGAACATTTTTCTATTTTTTACTCCAACGCAAGCCTTGAATCCTGGCTTTGGAATGCGTTCTTGGATTTTTGTAGTTTTTTCTGAATGCAGCTATTGAACTTCCCAATTTTGTAATGATTTTATTTTCATTAAATTTATTACTTCTTTAGCATCTTTCTTTTCATAATTCTGAATGTCTGTTTTTGAAGTCATAATTTCTGTTGCTGCTAGTTTAGCTTGTTGATCTGCTAATTCATTGCCTTGAAATTTTTTATGGCCTGGTATCCAGTGTATTTAAACAGTATTAAATTACCTCGTACTTCGATGTTTTTTAGTTTTAGCTTGATATTTAGTTTAATTTCAATGTTTCTTCTTGGAATTTCACATGAAAAAGCCGTTGTTATTGCTGCCTGGCAATCTGTGAAGATAAGTATTTTTCTGTTTGTAATGTCCTGTAATTCATCCACAAAGTTCAATCCTATTTCAATTCCCACTTATTCCCCTGTGTAGTTGTTTGAAATTTTTGTAACACCTTTCTTTAAAAGTATTGGGCTACACATATACCCATTTAAATATATTACTGCCCTGGCTCCTGTCGGTCCTGGATTGCCAATTGTAGATCCATCTGTGAATATTAAGATTTCATTATTTGAGCACCTATTCAAGATTTCATTTACATTTTCCATTTGATGATCTTTGTTTAGTTTGAAGTCCTCAGTGTATACTTTTTGATTTGTTCTAGAAAGTCCCATGTATTCTTTTTTGTATTCAAACTCTTTTTCAATACATTCAAATTGCACATTTACTTTGTGTTCTATGAATCTGCTCATTAGTATGGAATAAAGTGTTGGATTTACAATCCATCTATTAAAATCTATTAAAAATTGTGGAGAAATTAAATGCAATAAACAAAATGGCGGACGCACTCGGATGCTTTTTTTAACAAAGACTGTTGAGTTTGAACTCGCATGTGATAGTCAATTCTAATCCAATTTTAAACATCAAAATGAAGGTTAGAAAAAAAGGTTTTTTACAGAAGTTGAACAAGAAGCATTTACCGTCTATTTATCCAAAAGCACATTATACACTTTGAGTGATCTTTTTGAAACAATTTTTTATCCGATTGTGTCAGTCAGTCAGACCGATTATCTTAAATCACTTGTCGGTCCTGAGTAAAACTTGCCGGTCAGGACCGGCCTACCGACGGTTTTGGCGAACCCTGCACATACAAGACCCATAACCCTACAAGGTCACACATTGGGGTCAAGATAGAAAATTTGATGAATGTTATTAAGCCAATACTTCACTATGCATCAAGGGATTCTGTTATAACATTCTACAATTGTTCTCCTTTATATGGCAGTGTGTCACAGGTAAGACTCAGGTCTCTAGGGTTAAGGTCAAGGTCACATACTGAGGTCAAATGTTACACATTTTTATAAAATCTGCCTTATTTTGTAAGGATTCTACCATACATCAAAGGATTTACACCCATCCATAAACAAAATTTATATTTACATTTTGACCAGCATGTTTTCTGACAATGTCAGTCTGGCTGACCGGTAATACGTTTAGTTGTTCCAAAAAATGCATTGAGAACAATGCTCAATACTGTTCAATCATTATTATTCATGGGGCATTAATTTTTGTTGATTTGGTACGTTTTCCGATCCACAAATTTAACACAAACACAACAAAATAAATGACACATACATGTATACCGATTTTTTTTTTCAAAATAAAAAAATCCAAGAATTTATGTGTCCACAAAAAAGTTAAATTAATTGAAAAAAACCCAACGAAATTGCATGCGGACGAATATATCGAGGGCTGAACGGAAAACTGCAGTATCTCCTTCTTTATTTAATATGAGTTACAACAGTCTTCCGTTCACCCCTCGATATGATTGTACAGTTATCAAAAATTAATGACAATCTTTACATTTTTGAAGATGATGAATGTGATGTCTTTAATTGCACTTTGCAGAAAAAAATAATGATTTATTTTAACGTGTACATGTCTTTTTTGATCTGGTAAATTTTCGTCAGGACTGACAACTTTAAAAAAATGCCTAACCGGATAACTTGCGTTTTTTTAATGTTTCCTGAAGACTGGTCTGTAGTTTTTCTCAGCCTTATTGACCAGAATTCTATGTAACGTGATTGAAACCTTCCAAACTAATAGGAGGCATGAACTAAATCATGATGTTCTGAGTCAATGATATTGTCATTGATCTATAATGACAGTTATGGGGCATTGAAGCTTACCAATTTAATTAAGTATTCATTGACATTTTGTGTTAAGACTATTTCCATAGAAAATTGCATGGCAAAATTGTATTCACTTCATTGAAAACTTAAATGCCCAAATTATAAATAATAAAATAGTTCATTATCAATTAGGTATATTATTCTGAAGAAAAAATAATAGTTTAACCGTACTTGTCTTGAAGAGTAACAGCAACTCATTTAATCAGATAAAAAANAATTATACAGCATTGTTGTGTATTGATTGTGTTTGCACATGAATCCACACCCAATACCCACAAAGGGGAGTCTTAATAAATACACCAATACACATCAGTGAATGAGAATGTCAGTCAATACACAACACTTAAGTGACCTACTTTTAGATGCCAGTGTTTACATTTTGTTGGCTGATTCATGTATATACCTGTTGTGCAGTGAAGCGGAACAAATGGTTTTTAACCACAAAAAACATGGCCTACCACTTAAAAACTGAATTATAAATATAAAATGCTGATCCTTTATTACATGTATTCAAAGTAATATACAAAAAATTTGTCCATTTTGGGATGCAGAATCTGTTATTTATCATTGGTGGGTTTGTTTTGGTAGCCATGTTTGTTTACATTGTTAAACTGTGATGTGTATTGAAGATGCATTATTTGTATCCAGATTTCTGGCTAAACAAGATAAGGTTTTGTTGCAAGTCTTTGTGATAAGAGGAAAGTAGCTTAATATCTGGGGAAATTTGCTGCTGAATTAAATGCTGTAACTGTCTGTAATCTGTGAACAATGGAGAAATTGGAGTAGAGTTGATTGTTTACATTTTGTGAAAAAGTAGGTCAGGTAAATTAAAAGGATTTGGATAGACTGTTCATGGAAGTAAAGTTGAATTGACTTTGAAATACATATTATTGAAAGTAATTGTTATTGTGTTTAATTTTGAGTTGATCGGGATTGTGTTACAGAAGTTGAATAAAAGTGCAAAAGTTAAAGAAGTGGAAATCCCCTATCATTTCCAGAATACATTTTCTGAAGTGGTAATACATTGGAAGAAATTTATTGTTTTTAAGAGTTTTCTTAATTGTCTGGACATGAATTTCTAGTGAAACTGGTTCAGTGAGTGCATTCTTGTTAAATGCATATTCAGTGATCCTAAACTTAAACATAATATTATTACAATGTTTGTGCACTGAATAATTGAAACAGAAAGTACATGCATTGCATTTACATGAATTATCAGCGGAAATCAGAATCGCTTAAATACTGCGACCTTGAAATAGAAGGAGCTTTCAGCGAGGAAAAGATAATTGTGGTTTATCGAAACAGGAAGTAAAATTGTGCTAAAGTTGAGGCTAAACTGTAATCGTATCACAATGTATAACTATCAGAGTGAGGTGTACTTAAATCTAGTCCAGCAATGGCGGGGCATGAATTTAACAACAGAGGAGCTGTATGCTAGGATTGGGAAAGTGTCTCAACATTTGAATGAACAGTTTGACTCTGCGTCGCATGTTATAACGGAGAATATTCCTTCTTTTGTGAAAGACTCGCCATTGATGAACGACATGTATACAGATTGGTTGAAATATTACGAGGAAGCATATGATTGGATACATCCCAAACTGCTGGCATTCAGGTGATCTTGTGGCTATGTTAATGGGGTATTGATGTCCATGTTTAAGTTAATGCTAAGACATACAGAAGTAATAAGAAATAAGTTCAGGTCGGAAATTTAAATTATTTGGAGAAAAAAAAAAACATTTTTCAAATTTTTAACAATGCAATAACACTAACATGCCTAATTTTCCAAGTATTTCAGACGCTTAAGAAGTCAAATATTATTTAAGCTTATGGGTGGAGATTCTCCACCTAATGAACGTGACAGGTTCCCTGTATAAATCTTATTATCTTTAGCTGCTATATTTGGCTTATCATCACTGATTAAAGACTGAGTGCATTAGTGTGTCCTCAGTTGCAGTCTTACAGGTATCCACACTTCAAATCATGATGCTTTTAACACGAATAAAACAAATTTGAATTAAACTGAAATTTAACACTGCCATGACCAAATGAGCTTTGTTCTGGGAAAACGGGGCTAAATGCATGTGTGTAAAGTGTCATCCTAGATCAGCCTGTGCTGTTGGCACAGGCTTATCAGGGACGACACTTGACACTTATGCATTAAGCCCAGTTTTCCCAGAATGTGGCTCAAATGAATTGGAATATGATTATGTACAGATCAAGGGCAATAACAAGGTATTGTACGATCTTGAATTGATACCTTGAGTTTTCACTGGTAGGGGACTTTTGTTTTGCTTGCAATACTCATTATTCTGACGAAGCCTTGTTTTTTCCGGTGAGCTGCTTTCAATGTTTGACAGTTTCTGTTCTTGTATCGTTTCAGCAACACCACCATGCATTATGGGACCGGTGTTTTGGTTGGCGTTCTGGCCTCTGTACTGATCCTAATGCTGGTCCTAGCGAAGTTTGTACCGTCGGTGAGTAGTTGTCCCCCTTGGTGATCTTCATAACAGTTGTCTAATTTTATATAGAGAGTTTTTCAATCAGTTATCTCCAATTTAGCGATGTTCTGGGAAAACAAGACTTAATTCATTTGCGTTAAGTATTATCTCAAATAAGCCTGTGCAGTCTGCACAGGCTAATCAGGGACAACACTTTTGGCTGATATGGATTTTTTTGTTTAATACAAGTCTCTTTTAAACAAAAATCCAGACTAGGTGTAAAGGGTCATCCCTGATTAGCCTGTGCAGTATGCACAGGCTAATCTGGGATTGCACTTTACCCACATGCATTAGGCACCATTTTCCCAAAGTGAGGCTCAATTGAAGTGCAATTCATATTCATTTTCCAGCGTCTGAAGAGTCTGATGTATGTTTTTCTGCTCCTGGGAACATCAGCCAGCCTCTTTGTGCTCCAGTCGATGAAAAAAATAGTCACAGAAGTACCGTCAGAGTATTTCCTCGAGTACTGGCAGTACTTTCTGGGCTACATCGTGATATCGGGACTCGTTAGCTTTGCCATCGTGTATCGGTATGGTCCGGTGGAGGACAAGAGGTCACTGTCATTGATACAGTGGCTGCTCCAGGGGGTGGGGCTCGGGCTCGTGTTTTACAGCACCCAGGTCACAGAGGTGTCGGTGGCGTTGGTTGTGCTACTTCTAGTCGTCTATAACTTTCCGGTGGCGGTCTTTAGGAGCCAGAGGATGAAAAATATTCGGTAAGTCAGGGGACACCAAGGCTCGTATTCACCAACCGACTAAAGTCTAAAACAAACAAAAATCTTAAAACTTTTACGTTCTTAAACTACTTGAAAGTGAAGTCTAGCATGGCAATGAAATCTTTTAATTATGTAAGTATTTGTTTAGAACAATATGTTAATGATATAACCCTTTGAGTGCTGGAACCGGATNCAGACGACAAATTTCCCAGCATGCAAAGGGTTAATGATTTAAGCACCATTTTTAGCCTGTATATGGAAACTCTGAGGTATTTTTATTGAGTCTGAGACTATACTTCATTCTTTAACTGTGAAACCCGTATTATTTGTCGGGTACTTATTTTGTTTTTGATTTTTGTGGGTCCTCTCAACCACGAAATCTAATGTCCAATGAACGTTCAAGTCGAAAGTCTTTTATCAGACAATATAACAAATCCAAGATTTTAAGATTTAAAAAAAAAATCCAGATTTTATTAATCAACAAAATGTCATGTCAACAAAACTAAATGAAACTACAAAGTACATGTTTTTTTTTAATGAAAAATTTAGGATAATGATGGAGAATGTAAATTTTACTATCAAAGTCGAGCTCACTTACTTTGTATAACTCACATCACATAAGGGATCCACCCTTTTTAATAAAAATAACAGAAACATTTCAATCATACCAAATTATTCCTTTATTTTGTACTGCAAAAGCGAAATTTAAACTGCTATTCAAGACAACTACATCGAATTAACAGAACAGTATTAATAGTATATTTCTACGTCCATAGTGTTATTTTCGCTCTTGAGTACATGCTGATATTCAATGAAAAATTATCAATTCTTTAATAAGTGTGACCGGTTCTTTTAAACCCTTCCATGCTTGCAATATATATTGTAAAAAACATGACTTGTGTGTAATTTAATAGGTATACTATAAGGCGGTGGTTTAACAAGGGTTTGAAAGTGGACAGGTATTCAGGTTTATTAAGTTATGAAAAGTTCTGTTTAAATTTGTTTACATTTAATAAATGTTATTGTTAGTTTGCAGTTCTTACAAGTTCTACTTTTAAATCATGTATATTTTGAGGATATATGTAAGAAAATTAAATGGTATTTGTAAAGTTTCCGCTAGGATACAGTAATGTGATTGTAGCATTTATATGAGCCAAGTTCTGGGTAAACTGGGCTTTATTCCAGGTGCGTAAAGTGCTGTCCCAGATTAGACTGTGCAGTCCGCACAGGCTAATCAGGGGCGACACTCCCCGTCTAGACTGGATTTTCGTGTAAAAGAGACTTTCTTTATAAACAAAAACTTCCACAAAAGCGGAAAGTGTTGTCCCTGATAAGTCTGTGTAGACTGCACAGTCTTATCTGAGATGACATTTAACTCAAATGAATTAATCCCAGTTTTCCCAGAACGAGACTCAGTGTGAGCTGGTTAATTGATCGCCATGATAAGTCTGATAAAACGGTTGAATACCACAAAAAATCAAAGCAAACTAGAAATGGCGCGGCAGAGGCCGACGCGTATCCCCACACCAAATGTTTGACCTAGATGTGCCCCAGGGTTGGTAATGGGGCCATGCATAGTCGAGATTGACCGTATTGTCATAGAGAAGTTCAGTATCAATTAGAAGTGAATTGGTGTAGAAATGAAGAAGTTATAGTAAAGGCAATTTTGGGTGGGTGTGACCTATGTGGGCAGGGCGCCCCAGGGTTGGTAATGAAGCCATGCATAGTTGAGATTGACCGTATTGTCATAAGAGAAGTTCAGTATCAATTTGAAGTGAATCGGTGTAGAAATGAAGAAATTATAGTAAAGGCAATTTTGGGTGGGTGTGGTCTATGTGGGCGGGGCNTTTTTTTTCAAAGAATACTATCAGAATAGCAAACAGTTTGGATCCTGATGAGACGCCACGTTCTGTGGTGTCTCATCTGGATCCAAACTGTTTGCAAAGGCCTTAAAAATTCGGTTCCAGCGCTCAAAGGGTTAACTGTTTGGCTTGGCTGTTATTTTTGTGGCAAACTTTACTCTTTTGTTTTTGTGTCCTTCTCCAAACATTTGGTTACTTATGACACAATTTTCGCACTGTTCGAACACCGTAACAGTTCAATACTAACACGTCATTCTATTCATTGTAGATTTGCAGAGTTTGTAACTCAAGGTATGTTCCATCTTTCGACCGAGGAGATAGCTGCCCATGACACCGTTTATGACCCGCCAGTGTCCGAGCCCGAGAGTTTCTCTGATAGGGTCTCGGAAGCGAGTTCTGAGCTTGTTTTCGTGCTCGGCAATCCAAACATGACTGTTCGAGTATGAGAACAAGGTTTCATGCAACCATCAGCTGAATAGTGTAGTGTAGCCACTGAGTGCTTGTTTGTCAATCATCCTTGGTGGACGCAGCATTTAGAAATGGCTTACAAGTGATATTTTAAGTACATGTGATTTAGATGTGTAAGCTTGTGACTCTTTTGATGCAACTCTTTCGTGATTTTACTGGATGTACTTCAAGTATGATTCATTATTTCGACAGATTTGTAGTGATCTTTAACTGTTAGTTCACTGAAAAAAAACAGCATGCGTGTATTAATTTTGTGACAATTTCAAAAGTGATCTCTTGCATTTTGTGTGTTCTTCAGATTTTGGAATTGTGTGATTCGCAAGTACAGCTTAAGAAAATTTTGACATCTTTGGAAATGTCTTTATCTTTAGTTTGCTTTTTCATGTAGTGTTGATTAAAAGTGCATGCTCATACTTTTATCACATACTATTTCTGCTATAACCATCATTACAAACATTCTTACCGGTACTTGAAACATGTAATAGATTAGATTTAGAGTGTTTTCATTGGCTAAGTTTTTATTGACTGGCCAAATCGCCTAACATCGATTTGGCAAACGTCATATTACGTCATGATTGAGAATGTTTTGGCAGATTTCCAATAAGTTTGCATGTTTTGTTGTTGTTTAAAATCCTGTGATAACAAGAGCTTTGTGACAGACAAAACAGCGGTCAGCTACAGAGCTTATGTTGTTGTAGTAAGAACAAGATCTTCATAAGTTTTATTAACCTAGTTTATGTACTTTTTAGTTTTGTCAGGTTGCAGATTTTAGTTTTCATTTATTTCTGTAACTAAAGCAACCACACATTTGGTCTGACAAAAAAAAGGAAATAATATAGCATATTCACCATTTGGCTGGCTGTCTATCAATACACTGAGTTTCATACACCTAGGTGAATATCAATTGTTTTCTAACAAATTCACTGAAATAATGTACATATTCCCCATAGACCTCTCTATTCACATACTGAGTTTCATAAACTAAGCTTAAGTACGTTTTGAGTCACGGTAGGATCCAGATTGTAGTTTATTAACCCTTTGCATGCTGGGAAATTTGTCGTCTGCTAAAATGTCGTCTGCTGAATTTCTAAAATTAGCATTTTCTTCGATTTTTTTTCAAAGAATACTATCAGAATAGCAACAGTTTGGATCCTGATGAGACGCCACGTTCTGTGGCGTCTCATCTGGATCCAAACTGTTTGCAAAGGCCTTCAAAATCCAGTTCCAGCGCTCAAAGGGTAAACTGTTTATTTTCAGACATTGCATTTACAGCGATAATATATATTGATATGTTAACATGTAAGTACATATAACACTAAAATAAACTGTAAATACAAATGATATCAAATGAAGTCATGAATAATGGATGGTTAACATGATACAAAAATTATGATGCCGATGGTAATGAATCATGAACGAAAATGAAAATGATAGACAATTTTTACACCAGACTGCGCGCCCTTACTCAATATGATACCAATCTTGTGAAAAATTGTATCACTAGTTGCCATGTTTGAATTTGTTAAAACAACAAAATAAAAGCTTGAATACTTTGTTGCATTAATAACATATTCATATCATTTGAGATGTTTATCTTTGAACACTGTTGACAAAATTCAGCATTGGCTTAATTTAATATGACAATTATAAACTAAAGTATAAAATTAAACTGTCACGTAAATATACCGCGTGGTTTTTAACACTCATTAATCTATAGGATTCAGCACATGACATTTTAAAGCAGACATCTGTATATTTGCCTCTAAATTTTAGGACATCTGTAATTTGGGAATATTTTTATGCCCCCGAAGGTGGGCATATAGTGATCGCACTGTCTGTCTGTCTGTAAGTTTGCGGACACGTTATATTATGTCAAAAAACTTAAAGTAATTACTGTTAATCCAAAATGGATAACATTATTTTATACACAAATCACTTTGAAACAACAACAACAATAATGATTCTAAAAAAAATGTTGTTGGTGTCATAAATTCATGTATTTTAGTGAAATGGCTCATTTTAGTGGAATGTTGGATTTGTTATGTCCTCCAGTCTATACTGGGGGACATATTGTTTTTGCCCTGCTTGTTTGTTGGTTTGTTGGTTTGCGCAAACTTTAACATTGGCCATAACTTTTGCAATATAGATGATAGCTACTTGATGTTTGGCATGCATGTGTATCTCATGGAGCTGCACATTTTGAGTGGTGAAAGGTCAAGGTCAACATTATCCTTCAAGGTCAAAGGTCAAATATATGGGTCAAAATCGCTCAAAAGGGGACATAGTGTTTCACAAACACATCTTGTTTTTATTTGCATGTATCAATAATTTTTGATAAGTTTTATTTTGAAACCTTTCTATTTCAGGTAATTAATTCAGGTTTTCCTCTTTCAGCAAATTATATATGAACTTTTTTATTGTATTTTTACAGTCAAGATGTTACTGAAATATTTTAATAAGATAACTGCCACATATTGTATTTGATATATCAGGCTAGTTCATTGTCTATCCTTTTTATTGCCAATTTATTTTCTTATGTTTTTGTGTGTGTTTGTTTTTGTGATTATGACCTAATTTTATCACCCTTTAACCATACAAAATTCCTATTAGTGAATACAATCTATTAATGCAAATTTACTTTCTTACAATGTTAAAAATTCAAATGTATATATTGTGTGTTTGTTTTTTGAATGTAATGAAGATTTATATTGCATAAATCCATGGCATTTTTCATTGAAATAAACTAAAGGAACAAAATATTTCTTCTTACAGTGAATCCTATGAAAGAGAAAAAGGTTTTATTTCAATTTCAAGTGGCAAGCAGTGACTTTGGTGTCTTTATAATGCATTCGTTCACATAATTTTACACCACTGCTTGGCCACAACAAATTGATCATTTGTTTGATGAAATAAGGCTCCAAAACATTTGAGTGAGTGAGGACAATACAACTATTTGTATTGCAATGATATGTGACATATATCTGGAAAACGGCCAATGTGTTACTATGTGAACAGGACTGTTTAATATATGTGTGGCACATAAAACAGTGTTGGCCATGAATTGAAATAATTGTCTGATGGAATGACATTTTCTTTACAAGTAATCAAAGCCCCACCATGGTATTCTTTCAGCTTTGTTTCAAAATGAGTCCCAACTTTCATGAGTCTTGTAAGGTTCTTTGGTAGGAGTGTAGGGACGCACTCCAGGTGCACACATATTGAAGCCTCAGACGAAAATGATATTCAGCAATCATTTTCTCCCACACAGGTTTGCAGAGTTCGTGGAAGGCGACCAATGGCACGTGACTAACAACGAACTCCTTGAGTACGACTCTGGTCCAGACATGCCACCCCCGCACATGATCTCGGACGATGAGGAGGAAGAAGAGATGGATTTCCAGCTGAATTCTCCATGAATTTACAATTATGACAATACTCAGTGAATCGTTCATGACAGATATGTCGAGGCCCGGCTTTCTTGACTTGTCTTGGCGTGTTTCAAAGCCTAATAAATAGCTTGAGACTGTTTATTTTTAATCAGTGAACAAATAAATGTTTAGCATTAATTTGTCAACAGAAATTTCAATCAATGTGATTATCTGATGCACAATTTTTAATAGTCATTTGTCTTTTTATTACATACGTAAGACATGTCAAGAAACTGGGGTCAGGAATTTTTCCAGAAAGCCATTTACCAAATATAACATATCAGGTATGTGGGGCCTCGCTCTGGGAAAACAGGGCTGAATTCATATGCATTGGCTAATCAGGGATGACATTTTCAACCTAAACTGAATTTTAGCTAAAAAGAGTCTTCCTTTAACCCTTGTCCACTCAGAAGCAAAGTGTAAATGGTTATATGCAACCAGCATAACCCCAGAGCAGCCTGATAGTATCTAAGGGTTTGAATGAAGCCTTTAAAACTTTAATGTAGGAAATGGATTTAATTCCAATTGATTTTCTAAGGGACTACAAACCCGTCAAAATGTGTATCTGAGTGGTAAAGGGTTAACCCTTTGAGCACTGGAACCGGATTTTGAAGGCATTTGCAAACAGTTTGGATCCAGATGAGACGCCACAGAATGTGGCGTCTCATCAGGATCCAAACTGTTTGCTGTTCTGATAGTATTATTTGAAAAAAAACAACAAAGAAAATGCTAATTTTAAAAATTCAGCAGACGACATTTTAGCAGACAACAAATTTCCAAGCATGCAAAGGGTTAAGCATAATATACCATAAAAGCAGAAAGTGTCGTTCCTGATAAGCCGGTGCCCACATGCACCAAGCTCTGTTTTTCCAGAGCGCCGCTCATATTATGTATTGCTCAGTCTGCTGTCCCATTATTGCTCAGTCTGCTGTCCCATTATTTCTCCGTCTGCTGTCCCATTATTGCGAGAGGTTTGTGCCTGAACAAGAGCCATCAATATGTGTCTTTCAAAATGTTGTGGTATAATTTTGCATGTACCGGTATATACAGTTTAAACCAATGTAAATTATGTACATAATTAACATAAAGAATGCTCATTTGTAATAGAAATGAGTTGTCATCTTCTTGGAAATAAATGGAGGGTCAGTTTTGAAATGTACGTCTTATATGGTTTATTACTGACTAAGGACTGAAATGGCGCTTAAAAGGGGGACTACTTTAGAGGTAAATTAAGAAAGCAAGAAAGAGTGTCCTCTCTTAATGATTATAATTTGTTATGCCCCCTTTTTAAAAAAAGGGGGGTATATTGTTTTTTGTCTGTCTGTCTGTTATTGTATGTGTGTGTCTGTCTGCCTGTCCCAAAACTTTAACCTTGCTCATAACTTTTGCAATATTGAAGATAGCAACTTGATATTTGGCATGCATGTGTATCTCATGGAGCTGCACATTTTGAGTGGTGAAAGGTCAAGGTCATCCTTTAAGGTCAAATATATGGGTACAAATCGCTCAAAAGGGGGCATAGTGTTTGACAAACACATCACTTGTTTACTATTTAAAGGCAAATAAAACTTCGCCTTACTATGCTTGTGTTGGTGATGACCCCAAATGTCTTATTAAAAGGAATGTTCACATATGTTGCCATTTGATCTGTTCAAACTATTTTTGTTATAAAATAGTCACATTCACTTTATTTGGTATTTAAATTTGTTTTCAAGTTTTTCAGTCCAGTGCCATTTAAAACAATGCATGTACAAAAAAACTAAATATTCATGGTTGCTTTAAGGATAAAGTATACTGATATGATGATTTAAAAAAAAAATTGAAACCTATTTTTGTAAACCAATAATTTTACATTTACATGTAATGTAATGTATGTGACTTATCCAGCATGCTTAGATCAGTGCAGACTTACAATAATAGCTATATACTTGAGCCTTGCTCTGTGAAAAGGGGGTTTAATGCATGTGCGTAAAGTGTCCGCTTTTATGAAATGTTTGGTTTAAGAAAGTCTTTTCTATGCAAAAATCTAGTTTAGGCAGAAAGTGTCGTCCCTGATTAGCCTGTGTGGACTGCACACTCTAATCTGGGACGACACTTTACGCATATGCATTAAACCCCCTTTTCACAGAGCGAGGCTCATTTACTACTTTATTGTGGGAGACATTTGAAAGCCCTTGATATGTGTATTATATTGTATGATATGAATTTTTATTAAGCAGAAAACTTCAATAAAATTAACAGTTTCAGAAACATTTAAAAACTAGGTATATATTTCTAAATAGCCCCTTGCAGGTTGCTTAATTGTTTGTTTAGTTGGATTTTTGTGCTGTTTTCAACAGTATTTCGGTGTCATAATGGCTGTCAGTTTACCAAAACACACAAGACCAGGCTGGCTAGTTCAGTTGGTAGATCATTTTACTACAAATCTGAGGATCCCGTGTTCAATCCTCGGCCCGGCTACATAACTTGTGTGGGGATTGTTAATGAAATCCTATCTACCCCAATTCCCACCCAACCTCTCATTCAAGTATGGCAGTTGTCAGTTACTGGCATAAGTATGTGCAATAAGAACTGGTAAACCAGAAAGTTTGAGTTGGTTAACTAACCGCTGTAATATGACTGATATACAGTTGAAAACCGCAAAAAATCCAACTAAACAAACTTACAAACAAAACCACACTTTTCCTGGGTTTAATAGCTGGTTTTCCGTGTATCAAACCCACGTAGCTCGGCCTAGTAGCATCAGAGTCATCAATATCTGTATATCTTGTATATTTGATCATCAGAGTTATCAACATCTGTATATCTTGTATATTTGATCATCAGAGTCATCAATATCTGTATATCTTGTATATTTGATCATCATAGTCATCAATATCTGTATATCTTGTATATTTGATCATCAGAGTCATCAATATCTGAATATCTTGTATATTTGATCATCAGAGTCATCCATATCTGTATATCTTGTATATTTGATCATCAGAGTCATCAATATCTGTATATCTTGTATATTTGATCATCAGAGTCATCAACATCTGTATATCTTGTATATTTGATCATCAGAGTCAACAATATCTGTATATCTTGTATATT
>VMBQ01001181.1:133534-195467 GCA_007657795.1 Dreissena rostriformis
CCACAACCACCAGTCTTGTCTGCCACAACCACCAGTCTTGTCTGCCACAACCACCAGTCTAGTCTTCCACAACCACCAGTCTTGTCTGCCACAACCACCAGTCTTGTCTGCCACAGCCACCAGTCTAGTCTGCCACAACCACCAGTCTTGTCTGCCACAACCACCAGTCTTGTCTGCCACAACCACCTGTCTAGTCTGCCACAACCACCTGTCTAGTCTGTCACAACCACCTGTCTAGTCTGCCACAACCACCTGTCTAGTCTGCCACAACCACCTGTCTTGTCTGCCACAACCACCAGTCTTGTCTGCCACAACCACCTGTCTAGTCTGCAACAACCACCTGTCCTAGTGGACGCTTGCTGAGAAGCCTCAATCGTTTCGTATGTTTAATGCTTTATAATTATATCAGTTTCAAACGATGATTTCTTTTAAATGAACACGTAATGTAAGTTTATGTATATGCTATATGCAGTGTTATTTTGCTCCAATAACTGCATGAAATTGACCTTCAAGCCTTTGACAAAACGTTTTATAAATTATCAATTGCTGAATTCTGAGATTTTTTTTTTCATTTGTTATATTTAATGTCACGAAATTGTTACGTTTTGTTTATTAGACATTAAATGCGCCTTAACTAGCATTACCACCTTAGTGTAACTAACATTACAATGACGTTCATTTATTGTTTATTCACAAAGCCAACGTCATTTTCCATTGTTTTGGTGTGTAAACGGACACGCATGTTTTTGTATTTTGTTCGCGGAATAATAGTTGTTAATTTATACAGATGAATAATATATAAATTCCTGGTATAACTGCCCACGTGTTCGAGAGCAGCTACCTACGTAGATGCCATGAAGGATATCATCAATCATCATTTATAATTTATATGAAAAACTGTTTGCCTCAATGAACGTTATTAAATTTCAAAATATTGCTACGATTTTTAATCAACGCGATAATTGTTTTCCACCTTTTGCGTCTTTATCGTTATAAAGGATCGTGATCAGAATCATGAATTATTTAAAACGAAACGATTCCCTGCGCTCAACATAACATGAAAACATGTCATAAATCTTTGTCAATCCTAGACGACAATGGCATCAGTACTTAAAAGCAAAATGTTTTATTGTATACGGATAATTAAAAATCCGCTCAAGCACGGAGACCATAAATCAGCTCAAGCACGGAGACCAGCTCAAGCACGGATACCAGCTCAAGCACGGAGACCATAAATCAGCTCAAGCACGGAGACCATAAATCAGCTCAAGCACGGAGACCAGCTCATGCACGGAGACCATAATATGTGAATATGATATCAGCAATATTCAAAGCTTGGCTTGATTTTACAAACGAATAAGTATGTGATTTTAAAAGCATACATTTGGGCCTCGCTCTGTGAAAAGGGGTTTAAATGCATGTGCGTAAAATGTCGTCCCAGATAAGCCCTTGCAGTCCGCACAGGCTAATCAGAGACGACACTTTCCGCGTAAACGTGATTTTCACTAAGAAGAGTCTTCCTTTATACGAAAAATACCATAAAAACGGAAAGTGTCGTCCCTGATTAGCATGTGTGGACTGCACAGGCTAATCTGGGACGACACTTTACGAACACGCATTTAAGCCCCTTTTCACAGAGCGAGGCTCATTTGATACGCTCAATTAAATTAAAAAGCAACCGTGCTAATTCTCCCATAACATTTGAATATTTTATGACTCTTGGTAACCCAAGCGTTGTTTTACAGTTCCATTGGATACGTAATGCGTCATGAAGTTTTTTGTTTTTGTTTTTTTTCCCTCTTCATGTTTTGTGACTGTCTGTTAATAGGAAAGAATAAAATAATGACAACATATAGGCTAATTGTACATTTATTATCAATAATTATTGTCATCATCATTATGATGATGATGATGATGATGATAATGATGATGATGATGATCATCATCAATATTATTATTTAATAATAATAATGATAATAATAATAATAATAATAATAATAATAATAATAATAATAATAATAATAATAATAATAATGACAACGACAACGACAACAACAACAACAACATCAACATCAACAACAACAATCTGTGAAAGTAATGTAACCGCCGTACAAGAGATTGCCCTTGAATGAACCATCACACAATATACAATGTATAAAAGTTTACATCAATGATTCTCAATGGCCGTTAAATATCCATGCAAAATTACTAATGAAGTAAAATTGTCTGCGACCTGGTAAAACTATCAATTGGTAAACATGTGTATTCAATTTAAAATTTCTCCCACGTTTGAATATTTAGTTAAGTATTAACATTTCTAAGGCTCGTTGATTCTCTTACGAACACAATCAGAATATTCTCTGCTATAATGTGTGCATCCCGTTGGGATCATCTTAACTGTGACAAACCAGTCTCGTGGATAGGGATTTGAGAGTAAGCCATTTGCAATAATAATTATTTTATTACCACCGCCATGCTCTCCTGTTGGTGTCAAAGGCGTTTTTACAAAAAAAAAATATTCTTCGTTCAACACTCACCCAGTACTTATAAGTGTCATTTCTTTGCCATTGTTATGGTCCTCTATTTTCATCGTTTATCTTTTACAATCGATCGATCGCAACATAAAGTCGTATATGGTAACCATAAACTTTTTATTAATTTATAACTTTACATGTTATAATCATAATGCATTTCTTGACGTGAACAGAAATTTGGATTGCAAAGATTGCAAATAAGCTACATAAGTGTATGGATGATGAAGCGAAGATACAGACACTGTAAAGGGGATGGTTTTTCATATTTGAGACATTAATGATTTTGCGAAACGCGAAAATGAATGTTAATACAAATTGTATTTTGTCCATTTGTTTATCTGTTAGGTAACTCGACATAACAGTGCACAGTGTTAACTACATGTATTTAAATGTATGTTTAAAATGTTTCCAATTTCCAATTTATTTCAAATCAGTTTTAACCTTTCATCCGATTTAAACCCAAGGCGCATTTCATTGATACATTCAAGGCGATGGTATTTTTTAAAATTAAATGTTCAGTGTTTTGCTGATGGCATTATCCTGTATTGTATAGGCAAGTGCGTAAAATAAAAACGACTAGTGGATGGTTTGCAATACGAATTTCTCCTCTCCTGATAATGTTACTAGTTGTATTACTGCAGCTTTAGTGTACAAACACGTTATATATTACCGGTAAGAAACATGTGCTCGATTACTCGTACGATGAAACTTTCTAAAATGTCGAAGACATTGGTAGCGTTATCAAACTCTGTATAAAGATCGTAACTTATTTATGAGAACATGTCGAATTGCGCATGCGCACTTTTTTACAATAATAGACTACATTTACTATGAAAAAAATCATATCTTTCGTCTTTCCGCTGTCTGTCCTGGCCACTATCTCCTCCTACAATATAAGCACTAGAACCTTGAAACTTACACACATGGTAGGTATGAGCATATGTGCGACGGTGCACATTGTGGACTTTTGATCTGACCCCTGGGTCAAAAGTTATTTGGGGGCGGGGCAGTTTTCCTTAAATGGCTATAGTGGAACCTTGTTTACACTCCAGTTAAGGTTATTTTACATTAACTTTTTCATTTCTACACAAATTTACTTCAAATTGATACTGAACATCTCTTATGACAATACGGTCAATCTAAACTATGCATGCCCCATAACCAACCCTGGGGCGCCCCGCCTACATAGACCACGCTCACCCAAAATTTTGTTTTAACATAACTTCTTCATTTTTTTACCAATTGACTTCAAATTAATACTGAACATCTCTTATGACAACACGGTCTATCTCGACAATCCATATCCACACTACCCACCCCAGGGCCCCGCCCACATAGGCCACACCCACCCATTTTTTTTTCGTCCCCAATTTTTTTTCGTCACCATTTTTTTTTCGTACCCAAATTTTTTTCCGTACCCAAATTTATTTTCGTACCAAAATTTTTTGTCGTACCCATTTTTTTTGTTAGAATAATTATTTCGTACCCAAAATTTTCGTATCCAATTTTTTTTCGTATCCAAATTTTTGTTCGTACCCAAATTTTTGTTCGTACCCAATTTTTTTTTTCGTACCCAAATTTTTTTTTGGCTTAATTTTTTCGTACCCAACATTTTCGTATTCAAATTTTGTTTCGTACCCAAAATTTTCGTACCCACATTTTGTTCGTACCCAAAATTTCCGTACCCACATTTTTTTTCCTACCCATCTCTTATGACCACACGGTCTATCTCGACCATCCATGTCCACATAACCCACCCCAGGGCCTCGCCCACATAGGCCACACCCACCCAATATTGCCTTTTACTATAACTTCTTCATTTCTACACCGAACTCTTAATTAATACTGAACTTCTCTTATGACAATACGGTCAACTATGCATGGCCCCATTACCAACCCTGGGGCGCCCCGCCCACATTGACCACCCAAAATTTTGTTTTAACAAAACTTCTTCATTTATTCACCAATTGACTTCAAATTAATACTGAACATCTCTTATGACATGACGTCTATCTCGACCCTCCATGTCCACATTATCCACCCCGGGGCCCCACCAACATAGGCTTTGCCCACCCAAAATTGCCTTTTAATATAACATCTATGCGGACTAGGGATACGCGTCGGCCTCTGCCGCGCCATTTCTAGTTATGTAATTTTAACTAAATGTTTTTTTTAAATAAATCAAACCTATCATGCTATAATATTCAGATAAGCATCGTCGGTCTATAATACTTTGCTTTATAATGAGAAGAGATATTTAATTTCAGGTAAAATTCGTTTTTTAACTCTTCTGACCATGAATCCTTCAAATGGCGGATTGTTTGAATACATAACACTATATAAGAATTCATCAAGCGCGTATGTAAAACAAAATAATTTATTTATTACATAAGCAAGCATTTTTAATTAACGCACTGAACCGATATTTACATGTAGTTACGAGTAAAAAGTAGTTTCAACCACGTGGTCTCTCAATACGAAGCGCTAGCATAACGAATCGAAATAACGTTAATTGAGCTAAATGAAGTGTCACCAATTGCTCTTGAATAATGATGTTTATATCCAGTGGGAATACTTCATGTGTATTGATAATATGAAGTGAGCGTTCATATTCTAAAGCAAACTCGCGTATTAATTTTGAAATTGTTCCGTGTGGTCGTCGTACATCAAAATAGAATTGTCCAATGCGTTTACAAATTCTTCTGCACATGAATTATAGAGACGTGTCATATCAGCACTTTTCATACAGTAATCATAAAAAATGAGACGTGCTATGTGAAAAAGGTGTTTAATGCATGTGCGTAAAGTGTTGTCCCAGGTTAACCTATGAAGTTCGCACAGGCTAATCAGGGACGACACTTTCCTCTTGTATTGTATTTTTCGTTGAAAGGAAGACTCTTCTTCACGAAAATCCAGTTTAAGCGGAATGCGTTCGTCCCTGATAAGCCTTTGCGGACTTCATAGGTTAATCTGGGACGACACTTTACGCACATGCATTAAACCCCCTATTCACAGGGCAAGGCTCAAATATAAGTGGTAAGCTGTTGTTTGCATAACGCAATGCTAACAAGTGTGTGTCATGTACTGTTTGTTCTGTACAGACAAACATATGGTTTTAATTTGATGTTTAAGCTATTATTCAAAACTATGTCGCATCATTCATTTCATTGTGATTCAACGAATAACTTGATTTTTTTTTATCTTATAAGCCATATATGACCGTTATAGCAATACGCCTCTTTTTAAATATGCAATTATCCGCGAAGGGCAAATCCATTAATTGTTGCTTTACGCATTTTCATAATTTTCAAAGAAGTTCATATTCAGAAGTATATTATAATACGATGTCTTATCATAGTTTGTACACTTGTTGAATTGACATAACATCGGCAAATTCACATTTTGTACTTGACGCATTACATTAATGTATCATAAATACATTTTAAACGAAATTTACAAAGGCCAGAAGCGCAATCCCCGAACCTTAAACACACTCCCAAAGCCATCGATAATAATTATATTCATTTTATTACAGACACTCTTTAACCTCTGTTTTCAGAAATGTCGACCTCGTTTCTGGTGAAACAGACTAGTACACTTGTATGTGTAGTGACGACATCGTTTGCCTAAAAAAGCAGACCGGCAGATATTGTAATACGGTTTCTGAAAAACCGCGAGTAGCATAATACGGATTTTACAGCCGGCTTGAATTTCACTGATTGATAAAGCCTGTATAATGTCAACCTTGAGAATCGGTATAATTATGACAACATTCAAATCGCATACTAACATACGCTTAGCTTTTCGAATGAAGGCTGAGACCTTTATCCAATAAATTGAAACATTAGTGTGAAGCTCTTAATGTGTCCCTATAAGATCTACATTGTATATGGCAATATTGCTACATTTGCAATCGAATGTACTATATAACTTAAATTGACCAGATTGTTATACATTATTGAATGCCATGAGCCTCGTTATGTGAAACGGGGGATTCACGCATGTGCGTAAAGTGTCATCCCAGATTAGCCTGTGTAGTCCGCACAGGCTAATCAGGGACGACACTTTCCGCCTAAACTGGATTTTCGTCAAGATAAGTCTTCCATTAAACAAAAAATACAATAAAAACGGAAAGTGTCTTCCATGATTAGCCTGTGCGGATTGCATAGGCTAATCTAAAACGACACTTAACGCACATGCATTAAACTCTATTTTCACAGAGCGAGGCTTATATCTTTTTAAAAATATAGCAAAGTCCCTAATTACAACTATATATGCTATAAGTCGACTTAAGTCTGCGGTTGTACAAGTAATTAAATAATATACCGTGAAGCGACTTATTACTATTCGTCCAACCTTGAACTTACTCATTCACTACTTAACATATTTATTTACTGTGAACAACGACCTTCAAATGGCCATGGAAATCGTCTAGTTCACACAGGTTCAAATAGCGTGCGTCACATTGTTTGGTGTTGACATCGATGAAGCTTGTTTTAAATGACACCCTTGGGTTCTTGTTCGTTAAATTATAAATGAAAAGTACCGTAGCGCGGATCGTATGTAAAGCGTTTCAATTTGACAATCATAATAACACAATGAGCCCAACCTCCATAAACAATGAGGTAATGCGATCGGAACCTTACGCGAAGCCAAGCCAATGAAACACATGGCAAACGGTTAGCTAATATAAAATGAGTGAGGCACGTGCATTTTCAGAGTTGGTGCTTGCTTCGGACAACAGAGTTTGATCGTATCCAGGACATATTTGAAATTGCAGATATGTTAAACTGTAAAATTGTAGATATATAAAACTGTAATTAGCAGACACAACATAATGGAGAGGCATCTTATAACGCTTTTGTTTTGTGTTTGTGTCTCACTGTTACAAGTTCTGACTCTGGAATACCGGTCTTCGTGGAATGGAGCTCCATTAGGTGAAAACACACCAAGGTTTAGACTATTCGACAAGTCGTTGAAGGAATGTTTGTACGCATGCGTGTTGCGACCATGGTGCAAAGTTGTCGGTTACCATAGGTATGGTTTTTGCGAAATATTGTTCGACGCAATTGCTGATCAAGAAAAACATTGCAGCAAAGAAGACTGTAACGGGCAAGCCACGAGTATGATGTTTGTCGCAAGAGGAGACATACTATCCCAGGTATTATATATTGTTTTAAGTATGGTAGACATTTTCATGGATCCAGTTCGCACAGTTGGNCTTTTGTAGACTTATATATAACAATTGCGCAAATAAAATGGTTAAAATACGTTGCAAAAAGTATTTGTTTATCAAACGTTGATCGAAATTTTAAGCACTGCATTTTACTGAAGATTTCTTGGAGCGCCCGAAACATGCGGCTCCGCCCATGTTTTTGTTTGAAAAATAATTTTTTTTCCGTCTTTGTCTGGAGAAAACAGGTCGCAAACCCTGGTATAAAATATAAATAAATAATGAGTACACTATTGTTTATTGAATTTGTATTGTTGTTTTAACAAATGTACAAACGTTGTGGAAAGCTGTAACATACAATATTTTATCCACTTGTAATGTAACAAAAAGGAATGATGTTTCGTTTCAGCAGAATTTTCTCATTAATTATTTAAATGTTAAACTATTGTTTCGATCACCATTAATTAATTTCTACTTTTTTATGTTATATATATTTTAAAAATTATTTTATTATGTTTTGGATGCGATTATTTATTTTAAACGTCTATGACGTAGCATATGCTATCAATTATAGTTAAAGATCGCCGTGGCGTTGTGGATATGGTGTCCGCCTAGCGATCGGGAGGTCATGGGTTCGAACCCCACTGGGAGCGTTCCTTTGATCTCCCCCAAAGACACCAAGTACTGGTTATAGTCCCAGGAAACGGACTCGAGAGCGTTTATATAAGCCTACGGCTTTCGATGCAATCGAGCTAAAACAAAATATGTTTAAACTAATAATAGTTAAAACAAAGTATACCAATTAAACAAACTTGTAATTAAAACGAATGCTTGATTCTAATAAAAAAAAAACGAAATTTAGTTTGTTTACATCTTTTGTAAATGTTATTTTAACAAAGTACGTTTTTACTTATGTTTTTATATTAAAAGGACTCAGTTACTTTTCCAAAATAAATTCGCTGGCCACTTCAGGTAATAAACTCAAACGATAGAAATACTATGGAAAGTTTGGCAATTTTAAAAACATCAGCACTACCATATAGAGTTTATATTATTCATCTGAAAACATTTCCAGAAACACGCAGTTGTTTCCTTTATTTTCCTGAGTTATTTTGCGGCAACATATTATTTTTTTATATTATTGAATCGTGTGTTAAATATTTTTCCAAGTAGTTTAAAGGAATTTTAAATAAATATTTAAATAATTTAATAATTTTGCCGATGTTCTTACTTTTAGATTGTTGTACGATTTATTTGATCATTCAATTTTTCATAAAAAAAATATCAACGTATGAGTTGTTATTAAAATGCTGGCTTGTGTGTATGGTTCATTATATTAATTGTATTTTGATTCACACTTGTTGTGTTGTTGTTTTAAATATAGGACAGGGAAAAGTGCGATATTGCGTGTCCAAAGGATTCTTCTGGAGTGCTGAAAACATGTGGCTTCCAAGGAGCTTCAATAACGTGTGTTACAGATGGTATGTGTCATTTAAAAAACAACTTATTTTGGTGCGATACATTCTTTTATTGTATGCGTGTTGTGTTATAAACAACATCTTGAGCTGACCAATGAAACATGTAAATATTTCATGTAGGCTGTCCATAAGTATGACCAAACACGAAACTGTGCAGAAATCGAAGACGACATTTTATCAATCATAATACAAACAACGACACAACACTCTGTATAATAAAACTGACTTTGTAAACTTTAATTCATACGTTTATACATGCGTTAGGTTTGTCTCTTCGGCATTTAAGAGATATACATGTGTGCATGCTTTAAAAGTTCAAACATGTTTGGAACATAATTATTCTCTAATGTGTTTGTCAACAATTATAATTTTTCCGTGAAACCAACGTCATAACCTCTTAAAAAAAATCAGTTTAAATTAAGTGCATCATACCCAATATTGTGACACGGTTCCTTTCAAATGTTCATTCAAGCTCATTATCGTTTATTTTGTTCTGCATTAAAATACGTGGTATTTGCCTCAGCTTGTCCACCATTCGATAAAGCGGACCCGAACGGAAAGTATCTCGGAAACACGCATGAGATAGGACATAAACGCAGGTTGCTATGTAACCATGGTTCCCGACCGCTTGACCTTAACAATGTGACAAGTGAATGTCAGAAGGATGGGCACTGGACGAACGTTACCACTTGTGTCCAAGGTCAGTTAACATTCATTTTTTGAGTGTTTGAATTGCTAATTATTTCTTGTAATTAAATGTATTAATATTATTTCTCATTAATTTCCTATTTGAATCGCAATCGTATGAATTAAATGTTCTTGTACAAATGAGTATTTTTTATTTCA
Source organism: Dreissena rostriformis (assembly GCA_007657795.1). NCBI lineage: Eukaryota > Metazoa > Mollusca > Bivalvia > Myida > Dreissenidae > Dreissena > Dreissena rostriformis. The sequence continues at coordinate 143,566 of VMBQ01001181.1, forward strand.
ATATTATAGTAAAAATACAAATAAACAATATATAAATTCCAAATTAAATAAGCTCATACATACTCATAATTGTCTGAAATTTTGCAAATGTTTAGAATATTAACCAATTCCTCACTGCAGGAAATGAAACCATATTGACTTCAAAACAGAGGCACCGAAACCTAAACATGAACATAAACATAACCAAACATAATTGTATACAAATTATACTATACCGCTTTCAATATTTTATTTTATTATATACCTGTTTAATGCTTATAACAAAATACAGGTTGTATCAATCGTTGAAACAAATCCCGTATTATGCTACTCGCTGTTTCCGTTTCCGTATTACCATACTAGCCGGACTACTTTCTTCGATCCATTTAATGACGTCACATTTTAATGACGTCACATTTAATGACGTCACATTTTAGTCATTGTTTTGTCAGTTTTGTTAAAGCAAAAAAATACAATTGATAACTGTTTTCGTTAGTTGTTGTATATAATAAAAGGAATATTACGCTAGTCAAGTGTTTGTATCAGTCTCGTGGCTTTCACTATTTTGTATCACACTCGAGGCTCCGCCTCTCGTGTGATACGTCTACACACAAGCCACTCGACTGATACAAACTCTTGGAACAATTGACTAGCGTAATATTCCGCATGTTTTGCTGTTTCTTTTTGTGTGTTTTTTTTTCTGATCCCGTTAACACAGCTTACATGAACATTTTATTGTTAGTACATTCTAACAAGTGTTTCTTTATTAAAACATTCTTCAATCTAGGCTCAAAAAGGCAGAACACGTGTCCATATCGCAATAGTTTTAAATAATTTCCTCCATGTGAAAACAATTATTTGTATATGCTGTATTTGAAAACCGTTACTTAAAGCCCAATTAACACTCAAAAGCTACGAATATTTCGTAAAATATTTCGTAAATGTTCAGATATCGCCGCGGGAATTTCAATTTGAATATATTGTCCCACAAAAAACCCCCGAGCATTTTGTATTTCGTTAAATCTATGTTACCAAAAAACACATCTAGCGTTGACAGTTTGGCTATTGCTATAAGAAACACTTAGTTGTGATGAGTTAACTTTATTTTACGAAACATTTTACGTACTATTCGTTGATTTTAAGTGTTTATGGGGCTTTAATAGTGTGTCCTCCTTTGGGCAATCCGAACAACGGGAAGATGATCGGAGACGACTCTCTGTATGAGAATGCCAATAGAACGTTGAATTGCAGCCAAGGCTACAGCCCCCGTAACACCACAAACGTAGTCAGCTTCTGTGCAAAGGGACAATGGACGGGTATTACGGAATGTGTTAAAGGTAGCAGATATGATTTTTTCTCTTTGTGAAATGTTAAATGTTCGATTATAATGGCATTAGCATAACAAAGTAAATTACCGAACTCTCACCATCCATTGTGCACAAGTAAATGTCATACCCGTTTCAAAGTTTTCATAATTTAAATATTATATTGTCGCTAAAAATATCAAGCGTATGAATTCATATAATTTAAATAACATATTTTGGCTGGAAAGAAAGCGACCTTTTTGCGAATAAAGATATGCGCCAAACGGGCTAAATGGGAACAACTAGAGACAACTTTGGCATCATGTTAATTCATCTGCACTGATTACATTATTTAAACCAAACGATAGAAGATGAAGCGTCAGCTGCTTCCTTGTTCCTATAGTTCTTTATTCCTAAATACACTAAGGAATAAGGAACAGTTCATATTTCCTTATTCATTTTAAACAATTTTTTATATAAGTTTTTCACGCAAAATATTACATACTATTCTTAAGTTAATCAAAACAGAAGCACATGTTATTTAATTCATGAATTAATTCACGAGTAAGGAATAAGGAGCTTGCACACAATTCATTATACAAACCGAATAAGCAACTGTTGCTTTGTAACTAAACGACCTTACAGAACCCCTTACCTATTCGGCAATTTAAATTGCATGTCAAGCAACTCGAATATTTATTTTATGTATTTGGTTAACTCTTCTTCACGCTTGAAAGACTTCTTGTTCAAACTGAACTGGCATGTTCTACTTTAAATGTTAACTTCACAACAACCAAACTTTAAACGTTATGTTGTTAATGATATAAAGCAATGCATAGTGTTTCTTGTTATTTTTGTTATATTTATACTCCAGTTCCTTTCTCGTAGCTGACTAACGAAAACATGAACTAGCTGATTTTTCCTTTTTCAGTCCGAAAAAGGAATTGGCATTTACTTACTTAAAAATAAATACAAATGAACCAAAGTGTATGACATTCCTATGAAAATAATTGTACAACTATGTCGGATAATAAATATATATTTTAACACACTTCCGCCAAGTTTTATTTAACGATAACGCACGTTTTATTTAACAAACTGAATTAAAATAGGCCAACGTGAACCATAAATTAAAGAAAAGCATTACCTACGTAGGTTACATATTTAAAATATTTGTAGTTGCACATTTCTGCTTAGTTATTTTAATGATATAACGTTCATATTCGTGGTTCAATAAGAAAACAAGAACCGAACATGCTACTTACTTGAACATAAGTTCATTGTTCCTTATTCAGCAGCGAAAAAGGAACTGGATTATTAATGTTATGTCATTGGTTCTTGGTTCCCTTTCCGTGAAAAGGGAAATACGTTTATAATAAAACTAAGTAACCATGAGTAATAATAACTGTTTTAATATCGTACCTACATGTACAATGATTTTCCTGGATATGTGGTTCATTTGGTTAATTTTGGTTTCATTTCAATCATTTGTTTTTACTAAGAGAATGCCAGTTTCTTATTCGGATTGGGTAACGAATCAACCGCGAAAAAGAAACTGGTTTATTGTTAAATAAAATTGAGTGGAAATGTGTAAATGTTTTTAATATCCTATCTACATATACAATGATTTTCATAGGAATGTAGAACACGTTTTTTTTTTTCATTTCAATTCCATTTTGAAGTAAGAAAATCCGGGTTCCTTACTCGGTGTGAAAAACGAATAAGGAATCGGTTCCTTTTCCTTAGTCTGTGACGAAAAAGGAACTTAAGTATAATAAACAAATAAGTAGAAATGTGGTAGAGTGTAGGCTTTGATAGCATAAACGCATTTACAATAACGTTATACGCTTTACGTTTGGTTGATGTGAAAGTAATATTCAAAAAAGAAAATGCCAGTTCGGTTTGAAAAAAAAATCCTACTAAAGCGCGAAGCAGAATCTCGAACAATAATCATAATACATAAAAAATTATTCGCGATGCTAGTTATACACTTGCACTTGTTAAATAGCTGTATCTTTCATATTAATGGGGCGCAGTAAGTTTGTTTAGTTACAAAGCAACAGTTGCTTATTCGGTTTGAATAAGGAATATATAAATTGTTCCTTATTTCTTATTCGTAAATTAATTAATGAATTAAATAACATTTTATTTTTTTGTTTAGCTTAAAAAATGTATATATTTATTTTACTTAAATGGCTTATAAAATATGTTTAGCTTGAATACGGAATACGGAACCGGTCCGCATTACCTATTCGAATACGGAACAAGGAATCCACGTTCACTTCATAGATAGGACTCATATGCAGGGTGATTAGACCTAAAGTTGAGACCTAACATAAATATTGTCTTGTTTTCATATTCAACTTATCTATAAGCCTTTTTTTAAAACGTCTAGTGATGAAGTTGTGAGCGACAAAATATATGATGTGGTTAGCAATGATATTCAGATATGCAATTTTGTTCATATTTATGTTCAGATGTGTCATGTAGTTGACAGTTCTGTTCAGATGTGTCATGTAGTTGACAGTTCTGTTCAGATGTGTCATACAGTTGACAGTTCTGTTCAGATGTGTCATGTAGTTGACAGTTCTGTTCAGATGTGTCATGTAGTTGACAGTTATGTTCAGATGTGTCATACAGTTGACAGTTCTGTTCAGATGTGTCACGTAGTTGACAGTTCTGTTCAGATGTGTCATGTAGGTGACAGTCCTGTTCAGATGTGTCATGTAGTTGACAGTTCTGTTCAGATGTGTCATGTTGTTGACAGTTCTGTTCAGATGTGTCATGAAGTTGACAGTTCTGTTCAGATGTGTCATGTAGTTGACAGTTCTGTTCAGATGTGTCACGTAGTTGATATTATTGTTCAGATGTGTCAGGTAGTTGATATTATTGTTCAGATGTGTCAGGTAGTTGATATTATTGTTCAGATGTGTGATGATGTGGCTGAAATTGCAGGTTAAATGTGTAATAAATTGGATTAAGCAGGTTTTGAAGTTAAACTTGTTTATTTATTTTTTATTCACATTATGTCACCTTATGCCGATGTTTAAGAAAAATGTAAAATGTCAATGAAATAATATATAAATCTTGAAGAAATAAGGGAAAACAAAATACTGTTTTTTCAGACTGTCCGGTATTTGAACAACCAAAGATTGGAACTGTTGAAGGGGAATCGCTCAATCACAGTTCTACACGAACTCTGAAATGCCCCAACGATTTCAAGCCGCTGAACGATCTCGAGAAGACAAGCGTTTGTGATAACGGCACTTGGACAGCAATGACGATATGTGTTCCAGGTATGAACATATATATAGCAATAAAAACGCAGTATAACTCCGTCTGCATCAGCAGTGGAGAAAACTTATTATAGCATCTGGTCCTTTATACTTGGCAGGAAACAAATTGTCAAATGCATCGACTCAAAACAAATGCACTGGGCCCACCACACAAATACACTAAAATCACACTAAAAAAGAACACAACTGGGGTAATCGCCATGGAACTTTCAATTTAAAGTCATTGAAAACGTCCTAGCTGTATGTTTAACTGTTTTGCAAGCTGATAATCTTTTACAGATAAAAGGGGGTATACTGTGGAGTGTGGATGTACACAAAAGTCCCTCTCTCATAAACTTATGGGTTATTTCTGTCATGCATAGATAAAGTTTATAACGTACTCTCCACTTGATTGTAACACTTACACTCTTCAAATTTATCTTAATTTCCTGTATTGGTTTTTATTCGTAACACAATTTTCAAATTTATGAAATGTTTATTCCAAGTACCATACATGTTTTTTTTGTTTAATTTAGTTTAGCCTAAACCTGTTTATTTAAGCTCGACTGTGTCGTGATTCTTAAGCTTATGGAGACACGTTCGAGATCATTTTCCGAGAAGAACCAGTACTCTGTGTTTTACGAACTGTCCCTGAATAGGGAGAGTTCCCGGGACCTCCTGATCGCTAGGCGGAAATTAATGGACTAAGCCACAACGACCTGTCTGCATTTAGTAAACAACAAGCATATTATGAAATATTAACTTATAATATATACGTGTGTGTGCTACACTTGATCGACACTTGAATCATATGTTGTTGTCTTATATTTGTTCCAGAGGAGTGTGCGAAACACAATGAATTAATAAAGGATTCATTTTGTAAGTTTAAATGGTGTCCTATGATACCAGCAGCAAATATTGAAATTCTTTAAACTTTAGACGCCATCGATTTATTAAATTATAGAAGTAATAAGCTTTAAACCTGTATCCCAAAGGACATTGTTAATAAGTATACTTCACAAGAGTGGTTGGTAGACTTGTGTGTTCTTTTTCACACGCATGGCGCTTTGATGGTTAACAAGTGTTCCAATATTCAAAACGTTATTACAATGGGTTAAGGAAAAAAACGGATTTTACAAAAAACACTTTATGAAGGTGTCACATGGACATCAACGCAGACGCCGAAGCCAGGACGAGTAAGAAACTCCCCATATTTTTTTTTGTTTTGTCTTGATTCAAATATCAAGATGGTAACGCCACTAGTTTATAATTGGACACTTTCAAACATCGGAACTATCATACCGTAAGATGTATGATTGATTAATGTGTATTTCTTACTCGGGATCTTTCGGATGATTTTAGGATATTTCATTATTTATTCCGTACTCTGAATGTTACTCTTATTTATTTATTATCCCCACACTTTGTGAAAAAAGGTGGGGATATTGTGGTTATCTCCGCCGTCCGTCCGTCCGTCCGTCTGTCCGTCCGTCCTGGCCAATATCTCCTCCTACACTATTAGCACTAGAACCTTGAAACTAATACACATGGTAGCTATGAGCATATGTGCGACCCTACACTATTTGGAATTTTGATCTGACCCCTGGGTCAAAAGTTATGGGGGTTGGGGTGGGGCCGGGTCAAAAATTATCACTCATTTTTTTAGGTTATTTTACATTTACTTCTTCATTTCTACACCGATTCACTTCAAATTGATAATGGACCTCTCTTATGACAATACGGTCAATCTCAACCATGGAGGACCCCATTCCCAACCCTGGGGCGCACTGCCCACATAGCCCACACCCCCCAAAAATTGCCATTTACTATAATTTCTTCATTTCTACACCGATTCACTTCAAATGGATACTGAACTCCTCTTATGACAATACGGTCAATCTCAACTATGCATGGCCGCATTACTAACCCTGGGGCGCCCTGCCTACATAGGTCACACCCACACAACTTCTCTTATGACAATACGGTCAATCTCGACTATGCATGGCCCCATTACCAACCCTGGGGCACACCTAGGTCAAACATTCGGTGTGGGGATACGCGTCGGCCTCTGCCGCGCCATTTCTAGTTAAATGTATTTTTTCTATTGCTGCGTTCAGCGTTAATTATTTAATATATTCCTTGCCTTGTTGTTGATGATATTAATTCAAAACCAACGATCTTGTCTAAGGTAGTCCAAAGTTTATTTTCTGCAAGACAAGACAATATTTATAATCAAATATATATTAAAATAGTATACATATGCATATGCATGCACAGTTTATAAAAGTATCTTATGTAAAATTTGTAATAAAACATTTCCACAGTTATTTCCATAAACGTAAATAACAAACCATAATAAATATATCTTTGAGTACCTGGTATATAATATGAGTCTGCGGTCTAGTAATTATAAATTATACGTAATTGTTAACATACCAAATAATCCTTTGGAATTAACAATATAATATCATCAATTATTAAAATAAAATCCAAATACACTTGATATTATTTCTTAACTATAAATTGCCGCAATTAGTTAAATAATACAAACAACAAAATAAATATCCAAAATGTAGATTACTACATATACCCTTACCTGCACAACTTTGTACAGCCAGATATAGCATTAAATAACAGTATTTTGGAGGCTTTGATCGTGATAAATTACAATCTCCGGAATATCCGTAAGATAGTTCGTTTGTGTATTATTAATAGGTTTTCCCTTTTATGGCAAGTTGTTTTAACCGTTTCCTGGTTTACGTCATACTCATGCACTATGACTAATATTATTGGTATTGGAAACGTTTACAGTATTGTTCGTTAACCCCGACCGAATTTCTGTCTTAAACCTATTAGCGAGAAAGAGGTTATCTGGGAATTGAGTTTTATTGTTTGTGCTTGTAAACCATCTGTTATTCTCATATGATTATGTTATTTACAAATTATGCTTATTATAAAATAAAATTAACAATTACTTATGCAAATATATATTAATGAATCCATGAAGTTAGCATTATGTTTTCTTAAGGGATTACAGAACCCTGGCTTAGAATATGTTAAATTTCACAGCAATAAGTGTAGTAACACAAATAACTTTGAAACGAAAAGAGACGAAATGGGATCAAAACACTGAATGTATGTGCGCTTGAACTCGATTTGGTTATAATATCAACAGGAATTAATACTGTTGTTTTAATTTTAATGCAAAAATGTCACCAAATCTAAGCACTGAAGATAATAATCAGGTGCCTTAGTTTAAATGGCAGACTATTTATGAACCCGACTGAGACAAAGTTGCAACATAACAAGTAGGACATATTGAAGTTATTTTATGTTGCTAAATGTTCATGACATGAGTAACGTTGTCAATGTGTGATCACGTGATCACGAGCGGGCTTCAGTGTTGTGCATATGCTATGAGTATAATTATGCCACATCTTAACAGACTGAGCCGTTTTTTAGCTTTTGTAAAATCAGCTTTGTAAATATATTTAATATATATATCATGTATTTTCGTTTGAAGACGGATAAAAATTTACACAGCGGCGACTGAAGACAAGCTTACATTTCTGCTAATATGTCTCGAATGACTTAACAGTCAACAACACTAATTGCTTGTTTTATTCACTTTGTACTTACATCTTCCATTTGGACTTTGATATTTATAATCTGCTTTTTTCTGCATTGTGCTTTTCCGATTTGTGAAGCTTTGTTTTAAGATCTTTTATTTCTTTGTCCTTATTGTTGAATTGGCTGTGTAAAGAGTTAATTTCCTTTGACTGGTCGAAGACGTTTGATTCAATTATTGGCAATCGTTTGACGACGGAGCTCAGTAGCAAATCTGTAAGTCCGTCGATTGTTTCTCTGATAATTGTTCGAATTACGGAAGTGTTGTCCTTTGTTAGTACTGTCGAAAAATTCAGACTAATCTCATCTAGACGCGATTCTATGGATCGAATTTGTCGAATTTTCAGAGGTACCTTCTGCGTTTTGCTGACTTAGCATGGATTTAATAGATTTTTGTTTATGATCATCCTGTTCTGTGTTTTTCTTCTTTGAATCTTGTTTTACACTTCTGCTCCTTCTGCCCCTTTAAACTTTCAAAAACAGATGAGTCTAATGAGCTATTATCCGTTAGCTCGCTCGCAGTGGATGAATGCTTGCGTTTGTTCATGTTTCACAACAATCACGGGCTTAACGGGATAGTAATGAGAATTAGTTCTAAACACCGCTGTACAATGTATCTATAACCACAGAGCTATTACAAGGTGTAGTCAAGCGTGACGAAAACGTTCGACAATATGCATGTGAATACATATACTTATTTAAATTTGCTCGGCCTTTTCCACACCCCACCCGTCAATGGAAATCACAAATGCTTGAGAAAATGTCTTTTCAAAGTCACAAACCTCGTTCCTTTTTGCAGATTTAACACATATCCAGTAAACCTCGAATATCATTATTATCACTCAATAACGCTATTATTTTAACTTCACACAGTTTTTTTTTTTAAATTATTTAGACCTACATTTTAAATCTAGATGTTTACATACAACCGGAACCGGAAACCCCCTACACGCAAACTCTTATTTTGACCTAATACGTTTTGGAAGGACCATAACTTCATAATGCATCATGCAGTTGTGAAATAAATTACCACTAATGTTCGCCGTGTGTAGACGTAGTGTCGCGTATAAGACCCGTGTCACTAGCTAAACGGTTAAGGTCACAGTAAAGGAAAGGTCAAATTTGGTAATACAAAGCCGGGTTGCAAAGTAACTTCATAAAGCATCAGGGAATATTAAATAACTTCCCATACATTTTCAGCATGTGGAGATCGGATTTCGCGTTAAAGGCCGGTATCCCAATCTCATATGAAAATAAATCCTCAATGGTCAAATTAAAAAAAAATGTGCATGTTTCAACTTGTTCCGTTTGTAATTTGCTCCTTAATCTGGGAATTAAAAAATAACTTAACAAATGTTCACAATGTGGAGCTGGCGTGTGGTACGCGCAAGGCCTATGTTCATTGAACAATACGCGTTAACCCTTTGCATGCTGGGATATTTGTCGTCTGCTAAAATGTCGTCTGCTGAATTTCTAAAATTAGCATTTTCTTCGATTTGTTTTTTAAGACCACTATCAGAATAGCAAACAGTTTGGATCCTGATGAGACGCCACGTTCTGTGACGTCTCATCTGGATCCAAACTGTTTGCAAAGGCCTTCAAAATCCGGTTCCAGCGCTCAAAGGGTGAACGGGCAATGCTAACACTATCAATACAGTACAGTTTGTGCAGACTGTGACTTTATCATTAATCTGACTATTCTCAAATAGTTTGTCACAAATGATCACGTGCTAGTGACGTGTTCTGTGCAAGGCCTGTGTCCATAGCTGAAAAGTAAAAATCATACTTCATGGTAAATGCTTAAATTATTGGCCTGGCGATTAAATCATGACCAATATACAATTTTAAATTTCGATAATATTTAACCAAACGTTAAATCTTCTGTCATATTTTGTCCAAGAAATGCAATATAAAATAAATACACAAATTAACGTCAAAACGTTCGACAATGTTTCAATAAAATGAAAAAGTTTCCGTTTCCTGCTTAAATATAATAAACTGCTAACTGAACTATAAACTAACAGAAATACATTATTTGCAGACTGTTTGCCAAATCAATGCGGGAATGGAGGTACGTGTGTTAACAACGGAACCGGTTATTTCTGCTCGTGTCGTCCGCGGTGGAAAGGAACTAACTGTGAAACATGTATGTGGTAATATTATTTGAAATGTGTGTATGAGTGAACCTCCTCGCTAGCAGAATGAATGTATTATTCCGTTTATACTAATTATTATAAAACACTAAGATTGGCAGCGGATATTTGAATATTCGAATCATATTAATATAGCATAAATGTTTTTGCTCTTCGAATACTTATTCCTTTATTTTTGTAAATAAGCGTATTCAGGACAGTTTTATCACTAGAAAACCTATATTTCTCGAAATTGCAGACAATATATATCAAAGACTACACATGAAAGGTATCAGCATTCATCCACCACCATGTATTGTCTTGTATACAGATTGCTGCAATAGTATGACACGCATTGTTCATATCATATATGTTAAATTAACACGACACATATAACAAAAACAACACAGTAACCACTTTAACATACAATTATAAATACCATGCAAATGTCGTTGATCTCAAAGGAATGTCTAATATTGAACCGTGTAAGTCCTAGTTTGTTTTTTTTCAGCTCCGAACTACTGCGGTTGCTATGAGGATTTCAAAGATCGTGTTTTGCCTTACGAGGAGAGACAGTCAAAAACGAACAGCCCAAACGAATGTATAAGCCACTGCAGTAGCTACAATTATTCCATCGCCGGTGTGGAGGTATTATAGCACGCAGTCATATATAATAAAAGATAGTAATTAGATTCCAATTCGTCTTCTCTGCTGGCAGATAATATCCTCCCCAGTCTGATATATACACTGATATAGTAAAGTATAAACATATATAGTTATCGTTATCGTAATAGTAGCAGTATTGATTGAAATATGTGTATTACATTTTTTCTTCATTTGTGACACATTTCCAAATAATCAGGGCACATAAAACAATTAATAAACATCTGTAAAATGCTAAATGACTTTCATGTATTTTTTATGATTAGTTCGGGGAACATTGTTTCTGTGGCAAGTCGATTGATGATACTCACAAGAAGCCCGACGACCACTGTAACATGCCATGCCCGGGGGATACCAGCAAGATGTGCGGCAGACACGGGAGGATGAACGTGTATAGCGAGCGGGAAGACGCATGTTAACCGTCAAACCAATACATTTGACTGTGTTTGCCTACAACACATGTAATTTGTCCGTATGGTGTTAGCGTTTTGTTCAATCGTCACTTGGTTTCAGTTTCAAATCTAATTATTGTTTGTTTGATTTTAGTTTTTCTTTTAAATTATAGATGTTGTGGTACGAAATGTGTTATTTCAATACTTGTGCAGAGACATATATGACATGAAGAATTGTAAATTCAAAGTTAAAGCACATAGTCGCGTATGACTGGTAACTTAATGTACGTGCATAGCCACATTTCTGCGGATGGTTCATGTACATTAGCAACCTCCGCACAGTGGCACAGAGATTTGACTGGAACAAGCATAGCCGGATCAAATTGTATGTGAGAGCATGGGACGACACCTCTGCGTGAAGATTGGTACATAAGGGGTTAAGTGCGGTGGCAAAGATGTGACCACGAGTTCGGTATCCCGAACGAACGAGTAACTATGAGATACTAGTGCATGACAAAGACGTACTAAGAAGTTCACAATAATTAATTTGGATTTTACTTCTCAGTCGTGAGAAGGAGATAACTAACTTATGGGACGACTTAGTAAGTCGCTGTACAAATATAAAAAACATTGATTCATGGGACCGAGACACTAATTAATGAATATGTTATTAATAAAACAATCAGATATCACATATGCACCTCCTTAGTTAACACAGAACTGCCATTTTTTGACAAGCAGTTATATCTGTTATTTTATTATTATTATGTGATAAGTATGAAGGAGAGTTCTTGGAATTAAATGATACAGCGCATACAAAGTTCATTATTGTGTTAAAGTGTTTACTGAATAAGTAATATTTACTACCATGAAATCTTGTTTGATGCAAATGTGTTGTTGATTTTGATGTTGTTGGTGTAATTTGCGTATTTGTTAAGCACACAAAACAATTACAGTGTGAATTCTAGTTAGATGAATAATCTTTAAAAAATAAGTTTTAGTTTCGCTAGTTTGTGTATCATCACTGAACGCTATATGATATAGCTTTTATATAGCTGTATGTTTTGTATAATTGATTTTTTCGGCAAATTCATTTTCTCACTGTTCATTTTAATTGCAACTTCTATAAAAGATGTTTTCAGTATTCTGCTGTTCAACTTTCATTACCATTATTAGTTCCTTAATTTTATTTTTGAGTAAGTAAATCAAGGTAACATCGTTATGATTGGTATATGCTTTTTGAATTGACCTTCAAATTACACTACTTTGTGACTTTGTACAAATGTTTAACATTTCTTTCTGTGCAAAATGTGTCTTTTAAAATAAAATGTCTTTGTTTGATGGCTTCTGGTGAATAACAATAAAACATACGTTTTCTGACCACTATTATCACAACGTTAAACTATTAAAAGTTTCACAGCATTCATATGTCAATAAGCTTATCGACCTGAGTCATTCCTCTATCAATAAAAAAGAACGGTGTTAAATAAATGTTCACGGTTACACCTTTTTGAAGTTTCCGAATTTGGTTTGTGGCAAAATTGTGTAATTAATTTATATCCAGTGTATTTCAAAGACTTTAAATATGGCCATTTTTTTTATTAGAACTTTTAACTAAATAACAGTTAAGTTGTTCCGACATATTTGCACTTTATTTGATATGTATTTACTTTATTGCTTTGTTACACGTATATTCTTGTTAAAGAAGACCTGTGTTAATTTGCTACTTTATTTGCTGCATTATTTATCGGCATTTTTCGGTATAACTGATTTTGTTTTCTTTTCATACGCGTTATTTGTTTATAAAACATTACTGTTTCTTATACATGTATTACTAATATTTCATGCATTCTTATTTCATCTGTCTTATATTTAAATCTTAATGTCAGTGTCCCATCTGAAATAACTTAAGACATTAATTGTACAGAGTGTTGAGACAATTTCATCACCACAGATGCGGTTAGTAAACATTGGTTTCTGATATGTGTGTCCATGGTCGATAAGTCGGCTAAAAGTACATGAGCTCGAGTTGCTGTTACAGTATAGAATATCACAGAAATAACGACAACGCTATCGACATTTCATTTAAAAAAAACATATTCACATTTTATAAGAATACGTTTGAGATTATCTTTGCAAAACATTTATGAACAATTAATAAAACGTTTAACTATGTAATGAGCTTATGATATATCGGTGTCGCTCCAATCGTTCTCAGTGCCAGTTCCTTCTCGTGTATGTATCAATTAATTTATTAACTATAATGCTCCCTATATGTGTTACACAAATATAATTAATAATCAAAATAATTATTTTTCAACCTCAATGCAATTAAAGGTAAATAACTGTGTAATGAAAACATATTCCTATCAATATTGTTTTTTGAGCCTTTTCATCAGAAAGTGTACATATCGTTTGGTTAAAACAGTTATTGTTTATAAATATATGTTTATTTATGCATACTAAAATTGTCTTTTTTATTACAACGTTTCTTTAAAAAAACTTTCTGTTTCGTAAATTGCTTATCTGCTTAAATGACGTTAAAGTATCTCGTAGCTTTTATAGTGTAGCCTCATGTTTTTTTTTACGTTACGTATGCAAACTTTAAATCTATGTTGGCATTTATGCATCTATTACTGTTTTGTGTTTAATATCAAACAAAAAAGGCAAATCAATGTAGTGAATTTTGTAAAATACTGCTATGTTCTTTGAATTAAATTTCGTAGAAAATGATAAAATTTATTTTCCAAATCTTTACTCAGTATCATTGTTGTGTATGTATGATGTTGTTGCTGTTTCACTCTTGGGTAGTATAGCCAGTTAAAACATGCATTTAACGACATTTTAAGACAGTACATGTTATTGTCTAACTCTAAACCATGAAAGTGAAAAACAGATTTTACTTTTATTTTATAATCAAAATTTGCCTTATGTTATGTATGTTATTGAATATGATTACTCGCTAAATTTTAGATGTGGTGCAAAGCACCATTCTTATTATTTGCAAATTACCTATTCTCATCATTAAATGTATTACGTTATGTTTCGCATTGTATACAATTTGCACTATTTACTGTAATAAAATGTGTTGGAAAAATCATTATCAATTATTTGTCGAGTTACAGCGTGTTAATACTTAATCGCTTAAGTAATGTAATGGCTTGAGTATGTAACATAATGTGATACACATGTAATAAGGCAAGGGGGAAATAAAACCCGAAAAAAATACTTCCATATGTAGCAGGGCAATAAACAAATGTAACACAACGATAAGTAAAAATAACAAGATAGTTAAATAATCATATTTAACGAAAATAAAAACACATGTTCCGCTTTAATAAAGATTTATGTAACGCACAATTGAAAATACATGTATATGTTACACAACAACAACTAAGGCAGGTATATTTACATGAAAGGAAAAAGCAGTGATGTCACATGACAATAAAGCATAAACAAACTATGCAGAGCTTCATAACAGTAATAAGCATAACTACATTACAACTATACATTTGGGTGTAAAATACAATAAACTGTAATGTAACAATACCGCTATCAGGGATGTAACAAGACACTAAGAACGGATGTAACATACCAATACAAAAGGGATATAATCGGTAATAAACAGGAACGTAGCACGCTGTAACTGCACATTAAGTTCAGAAGTAAAACGACTTAAAATTAATAGGTACTTTACATCATATAATAACTAGGACACCAACATATATGCATGTTGTGCACAGTAGATATAAAAAAATATAATTTGCTATAATTATATAAATGATCTAACGAAAAAGAAGTCGATCGCAATTTTACAGTGAATTCTAGAAATAGAGCCTCTTTCTGGGAAAACTGGGCGGACTGCACACGCTAATCGGGGACAACAATTTACGCACAAGCATTAATCCCAGTTTTACCAGAACGAGTCTCAATAAAACGCCTCATATTAATCAGAAGCCGAAGTCGCGTTGCAGCTATGAGACGAGTTTACAGCCACCGCGCAGTCGTAGCAGACGAGTGCTGCAATAGAAAACAAGAATAAAATAGTTCGCATTGATAAGTCATGCGAATGCACTATTTTGCGTTCTAAGGGGCTGTGTCAAGTACGATATAACTGCTCGAAGTAAATACGTCGGTACCGGAAATGGCAAAATCTAGATATACAAATTTTGACAGAAAATTGTAATAATTTCATGCAATGGCATCTTGCTGCGGATACGACTGTACTGTACATACGCCAGTAGTTCCATCCGTGACAGGTGCAGTACATCTTAACCATCTAGTCAAGCACAAGCACCGATTGCGGAAACTCTTTTTATAGTTTTATACAAAGTTGTTGCTTCTTTGTTCACTACCTACTCTTATCATCTAGCGTGATCTTGACCTTATTTGACGTAAATGAATACCGGGGTAGTGGCCGTTTTTCTGAGAGAGGAGCAGTAGATGTCATTGTTTCATCTAACACTAACACCGTTGCTGGGATGCTGTTTGAGACTTTATGCTTTCTTAATGTATAGAGAGTATCACCCGCAATGCCGTTCATTCTGTGTTTGTAAGAATATTATGTTCTGTGTTTACACATTTACAAGTTAAGCAGTTTTAATACAAAAGTGCACGTTGGGCATTTAGAAATAAAAAACAAGGCCGGTGACCCTCTGTTTTTTTTTTATTTCATTTTCATATAGTAATTGTATGTATCATTTGCAGAAAAATATTAAAAAAATATCTCTTATTGTGGAAAATTATACCAAAACTTCCGCACCACCGGGAATGCATGAATATCGGTACAACAATATATCGCAAATTCTTCGCTAGTTGCATTTGTCCAATAAGCTATTTGTCTTCCAACTAGATCACGTGCTCTTCTCAACGTTGCATCATTATCAATGATGGAATAGTTAATATTAGATAAGCTCCCATTTTGTTCATTTACAATAACGACTGTTCTTTCCACATTTCCGTTACTTGCCAAATGAATAACACAGAGTTCACCTTGTACTGGATGAACCTGATCGACGATTCCGTGGAGGCGATTTCCGTTAGTTTGTTCCCAGATAATATGATCGCCAGGACCCAATAAATGAAGAGTGTTCACGTTGATAGCGATAACATGCCTTTCGGGCAACTGTTGATTTGTATTTCCCATCACGAATTGCAATAACACATGGCAAGCACAAAATAATGCACCGGTATTGTGTATTTCTGAGCGATTAGTAAAATCTACTATTACCTTCAACCAAAACTAATGACAATTCTTATTCAAGACTGCAAAAGAAAATCAAGGTTCAATAACCCGCTTTGTTAAAATCAATACGGCATTGAACTTAACATGACAGGTACACGATTTGTAAGCAATTGTAGTCCCGAACAATTTGTCTTGTTATAACCCAGTTTCATATTACTAACTTTAGACGTAGACTATACAGATATTGCATAAATGACATTGGTTTGGTTGGTAGAGCTTATGGTTAACATAGCTAATTAAAGATCACGTTGATTATTAAAAGGCTTTGATATTTTCAGGAAAACCCCAAAACAAATAACATATTGTGTAACGCCACAAAGACACCATTTATCTAATCTCGCGATCGTTAAGTTTTTTTTTTTTTTAATTCATGTAGAAAATTGTAAACGATTATTTTAATAGTCATAAAATATGCAGCGCAATTTTACACATTTTTTTGGTTAAGCATTACACGAACTAACGCACGCACGACAAGAGCACACACACACACGCACGCACGCACGTACGCACACACGCACGCACGCAAACACAATAAATAAGGTTGCCACGTTTATACGAGTATTACATGTGGTTCAATTTGCAAATACCACTTACGGCACAGTCCACAGAACCAAATACGATACAGTCCGCAGAACCATTTACGCAACAGTCCACAGAACCAGTTATGACACAGTCCACATACCCACTGACGACACAATCCACAGGATAACTAACGATACAGTCCATAGAACAACTAACGGCACAGTCCATAGGACAACTAACGACACAGTCCATAGGATAACTAACGATACAGTCCATAGAACAACTAACGACACAGTACATAGAACAAGTAACGATACAGTACATAGGACAACTAACGATACAGTCCACAGGACAACTTACGATACAGTCTATAGGAGAACTAACGACACAGTCCACATGACAACTAATGATACAGTCCACAGGACAACTAACGATACAGTCCATATGACAACTTACGATACAGTCCATAGGACAACTAACGATACAGTCCACATGACAAATTACGATACAGTCCACAGGACAACTAACGATACAGTCCACAGGACACTAACGATACAGTCCACAGGACAACTAACGACACAGTCCACAGGACAACTTACGACACAATCCATATGGCAACAAACAAAACAATCCACAGGACAACTAATGACACAATCCATGTGACAACTTACGATTCAGTCCATTGGACAACTAACGACACAGTCTACAGGACAACCTACGACACAATCCACAGGACAACTAACGACAAAGTCCACATGACAACTAACGACACAACCCACAGGACAACTTACGACACAGTCCACAGGACAACTAACGACACCGTCCACAGGGCAACTTACGATACAGTCCATCGGATAAATAACGACACAGTCCACATGACAACTTACGGTACAGTCCACATGACAACTAACGACACAACCCATATGCCAACTTACGACACAGTCCACAGAAAAACTAATGATACAATCTACAGGACAACTAATGACACAATCCACAGGACAACTAACGACACTGTCCATAGGACAACTAACGACACAGTCCACATGACAACTAACGATACAATCCATAGGACAACGAAAGACACAGTCAACAGGACAACTTACGAAACAGTTCACAGAACGACACAGTCCACAGGACAACTTACGAAACAGTCCAAGGACAACTTTCGAAACAGTCCACAGGACAACTTACGATACAGTCCACAAGACAACTTACGATAGAGTCCACATAACAACATTCGACACAATCCACAGGACAACTTACGACACAGTCCACATGACAACTATCGATACAGTACATAGGAAAACTAACGATACAGTCCATAGGACAACAAACGATACCGTCCACAGGACAACAAACGACGCAGTCCATATGACAACTTACGACACAGTCCATATGACAACTAACGATACACTCCACAGGACAACTAACGACACAGTCCACATGACAACTAACGATACAGTCCATATGACAACTAACGACACAGTCCATATGACAACTAACGATACAGTCCACAGGAAAACTTACGATACAGTCCAAAGGACAACTTACGATACAGTCCACAGGACAACTTTCGAAACAGTCCACAAGACAACTTACGATAGAGTCCACATGACAACATTCGACACAATCCATATGACCATTAACGACAAAGTCCATAGGACAACTAACGATACAGTCCACAGGACAACTAACGACACAGTCCATATGACAACTAACGATACAGTCCACAGGAAAACTTACGATACAGTCCACAGGACAACCTACGATACAGTCCACAGGACAACTTTCGAAACAGTCCACAAGACAACTTACGATAGAATCCACATGACAGCATTCGACACAATCCACATAACCACTTACGAAACCGTCCACACAACCATAAATTACACAGCCCACAGACCACTTGCGACACAGTGAACAAAACCACTTACGACACAGCCCACAGAACAACAGAACCACTTGCGACACAGTCCACAGAACCACTTACGAAACCGTCCACACAACCATAAATGACACAGTCCACAGACCACTTACGACACAGTAAACAAACCTACTAACGACACAGCTCACAGAACAACAGAACCACTTACGACACAGTCCACAGAACCACTTACGACACAGTAAACAAAATCAATCATAACTAATAACTTATTTTTAACATGACAGATAAACAATCTTCTTGAGTAGGCTGACGCAGATTATTACGGAATACCGTTAGGGCCATCGTGGTTACACATTAAAATCCAGAGGGCGAGAATTCGAGAACGCGATAGTACGACGACGAGAATGCGACAATACGATGACGACAATGCGACAGTGCGACAATGGCGAGAATGCGATGATACGATGGCGACAGTACGATATGACTATCGCATTGTCGCTATCGTACTATCGCACTGTCACCATCGTATTGTCGCACCGTCGTCATCGCACTGTCGCATTGTCGTTATCGTACTATCGCGTTCTCGCATTCTCGCCATCGCGTTCTCGCATTCTCGCCATCGTAATATCGCACTGTCGTCATCGTATTGTCACATTCTCGTCATCCTACTCTCGCGTTCTCGCCCTCTGGATTTTAATGTGTAACCACGATGGTTAACGGTATTCCGTAGATTATTCCGTTACGTGGTAACCTTGTTCAAAACTTGGGCGTTTGTGTATATTAAATAAAATAGTTATTTGTTTCTGTGAATAAATATATAATTATGAGTATATCATACAATCACTTAAAAGGTTCATTCATTATATGATAATTAATCATATGAATAAGCAACACATTAAAGTATGTTTTGGTTATGTTCATAATACTCTGGATTCCTAAATTTAACTGTCTTCATCATTACATTATGATTAGATGATTATACTATGTGTGTCGTTATGTTTTATATCTCTGTTGCTAAGTAATTTTTGCTCTAATTACCGAAAAAGTTCTTTAATTGGTTTCGATAGGACTTACTGATCGGTAACTATATGTTGATCGCGTCTGTTTATTGTGTTTCATGTAAGGAATTATATGATGATTATTGTTATTTAAGGAATTTTTTATTATTATTGTTTCTCATGCATAATGAGCTTCTCCGCTTTTGTCATGATTTAAAAAAGTGTTGTTCATGTACGTGCATGTATGTTTTTGTTTACTTGTGAGTGTGTGTATGGGACTGCGTGTGTGATATGACGAATATCTTTTTATTTTAGAATGTTCTTTATTAACTGATTTAAGGAAAAGATATATAAATAAAAAGTATTGGCTGCGACCTAATATGCGCACATTTATTTCATTTATGAATACACAAGATGCACTTACTCTAAGAAAAGTAGCTTCTTTTACATTTTTTGGTTTTAAAGTAAATAATTAACACGTTAATTAATAATATAAGTACTGTTTCCATTAGANTATTTATTTCCAAATCTTTACTCAGTATCCTTGTTGTGTATGTAAGATGATGTTGCTGTTTCACTCTTGGGTTGTATAGCCTGTTAAAACATGCATTTAACGAAATTTTAACAAAGTACATGATATTGTCTAAACCATGAAAGGGAAAAACAGATTTTACTTTTATTTTATAATCATATTTTGGCTAATGTTATGTATGTTATTGAATATGATTACACACTTAATTTTAGATGTGGTGCATATGCAGCATTCTTATTATGTGCAATTTCCTATTCTCATCAGTAAATGTATTGCGTTATGTTTCGCATTGTATACAATTTGCACTATTTATTGTAATAAAATGTGTTGGAAAAATCATTATCCATTATTTGTCGAGTTACAGCGTCTTAATAGTTGATCGCTTAAATTATGTAATGGCTTGAGTATGTACCATAATGTGATACACATGTAATAAGGCAATGGCAAAATAAAACCGGAAAAAATACTTCCATATGTAACAGGTCAATAAATAAATGTAACACAAAGATAAGTAAAAATAACAAGATAATAAAATGATCATATTTAACAAAATAAAAACACATGTTTCGCTTCAATAAATATTTATGCAACTCGCCATTGAACATACATACATTTGTAACACGACAACAATTAAGACATTCATATTTACATGAAAGGTAAAAGCAGGGATGTAACATGACAATAAAGCATTTATAAACAAACTATGCACAGTAATAAGCATAACTACATTACAACAATACATTTGGGTGTAAAAAATGCTATATACTGTAATGCAACAAGACCGCTATCAGGGATGTAACACGACAATAAGTACGGATGTAGCATACCAATACAACAGGGATATACTCGGTATTAAACAGGAACGTAACAAGCAATTTAAGCTGTAACTGCATAATATTTCAGATGTAACGCGACTAAACATGAATAAGTAATATAAAGCATATTATAACTCGGACAACAACAGATATGCATGTTGTGCACAGGAGATTTAAAATAGTATTATTTCCTATAATTAAATAAACTAACGAAAAAGAAGTCGATGGCAATTTTACATCGAATTCTATAAATTGAGTCTCGTTCCGAGAAATCTGGTCTTAAAGCATGTGCGTAAAGTGCAGTCCCAGTTTAGCCTGTGCAGTCCGCAGAGGCTAATCAGGGACGACACTTTCCGCTTAGACTGGATTTTTACTAAGAAGAGACTTCTAAATATGAAAACTTTCTTTAAAGCAGAAAGTGTCTTCCCTGATTAGCATGTGAGGACTGCATTTAGCACAGTTTTCCCAGAACGAGGCTCAATAAAAAAAAACAACATTTTGGTCACACGCCGCGGTCGCGTTGTAGCTATGAGACCAGTTAACAGCCGCAGGGTGGTCGTAGCAGACGAGTGCTGCAATAGAAACAAAGAACAAAATAGTCCGCATTGATAAGTCATGCGAATGCACTATTTTGCGTTCTTAGGTGCTGTATTAAGTACGATATGACTGCTCGAAGTAAATACGTCGGCACCGGAAATAGCAAGATCTTCGGATCCAAATATTGACAGAAAATAGTTTGCAAGTTCATTTAATAATTTCGTACAATGTCATCTTGCTGCGGATACGACTGTTTTGTACATACGTCATTAGTGCCATCCGTGACAGGTGCAGTAAATCTTAAAGCCCCATTAACGCTCAAAATTAACGAATATTTCGTAAAATATTTCGTAAAATAAAAGTAACCCATAAAAAATCAGTGTTCCTTATAGCAATAGCCAAAATGTCAACGCTAGATGTTATCTGGTAACATAGATTTAACAAGATACAACATTTTCTTTTTTTGTGAGACAATATATATTTTGTATCTCGTTAAATATATGTTACCAGACAATGGGCTTAATTAACACACCGATTGGGGAAACTCTTTTATAGTTTTATACCAAGTTGTTATGTTATGTATCTCGGTTCACTTCTTGTCCATATCACCTAGCGTGACCTTGACATTGAGCGTGACCATATTTGACTTTAGTGAATAAAGACCGTTTTTCTGTGAGAGGTGCAGTATATATCATAGTTTCATCTAGTACTAACACCGATTGCTACGAAGTTTTCATACTCACACAGTTGTTTCTTATGCATGTTCCTTATCCACACAAATCACCCTACCTCATATTAACCTTTGCCGTACTGTTGTTATAAATTTAACCGTTTTCTATTGAACTTTATATAATGGAAGATTATCTGTGTATAATACATTTCTATCTGTTTATTTTTATATTTTATCTATATATAAGAAAATTATATCTTTATATATTAATGCTTTATCTGTATATATTCAAATTATGTATTTATATATTGTGATTATGCATATATAACAAGTTTATGCACACATAAACTTTTTTTTATGTCATTGTGATAATTGTTCTTGTTTAGTAGAAGTTATTATCAATACCTTTGTTTGCATTCTAGTGTTAGTGCAGTGTAACCTTACACGCTTAGGCATGTGTTCTGTTAATACAATCAGAATCTTCCAAATCCTTTCCAGTAAACTTTTCGGCGTGTGCATTTTTGCACCGCTAAGCTTTCGCTGCATTACCATCACCACCCCTACCTCCGCCACATATCATTTTAGGTTTTTTATCACCCAGTGTTCTTATTTCATTCTTGGCATATATGTTTACAGGCGGTTCTCTATCACCCATTATGGCATTCTGTACATAACATACATTTTCACGTGAGTGATGGTCACTCAGGCGGACATAGGCGGGAATGTGCACGTGTTTTTTCATTGTTTGGTCAGTTCTACGCTAGACTTAGATCAGTAAACTTTTACTTTTTGAAATTCGACCCGCATTAATAAATTGGTTAAAATGACCAGTTATGTTTGAGTTACACAATGTCAACAGTTACATGTTAATATTGGTTGTTTTCGGGTACAGTTTTCCAGATTTATTTTTTCATTGGTTTTCCGATGAAGTTTTCTCTCTGGTTTTTACCCTGGCCTTGAAAACACCATTTAAGGACAAAGAATAGAAGTGATGTATACAAATCAAAGTTGTACTTTCATGTTATTCTACGCTTAAACACGAACATTTGTTTGTGCTGCATATGATTACAGCAAGAAATCTAGGTCAAAACCCATCTGCCATAGCTACCAGGAAAAAGGCCATACATTGATTTGACTTTAAAAATGTGCATAAGAATGTGCATTTACATACACATTCTTTCAATATCCATCGAGATACAAAATGGCGCGTGTAATTGCATCCTTTGAACGAAATATTTAAATTCTAACATCTTATTTCTAAGGATTACGTCATAATATCCAAATGTTAACGTCTGACTTCTTACTCCAAATGGCTTTATACGGCTTCCGTACATTTGAAAGTTGTGTGCACAGTCAACAAATTTCAATTCATCTCTTATTACAAGATTTTGCATTGTGATAAATTAAATCGAATATTCATATCCTGAATCAAACGTTCTTACCATAAGAAAGTTTCGGAAGACTGTATTTAGAAATGCGTTTAGTGAGCCTTCTTGGAGTTTTTATGAGAATTGTGGCAATAAAAGGTAACTTAACATTTTATTGAAAAAATAATATTTGATTGATAATTGTTTGTCGTGTTAATAACCAACGGTTTGGAGTTTATATGCAAAGCGATAAAATTATGTAGGCGTTAGTCTACATGTATTAAGTAGCCAGGCAAAGGAAAGAGGAAGGCTTGTCAAGTACATAAAAAAGCGAAACAGACCATAAGACTGATACTAAAATGATTTGACAAAAATATGCAGTAATAATTCAGAAAGGTATTTGTTTATCTGGGGTGTGTTAGTTCGCACGTTAAAGCACATGCATTTTACTGAAAATGTTCTTGCAATTTTTTGGAATGATAACAAAATATTAGACTTCATCCATTGTGTATTGCAAAAAAAAAGAAACGTATTATCCTTCTCCATTTATAGAAAACAATAGTGATTGTATTGTTGGAGCATTAGAACAATGCTTTAGTGGGCCATGATAGAATATTTATTAATTGTATTGTTGGAGAATCAGAACAATGCTTTAGTGGGTCATGATAGAATAATTATTAATCGTATTGTTGGAGAATTAGAACAATGCTTTAGTGGGTCATGATTGAATAATTAGTAATCAAAATGTTGGAGAATTCGAGCAATGCTTAAGTGGGTAATGGTAGAATAATTAGTAATCATATTGTTTGAGAATTCAAGCAATGCTTTAGTTGTTAATTGCAGAATAATGAGTAAAATTAGTGTTGGAAAATTCGAACAATGCTTTAGTTGGTCAAATTAATATAATAAGTAATCGTACTGTTGGAGAATTCGAACAATGCTTTAGTGGGTCATGGTAGATAAATAATTATTAGTAATCATATTTTTGGAGAATAAGAACAATGCTTTTGTGGGTAAGGATAGAATAATTAGTTATTGTATTGTTGGAAATTTGAAGAATAATTTAGTGGGTCATGGTAGAATAATTAGTAAACGTATTGTTGGAGAATTATAACAATGCTTTAGTGGGTCATGGTAGACTAATTAGTAGTCGTCTTGTTGGAGAATTAGAAAAATGCTTTAGTTGTTCATGGTATAATAATAAGAAATCGTATTGTTGGAGAATTCGAGCAATGCTTTAGTGGGTCATGGTAGAATAATCAGTAATCGTATTGCTGGAGAATTAGAACAATGCTTTAGTGGTCATGGTAGAATAATTAGTAATCGTATTGTTGGGGAATTCGAGCTATGCTTTATTGGGTCATGGTAGAATAATTAGTAAACGTATTGTTGGACAATAAGAACAATGCTTTAGTTGATCGTGGTAACATAATTAGTAATCGTATTGTTTGAGAAATTAGAACAATGCTTTAGTGGGTCATGGTAGAATAATAAGTAATCGTATTGTTGGACAATTAGAACAATGCTTTAGTGGATCTTGGTATTATAATTAGTGATCGTATTGTTGGACAATTAGAACAATGCTTAAGTGGGTCATGGTAGAATAATTATGAATCGTATTGTTGGATAATTAGAACAATGCTAAAGTGGGTCATGATTGAATAATTAGTAATCATAGTGTTGGAGCATTCAAGCAATGCTTAAGTGGGTCATGAAAGAATAATTACAAATCATATTGTTGGAGAATCAGAACAATGCTTTTGTGGTCATGGTAGAATAATTAGTAATGATATTGTTTGAGAATTTGAGCAATGCTTTAGTGGGTCATGGTAGAATAATTAGTAAACGTATTGTTTGACAATTAGGACAATGCTTTAGTTGGTCGTGGTAATATAATTAGTAATCGTACTGTTGGAGAATTCGAATAATGCTTTAGTGGGTCATGGTATAATAATTAGTTATTATATTTTTGGAGAATTAGAACAATGCTTTAGTGGGTCATGACAGAATAATTAGTATTTGTATTGTTGGAGAATTAGAACAATTCTTTAGTGGGTCATGGTAGAATAATTAGTTATCATATTGTTGGAGAATAAGAACAATGCTTTAGTGGGTCATGGTAGAACAATTAGTAAACGTATTGTTGGACAATTAGAACAATGCTTTAGTTGGTCGTGGTAATATCTTTATTTGGTCATGGTAGAATAATTTGTTATTATATTTTTGGAGAATTAGAACAATGCATTAGTGGGTCATGGTAGAATAATTAGTAATCATGTTGTTGGAGAATTAGAACAATGCTTTAGTTGGTCATGGTAGAATAATAAGTAATAGTATTGTTGGAGAATTAGAACAATGCTTTAGTGGGTCATGAACGAATAATTAGAAATCGTATTGTTGGATAATTAGAACAATGCGTTAGTGGGTCATGGTAGATTAATAAGTGATCGTATAAATGGGGAATCAGAACAATGCTTTATTAGGTCATGGTAGAATAATTAGAATCATATTGTTGGAGAATTACAACAATGTTTTAATGGGTTATGGTAGAATAATTTGTAATCGTATTGTTGGAGAATCAGAACAATACTTTAGTGGGTCATGGTAGAATAATTAGTAATCGTATTGTTGGAGAATTAGAACTATGCTTTAGTGGGTCGCGATATAATACTTAGTAATCGTAGTGTTGGAGAATTAGAACAATCCTTTAGTGGGTCATGGAAATATAATTAGTAATCATATAGTTGGAGAATAAGAACAATGCTTTAGTGGGTCATGGTAGAATAATAAGTAATCGTATTGTTGGAGAAGCAGAACCATTCTTTAAAGGTTCAAGGTTTACAGTAAACACATGGTCAAACAATAGCCGTCGTCGGTTTAACGTGTTGCTGCTCTCGAAAGTCTATATCTTTGTTAAATATAATTAAAAATAGTTACTTATAAACGCTTTATGGGCAAATTTACATATTCAAAAGCCAACAAATAATAAGATGTATTTACAATAGCACTTGTTTTCGAAATAGCGTTGTTTGCCTGTCTTGTTTAATTTTATATGTTCGTCTCATGTTCGAGACTTCATTTTAATGTTGTGAAGGAGAAGTCTACCACGATAAATGTGTTCTTTTGTTTGTAATAATAGAATCATGTCATAAATCAAGATTGAAAATAAGGTTATTATCATGCAAAACATGCAAAATACACCGCATTGCATTTATGAAGTAATTGAGGCTGAACATGTATTTGTGTTCTTAAGTGGGGTTTTGTTAGAGTCTCAATATTAAATATATGCTATCGATTAATCACACTTAAACGGCCACAAATAATAGCAACGTCTTAAACATTTCAGGACAACTCTTTATTAGCAATCTATCAACCAATTGGGATGAAGTGCAATGTAATTTGGCCGAACCATAACTTGATTTTAACCGTTTTAAGTTGAAAGAAAACATCAGCGTCCCTGCTATAGCTGCTGATGTTTGGATAGGATACATTTCGGCGAAGATCCCGTTTTTGTTTTTGGGTAATTATCTGTATTTTGTTCATATAAGTTTTACAAATAAAAATTCAATAAATAAACTAAGTATATGTCAATTACTTGTGAGAGTTAAGAATCTAACGTGTTATAAGGTACATTACACACGTTTTAATATTACATAAATAGTTTAAAAACCAAGACTGTATAATAGGTCAAACGATATTCAAATTAAACAACACAATAGTATTATAGTATAGTATAGTATAGTATAGTATAGTATAGTATAGTATAGTATAGTATAGTATAGTATAGTATAGTATATAGTATGAAAATGTATACACTCCGATAAATATCAAGTACATTATTGATGATATATCGATATTTAAAAAAAAAGCTATGCGGTATATAACTGTTGCACATTTTCAACATAGTATAATATGATGGTTGCTTGCTTCAGGCTGTGCAAAATTACAGAATGGGCAAATATTTGAAGTACCGCGAGATAGACCTGGCCAGTGTTACAACTTCTGCAATTTTCGGGATACGGATTTATTGGGTTTATATTACATTTTAGCCTATAAATTACAAAGTGTGCATATTGAATTTTCCAAAAACAAGAATTATTTTGATAAATATAAGCCAATATTTTTATTAAATATATATTGTATCAAATTAGTTCAAATTTGGCCGATGAAGGATGAAATTGCAATCTGATCAATCTGTATAATTACCAATTTTGAGCACTTTATCCTTGTGTAGAATCATCTGAAATGTCGTTGCGGAAGTGATCGTGTACACACCATGCTTCAACAGTGCACATACACTTTATGCAGTACTGAGTGTTACGCTATGTACATGCAACACGGTTTGTAGAAAAAACAGCCATGTACATGACTTTGATTAAAGAGTGAGGTAAGAATGTTTGATTAAGATTTGCATATTGACGCAAAACAACTGATTATATACTGAATCAAAATAGTATAGAAGTGGTACAAAACCAGAAAACAGGGAACACATTTCCTCATTTAGAATGTAGGCATTGTTCATCGTTTTAATATATCTGCCGTCTTCAATTTGCTTCAATTAACTTGTCTCATGAATCTGCGAGGATGAACTTTTTATCAAGGAAAAGTGTGTAAACACGCGCATGCATCTTTGTATATATGTGTAACCGTTTTCACACACAGAAATGACTCAGCCTATACAAAACAACACTATAGCAGATCGAGATTGTCTTATGAACAGATATTCTACATTCTACTGGACTGATTGCACAAACAGTGCGTCTACAAAGGTTATGTGTAGCACCCGTTCCTATTTTGGTATGTGTATTTTGATTACATCTATTAAACAAATGGATGTGTGTTAAAGTTATCGATGAATGGCGCTATTGTAAAGTTCTTCATTTGAAAATCATTTATGGTATTTACGATGAATGCCATTTGATTTTAAAATTAACTAGAATATTGCACATGCTATTTCAATTTATTGCATTGTTCATGATTTACTAAAATGTATTTACTAGATACATCAGCAAAAATAAGGTCTATTGAATTCTGGACATCAGATTGGTTTAATGGTAATGCAGAGTGTTTGAAACGAGACATGTTCCCAGAATCACCACGCAGTATACTCAACACAGTACTCAATGAACCACCAAACCAAATGCTTTGGACAGGCATTATCAGAATAAGAACGTTCATACAAAAATCGACAAAAGGTGTGTAAGTTTAATGTTTTGAAGAAATAAACATGCACCGCAATGTATTCTTCCTTAAGTACACCACATTTGGTACACCACATTTGGTACTTTACTTTGAAATGTTTCATGCGACTTTGAGCGACCGTGAATATACCTCAAAGTACAATACAAAAATATGGGTTTTATTAACTGCATAATGATTGGTACACTGATTTATGATTTTTTGATATTGATACATGAACCCATTATTATTACTTATTCATTATAATATTTTTTCTGTATGGAGGCAATTTCACATCGATGACAGACGTGCAATATGCAAACGTTAAAGGTAACGGTAAAATTGTCGAGTCGTCGAACACGGACAAAAAAAGAGCTCTTTGTGTCAGGGGTAAGCATGTGCATGTTTTATTGAGAAAAAAATGTCTTATAAAAGAACTATTTATTTACAATCGGCCTCTGTGTGTGTATGTCTGTCTGTACATTTCATAATACAATTATATACTGGTTTATTTTTCCAGTAGAACAATTGTTTTTCTTAGAATTGAATTTAATTGGAATAAAAAGAGAAACACGCGTGTTTCCTTTGTAGGCTCTAATCATTCATACAGATATATTAAATTTTATTACTTACGTTACTACGTAATCTCATATTTCACAATGCGATACTCCATTTCTGTATTCAGCGCCTAGGAAAACGAATAACTTTACGTCTTATTTCTCGTAAATATCCCTAACCTGCTGAATGACAATGGACAATGGCACGCAAAATACTCATTCTTAACTGCGTACGTCATACGCAATATTCTTGCAATGTTGTTTTTCAAAACATTTGTTTTGTTTTACTTTTGTGAAAATGTACCGATGTTGTTTTTTTTTTTTTTTTTTTTTTTTTTTTTNAAGACTGTGGTGTACGATACATTCCACCAAAACACCACGCGCATTTAAAATTCCCTTTACATTTCTATGATATTCATCCGATTTAAAGGATGATACATTATATTTATTAAGTGCAATCTGAGTATGTACATTAATCATTCTAATTCAAATAAATTAATTGTTTACTTATATCAATAGACTTTCAACTTGAATTGATATTTGTAAATTGACATAAGGTCAAACAGCAATACATGTAGTAAGATACCTTTACACTACATTAAACTTTATAGTTGATGAAACTACAATGATTGGTACGACAACAAAATTAACACACAACACAAGCGCAAACCATTTAGAAGACCAGGGTTCGACCAACGGTAATCCTATAGTATTTGCCATTTTTTTTACAAATTGTAATTAAAACAATTAAACATGGATTTAGAAAAAGTCACCGCTCTTTTACAATATACAAATCAATTTATTTTGCCTCCAGATGACCCAACTGTAAGTGTTGTTGTCGGTGTGTCAGTTGCGGTATTGGTCATAGTAGGTGGAGCAGTTGTCATCATTGTACCAAAACGAAGGTATGTTGATCTGATACATGCATGGACGTGTGCTTTTGTATATGTAAACGCTATGCCAAATCATATCGTTGTGTAATAACCCATTTCGACCTATAAATCTCTTTCAATACCGGGAATACAGTACTTATATTCGTCAACAATTTTAGGTAACCCTTGATTCAAGTTTCTTTTCTTTAAATAGGTGTTGAGGAAATATTTTTTTTACTTTCGAAACCGGTCTATTTATGCCTTTTATGTATGCCTTATTTTTCAGAGGAAATTTGAAATGATGACCGAAAACGAATGTTTCACGGGCTGAATGCAACTCATTGCCTAATGTACCGCCCGCTTTGGACACTGCAAGCGGTATAGAAAACCAAAACCAATATATATCGGAGAAATGCACACAATCTGAACCAGATATTGTCATTCAAAGCAATGCATTCTGTTCGCAAAATGACGAGGCCGATTACACAACTGTAGAAGAGACAGAAGAACCATATGCACGTGTTGAAGATGAGAACTACGATGGCACAACTAGTACGACTGTAACTGAGAGAAAGCCAAATACTCTTGACAATGTTTACGATAAACTGAAGAATAGAAGGTCCTTGCACAATGAGCATGAGCATTGGACAATGCATGTGGTTTTTCATAAAACGGTTTAGGGAGCTGATAATGATTATGACGTGACATGCATTACATTGGCTACAAACGCCAAAAGGCTCACACGTAGACGACGGGGACTAAAATCACTTTAAACCTCGTACTGCTTCTTCTCACGACACAACGACACAGAACATGGATGGCGATACGTGTGATTATAACATAATAAATGGTAATGGGTTCAAGACAGATCCCAGTGATACCACTGAATATGGACATCTGCAAACAGGTCGCACATAAGAAACATTGCCGAAGTTGAGGGTGTTTACTGTAATAAACCAACCAAATAATGACACAAGAGAGACATAGCATAAGCCTCGAGCTTTTTTCTCAATTCTGTCAAATTGTATTTTGCATTCTTTATGTTAAGCATTACAGCAATTTTACCTGCCTAGCATATTCTGTATTTCTTATATGTTATTTCGAATAACTTAATAAATAGTATTTAAACTAACCCAATAATTAAATTCTATCAACACTTTCTTACTCAGCTAACGTCGACGACAGTTCATATGCCGTCATTGCCATTATTAATATCGATATAATATTACTGAATAAGCCCATTTGATACACACATGTGCTGTGAAAACAATTATCGAATTATTCTGGATTTTGCTATTTCAGACTATTGCAAACCACAATATCTAACACTGTAAAACACTCACAGCTGCAATTTAGAGTGTAGTATTGCTATATTACTTTACAAGCAAATAGTAATTCGTCCACATTGTATACATATGAAGAAAGCTTATCATTCAAACAAATGCAACCCTTACACAAGATGAACATGTCTTGGTCACGTTTAATCTTGCATAATCGTCTGCTAGCTCGAGGAAAAGTATATGGTTAATTTATTTTTTTAACACGAAATGTAAATTATATAACAATAAGCTAATGTTGGACAATCGACATAAATTCCAGTAGAGTAATATGAAAATACATGACAAGGGTGTATTAATATGTAACTTAAATGCGCTCACTATTAAACCGGAACTTATCTGGTCTTTAATCCCGAACAAAATCGTGAAAGAACTACATCTGATCTTCTTTATCTCGAACTCGGTTATATCGGATTCTCTGTTAAGTCGAAATGGTACACATTCCCGAGTGTAAGTCTTCATATTTTAAAAATATTTGTTGATTATTTCGAAGTCCTCGACTCTGATTTAAGGCGCCATTAAATACTTAATCTGTTAAAAGGTTACTCCTTTTTCTGCTAATAACATAAATTTTCGTTATACTAGTTATCTAATTTGTAATATGTTTTGTAAACGCTTCTTCCAAACGTTTAAGAGTCTGAGCCAAACAAATAAATTTATGTAAACCATGTTATATTTGTGCTGAAATTTTAATAATGATTTTGACGTCTTTATCATAATTATGTATTATATGTATTTGTGTCGAACTACGATGTCGCTTCGAGATAAAGCAGTTTAGATATATTTAAATTTACGTGCAACCAAGTTATTGAAATACGGACGGGAAGCATTGAAAACCCTGTAGAAATACTGAGTGTTAAAACATAATGCCCTTAAGTCCTTTACCATGCTGTTGAAAGAGCGTGTTGTGTTCAAGTTCATCGCTGGTAATTGATGTTCAGTTTTTTTTTTATTTGCACAGATTATATTTATTTAATGCACTTATTATTTCCGCTTCCTAGAAATCATACAATATGTTTAAATCAGTGTACAAAAATCGACATGCATAGTAGATCTATATACATCGTTGTATGTACATATATTCTCCTGATTTCTATATTTGACAAAGTCCGGGTTTCAAGTGATTTGCTTCACATTCGACTCATTTATCTTCCTTTCCTGTTAAATAAAGTTTCTTAACTAAGATCATTACGATTTTGAGAAGAGTGGGAAACAATTGTTGCCTATAGAGTGTTTGCAATCTTCTTCTTTGACCTAATAATGAAGATTTGAATCTCATGTGACCCAGTTGGAATCTCGGCCGACAAATTATTGTGATAAATGTTCTGACCAATTCCATGAAGATTGGACACACAATAGTGCATCTAGTGTGTTCAAATTTGTTTTGTTTAATTTAATCGAATGACCTTAAGTTTGATCCCGCATGCTTTAAATTTGGCTGATATATTTTTGGATCAAGTGCTCTGCTAAAGTTTCAAGAAGATAAGGTAATAAATGTCGTCTTTCTCATTTTTTAATGAATTGTACCTAGTGAAAAGATACATGTAAAACCTTAGATGCAAATTTCATTTCTTAGGATTGCGGAAACATATCTGATACGCATCTTTGAAAACGCGGATTTGTTTTCATTGATTATAATGTTCGTCATTTGTCACACGATATATTTCATTTTTATAAGTTAAACGATAGTTTCGGTCATCATATTATCCGAATCATTATTTAGTTTAATACTGTACTAAATTGCATGCTGCCTTTGTGATTAGCTCGTTAAACAATTCCAAACACGAGCATGTGGCATTCTGAATTGCTTTAACGTAATAGTATGTAGAATCTTGATTTTAGGAGTATTTAGAAAAAAGCAGGGATGTAAGATGACGCTAAAGCATAAAAAAAAACTATGTAGGGCTTCAACACAGTAATATTGAATTAAAATGTTCATATTTCTGAGAAAGTTTATTCTGTTTCAAGTTTAAACCTTTTTTTAAATAAAATACTGATCGAAATTAACTATCACTTTCAATGTGATTGGTCGATTTGTAAACTCGCGCGCACGGGTTTTGAAATTTATGTCATACCTTTATTTGTAAGCGTTGTACACAAAGCGTTAAGTTTGTTATGAAAATATACATGATCGATAGATGTAATAATTTGGGGGAACTTCTGAAATAGAACAAGTATAACAGCTAGACAACTGGTTCCGGGCACAGCTATATCATATTCTTGCAACCTTTACGCACGGCATGATGATGGTCAAATATTATTGTTAGTTAATATGGTTTTTAATTTCTGTATTTTTATTTGTAACTTAAAACTATTATATTCTATAAAAAGCTTTTTTATGAATACAATAACACTGATTTGTATATAATGTAATGAAAAGATGCAAAGCGGAAATTCTTCCACAACTTTATGAATGCAGTATATATAGTTAACACACACGGGGAATTACAGTTTGCAAGTATTTTTAATGCTAGAGTGAAGACACTGTAGAAATATTCATCATTGCTATTTGTGCACAGTTTTATGTGTTGACATCATTTGCTCATAAGCCGCCAAAACGTTACACTTTTGTGACTAAGTAATTGTGTGCCAACCAACGGAAGGGGGGTGGGCGGGGTCCATATATTACAGACGTTATGTTTTTGTTTTTATTATTGACTCGATACTTCTTGTTTTATTGACTTATCACATAATTGGGGAATACATTTCAACCAGTCTGGGGTACTGCATTGTTGCAATGTCGTGTAGTTCTTTATCTTCTGAACGTTTACAATACATTAGATTAGTTGTCTCTTGCGTTTGATTTAACATGGCTATTGCATCAATGTCAATGGGGATGATTGACTAGAGGTGCAACAAGTACATTGTATTAGGTTCACATAGATCTACCATTAATATAAACTTAGCGAAAATGTAGTATTCATGTTTGATATCAGTAGGACATATATACTCATCACTTAGTTGTAAATTAAACAGCAACAGTGATTTATGTGCTGTCCACACTTTTGTTTCGTAATATTGTCACAGCGCAAACGTTCTCCGGGAGTAAGATTTAATTGTCGCGAGAGATGACTAAGAAATCCCTTATAACCAATAATTGCAAAACAGGGTTACCCAGCAAAACATAAAGGGACGCAGCACGCGTATTCGCAAAACACGCACACATTAATTAAACATCATAAACAACAGTTGTGCCACCACTTTTTGGTTAAACGACGGTTTTACTAAAGAAGTTACTATACAAATGCAATTATACATAAGTCGCAATAAATAGTACAGCGCGACCACAATTTAATAATAAATTATTATAAGCACGTATTAAATTCTTTTTCATAAACACAGCCGCGTGATATTTATAGAAATTGGAACTTGTTTTATTTACTTGCCAGCTTGATTCACGGATTGGGAAGACAGTTTCAACGTCAAGAACGTACAGTTGCATACCCCGTGAATGTAATAGTCTTTAAATATCCAAACGAGATACAAAATGGCGCTTGTCATCGCATCATTTCAACGAAATATTTAACTTCCAACATCTTATTTTAAGTCTTACGTCATAATGTCAAATGTTTAACGTCTGAATTCAACTCAAAATGTCATTATACGGCTTCCGTACATAAACAGTTGTGTACAAAGCCAACAAATTTTAATTTTGGAACTTTTCCTTTCTTATTAGAAAATTTCCTGTTGCGATAAATGTAATCGAATATTCAAATCCTGAATCAATCGTACTTACCATTAGAAAGATTCGGAAGACTGTATTCAGCAATGCGTTTATTTATCCTTCTTGGAGTTTTTATGAGAATTGTGGCAACCGAAGGTAACTTTATATTTTATTGAAGAAATTATGTTTGATTGATAAGTGTGTGTCGTGTAAATAAACCAACGGTTTGGCGTTTCTATGCGAAGCTATAAAACCACGAGGGCGTAAGTCATCATGCATTTAGTAGCCAAGCATCCGGTCGAGGAAGTGTTGCTATGTTTCTAAAAACAAAGGAGAACATCAGACTGATTATTAAATGCTCTGATAAAAATATATTTGAAATTGAACGTTTTGATATTTGAATTATTTGAAGAAACGATTTATTAATGACATTTATTAGAGGATGTATCAGAGAAAGATATGAGCTACGGATACGTTAGAGACAATGTCATTAAAATCTAATTCTAACGTTCGCTATATATCTAATATCTTGTGTCGCTGTTTGGACTGAGTCCGTTATTCCACCAATGAAATGTCTCGTTATGTAAAGGTGATTGCTATCACCATTACCGAGTTAACAAAAAAGTCTACCACCACCAAAATGTTTAATGCGACGAGTTGATTGGCTTTTGAAATGTCATCCAACCATATTTCTTCCACGGTTTTATTTTTAAATAATTGCGTCCAACATATTACGAAGGGAGAAGAACTCTTTAAACTTGTATCTTCCGTTCTACTCCATTTCGTGAACTTGTGAATAATATGTAAGTATTAGGTCCATATATTAATCTGTGTCAGATAAAATAGAAGCGTCACACTTGAGATGCTTTTAATGAGATTGCGTTTGAAGCTTGGTCAAACGTTCTTAAATTGAACGCTCTCTAAAATACGAAGGCCTTTGAAGGATTCCGTTGTCTTCCTTAACTGCTTGAAATGGTTTAATAAATAAATGCCGGTTATGTGTTTATTGTTGTGGTAATAACAAAACGGTTTGGCATGCCGATGCATATGAATTAAATCACCAGTACGATAACCCGAGTTGTTTGATTATAANCATCATCTTCATTTATAAACATTAAATAAATAATCGAAGTTACGTCATATATATTACACTTATCACACGTAAACGGCTTCAAATAAGAGATACGTCATATATATTTATTTTTTATCAAGATTCTGATCTAGTTTCTGTTGAAAATTATGTACGTCATTGGCCATCTGTGAATATATTGCTTTTAAATATGTGTGTATTCATGGGCTTAAAGCCAATTGTATGTTGAAAGACACTCTACTCATTTCAGGAAAATTCTTTTTAAGCAACGTATCAACAAAGTGGTTTGAGGTACAATGTACTTTGGCCGAACCAGAAGTTGATTATAGCCGTTTTGAGTTGAAAGAAAACATCGACGTCCCTTCTATAGATTATGATGCATGGATAGGCTACATTTACGCGAAGGTTGCGTTTCTGTTATTGGGTATTTATCTTCATTGTGTTCATATTATTTTTACAAGTCAAAAGTCAATAAATGAAATATGTATCAGTCAATAATTTGTGAGAGTCAAGAATACTGCGTGTTAAAATGCATACCATACACGTTTTAACCGTGCATTAATAGTTTAAAAGCCAATATCATTTTTAGACGGTAAAATAGGTTAAACCAAATTTAACAACAATACGTGTTCTAGTGTATGTATTCATATGTATTCACTCAGATAATATTAAGTACAGTATATACAACATAGTAGTAAATGATGGGCGCTTGCTTCAGGCTGTGCAGAATTACAGAGTGGGCAAATATTTAAAGTAGATGAATCTGGTCAGTGTTACAACATGTGCAATGGAGGAATTTTCGGGATAAAGCGGATAGATAAGGTTTGTTTTATATTTAAGCCTTTAAGATAAAACATATATAGAAAGTTTTCAAAAACAATAATTCATTTTTGATAAATATATAAATATATGTTAATATTTTGATAATTGACATATGACATATAATTGAACTAGGGACACCTGCCTTTCGTCCAACACGTCGTAATAAAATAGTTGACATTTGTATCAAATTAGTTCAAATTTGGCCGTAAAGGATGAAGTAGCCAAACTGCACAATTTGTATGATTACCAATTTTGAGCACTTTATTCTTGTAAAGACTCATCTGAAATGTCGTTGCGGAAGTGATCTTGGACACACAATGCTTCAACAGTGCACGGACACGTTATGTCGTACTCGGTGTTACAATATTTACATACAACAAGGTTAGTAGAAAAACAACCATATACAACATGACCTTTATTTAAGTGTGAAGTAAGAATGTTTGATTAAGATTTACACACTTTTCACGCAAAACAACTAATCGTATACTGAAACAAAATATTGTAGAAGTGGTACAAAATCAGAAAAGAGGGAATATATTTCCTCATTTAGAATTAAGATTTTTATTGTTTGAATATAACTGATGTCTTCAATTTGCTTAAATGAGTTTGTCTTATGAATCTGCGAGGATAAATTTTTGCTCAGTGAAAAGTGTTCAAACACACACGTGCACGTGTGTTCGTCTCTTTGTATATATTTGTAACCGTTTTCACACAGAAATGACTCAACGTATACAAAACAACACTATAGCGGATCGAGATTGTCTTATGTACAGATATTCTACATTCTACTGGACTGAATGCACAAACACTGAGCCTACTAAGGTTATGTGTAGCACCCATTCCTATTTTGGTATGTATAGATTAATTAATAATATCTGTCAAACAAATGATGTGTGTAGAAATAACAGATGATTGGCGCTATTGTTTAGTTCTCCATTTAAAAGTCATTAACGGTCTTCACAACGAATGCCCCTTTGATTGTAACAGAAACTAGCACATGATATGTTTTTAATTTATGTTCCTGTTCCTGATTTACTAAAATGTAATTACTAGATCCATCGGCAAAAGCAGTGTCCATTGACTTCTTGAAATCAGGTTGGTCAAATGGTAATGCACAGTGTGTGAAACAAGGCATGTATCCAGCTTCACAAATCAGTATACGCAATTCAGGATTCAAGGATCAGTCAGGCCAAATGTATTGGACAGGTGTTACCAGAACACGAACGTTCATTCGAAAAACGACAATAGGTGCGTATGTTTTATGTTTTGAAGTAATATACATGTAACCACAATGTACACTACCTAAAGTACAACACAGTCGGTACTTTACTCTGATATGTTTTATGCGACCCTTCTCGACCGTGAATACACCTCAAAGGTTAAACTAAAATATGCGTTTTATTAACTGGATACTGATTGCTAGTCTGATATATTCATTATTGACATTGACACGTTAACCCATTATTAAAATTTGTTAATTATAAGAATTTTCTGTATGAAGGCACATTTACATCGATGGCAGACGTGCGATATGCACACGTCAAAGGTAACGATAAAATAGACGTGTCTTCGAACACGGACAGAAAAAAAGCTCTTTGTGTCAGGGGTAAGCATGTGCATGCTTTATTGAAAACCTTAAAAATTGCTTTTACAAGAAATATTCATTTACAATTGGACTCTTTGTGTGTAAGTTTGTCTGAACATTTCAAACGTAAGTTATCAAGATTACCTGCGTTACTACATAAATTTTGAATTTCATAGTGCGAAATCCATTTTTCTATACAGCGGCTATGAAAACGGGTAACTGTATGTGTTATATATCGTAAATATCAGTAGCCTTCCGAATGGACAATCACACGCACACTTCACATTCAGAATTGTGTACGTCATTTGCAATATTATTGCAATGTTGTTTTTCAAAACATTTGATTTGTTTTACTTTTGTGAACCCGATTTTTTTATGCAATCGACAATTTCAAAAATATTTTCGATTTCTTTCTATCTTAAGGAGGTATATACACAATGGAATGTAAAACGGCTGTGGTGTATGATACAATCCACCAAAACACCACAATCATGTAAAATTCCCGACACATCAAGGAATCAATATGATACGTTATATGTATTAAATGCAATCTACCGGTATATTAATCAGAATAATTCAAATAAATTAATTGTTAACTTATATCAATACAGAACTTGAAATGATATTTGTGAATTGAAAAGATACCTTTTTACTCAATAAAACGTTATAGTTGATGAAACTCCAACGATTGATACGACAACAACATCAACACAAAGCACAAGCACAACCCTTGTAGAAGGCCAGGGTTCGACCACCGGTAATCCGAAAAGTATTTGCCACGTTAGCCATATCTTTTTATACAAATTGTATTTAAAACAATTTAACGTGGATTTTGAAAAAAAAAATCCGTTCTTTTACAAGATACCAATCAATTTATTTTGCCATACCACAAACATGTAAAATTCCCTATACACCTCGATGATATTCATCTAGTTGCAAATAATCAATATAATACGTTATATGTTTCAAGTGCAATCTGAGTATTTACAGTAATCATTATAATTGTTGACTTATATCAATAAAGACTTTAACTTGAATTGATATTTGTAAATCGACATGAGGTCAAACAGTTCTACGTGTAGTAAGATCACTTTGCACTACATCAAACTTTATAGTTGATCAAACTACAACGATTGGTACGACAGCACAATCAACCCACAGCACAAGCGGAAACCATATAGAAGACCAGGAATCGACCATCGGTTATCCGAAAGGTATTTGCTATGTTAGACACATTTCTTTTTATACAAATTGTAATTAAAACAATTAATTAAATATAGATTATGAAAACAAATAATGTTGCCGCTCTTTTACATGATACCAATCAATTTATTTGCCTCCAGATGACCCAACTGTAAGTGTTGTTGTCGGTGTGTCAGTTGCGGTATTGGTCATAGTAGTTGGAGCAGTTATCATCATTTTACTTAAACGAAGGTATGTTGATCTGATACATGTATGGACGTGTGCATTTGTATATGTTTACGCTCTTCCAAATCATATCATTGTGTAATTACCCATGACGACCTTTAAATCTGTTTCAATACCGATGGTATACAGCATTTGTATTCGTCAAAAATTCAAGTTCGATCTTGATTCAATTTAATTTTCTTTAAATAGTCTAAGGTTTAAGCCTTTAAACTGGAACTTTTTGTTGGGTACGGAAACAATTGTCATATAGTTTTCGAGGAAATACGTATTAACTTTCGAAACCTGTCTATTAAAATATGTGTATGCCCTTATTTCAGAGGAAACTTGAAGTGTTGGCAGAAAACGAATGTTTCACGGGTTGAATGTAACTTGTTGCCTAATGGACCGCCTGCTTTGGACACTGCTAGCGGTATCCACAACCAAAGCCATTCTTTATCGAAGAAATGCACGCAATCAGACCCAGATATTGTGCTTCAAAGCAATTCAACCTGTTCGCAAAATGACGAGGCCGATTATACAACTGTAGAAGAGACCGAAGAACCATATGCACGTGTTAAAGATGAGAACTACGATTACACAACTAGTACGACTGTACCTGAGAGAAAGCCAAATACTCTTGACAGTGTTTACGATAAACTGAAGAATAGCCGGTCCTTGCACAATGAGCATGAGCATGGGAAAGTGCAAGTGGTTTTTCATAACACGGTTCAAGACGCTGATAACGATTATGACGTGACATCAATTACATTGGCTACAAACGCACAAAGCTCACATGTAGATGACGGGGACTATAATCACATTAAACCTCGCACTGCTGTTACTCAGGATACAACGACACAGAGCATGGATGGCGATACGTGTGATTATAACATAATAAATGGTAATGGGTTCAAGATAGATCCCAGTGATACCACTGAATATGGACATCTGCAAACAGGTCGCACATAAGAAAAATTGCCGAAGTTGAGGGTGTTTACTGTATTAAACCAACTAAATAATGACACAAGAGAAACAAAGCATAAGTCTCGAGCTTTTTTCTCAATTCTGTCAAATTGTATTTTGCATTCTTTATGTTAAGCAATACAATAGTTTTACCTGCCTAGTATATTCTGTCGAAACTATTATGTATGTTTGTATCGTATTGCTTATATGTACTTTCGAATAGCTATAGTACTATACAAGCAAATAGTAATTCGATACGTAGGGAATGACTTCGTCCCCATTGTATACATATGAAGAAAGCTTATCATTCAAATAATGCAACCCTTACAAAAGATGGACATGTATTGGTCACGTTTAATCTTGCACATTTTTTATTAGAATGTTCCTTATAAGATGATAATATAAAATTGTATATAAATAAATACTACTGGAAAAGTGATAAAAGTTATTGATGTTATGCAATCTGATAATAAGTACCAACAGAAACTTAGCCATGTTTGTAAATAAAGCATTTACTCAAAGAAACCTGTATAAATATTATTATGATGAATTTTGTTTAATTTATTACTCAAACTTGACCTCTCGCTCTCTTGTAGATTCGTCTTTTTTATGTTATAACTGTAAAATCGTTAAATAGATTCTTAATACTGTAATCAAATTGTACCAGACCTTTGAATGTATTTATATTTTTTTTATCAAATTATGAAATTAATAATGATCACATTTCATGCCTTTATATATGTTACTATGTAACTATAACATGTATCCTCATGGACTGTATGTCTATTGTATCTTGAATAAACCTTTATCACAGTGATATCTCGATCTTAATTATCTTAGTTAATAAACATTGAACAGGAAAGGAAGATAAATTAGTAAAGTGTGAAGCAAGCCATTTGATATCCGGGTCTTGTCAAGTACAGAAATCTGGAACATGAGTATATACAATAATGTATATGGATCTACTATGCATGTCACATTATAAATACATTTTCATCGATTTAAACATGATATATTCCTTCTAGGAAACGCAATTATTAAGGACATTAAAATAATGGAATCTTTGATTAATTTAAAACCTTAACAATTACCAGTGATAAACTTAAACACAACACTCTCTTTTAACAGCATGGTTATGGACTTCAGAGCACTATGTTTAGAAATCAGTATTTCTAAAAGTGTGTCAATACTTCCCTTCTTCCTATTTCAATAGCTTGAAAGCACGTTAATTAAACATGTCTGAACTGCATTATATCGATTCGATATCGTAGAAACTTTGTAAACAAATTTAATTCGTAAATATTCGAGCAACTCATTTGTAATGAGATGGTCATGGATTTAATATATGGATATAGCAATTAAAATGTTTTGCGATTTGAAGGTAAAGCAAGTCGGCTTGTGTCTGTCAGACGCTGAACGGTGAATACCCTGTCAATTATCTTCTTCAGCTGCTGTTATCGAAACAATAAATGATATGTTTACAAATGTCATCTGTACTAAACAAAACATGCGACTTTGCACTTATATATTTTTGGGAAGTTTCTATGCATAAAAATTGAATATTCGAATCGGAATTTTTGGATTTCAATATTTGACCGAGTATAATATTTGTTCCCATCCGTTATTATAGTCAATACATTAAAACAAATATGCATTGAAACAATGTTAATTACATGTATATAGCATATAACATTAACAACAAAATAGAATGAACAGGTCAGTTACTATGATTTTCCCAGCAATGCACTGTATTTTTCATAAATATGTCATGTAATGACAGTCAATATACATTAATAACCGTTATAAGGCAAATACTGCACATTTGTCAGTTTCTTGCTTTTGTAATAATTAATGCTACATCTGCTTTGCGACTCGTTATAATAAATTTCTTGTTGATAAATATAATATATAACAATAATACGTAATTCTTACCGGTACACAGTAAGGTATCTGATTTAACCTCGTGTAATTTGCTGATCAGTTTACCACTAAGTGAGTACTGGTTCAGTGCAGTACCAGAAGTAACAAACAAGTCTCCCTGGTGGTGGGATATACCATTACATTTATGTTGGAACTGAAGCTTTCTGTCTGTCACCAGTTGGCTGTTGTTGACTTTGATAAACTGGACCTCTGAAAAAACAGTAACACCAACCTCACCAGGTGTGATTTGTCAAATGTATGATGGCTCACCCGATACACTTCAGTAACTCACCACCTGGTACTGCTGGTTCAGAGGCTTGACATTATTATGATTGGAGTCTGCAAACCAGGACCTGTCCACAAGGGAGAACACATATGTCTCTTATAATGCATAACGACTTGTCATTTGGTCACCTGGAACGCGTACATTATACTCAGACTTCCCGTTGATCCTTATGACTTGGTCTGGATTACCCCGCAATGTCGATGTCTGGGTACTGTGTTTTATCCCTCCAAGACCTGACAATTTGGATAGGTACTGAACAATTTCCCTATTAGGCTGGAATAATATCGACGATTTTTCTTGAACAAAGTTCTTCCTATATTTTTCAAACAACTGTATTTTGTCCTGGCATTTAATGCTGGCTATAAGAGATAGTTCTTGATTGCCTTTATCGCTTATGTCCTGAATAGCGTCT
Organism: Dreissena rostriformis; assembly: GCA_007657795.1. Taxonomy (NCBI): domain Eukaryota; kingdom Metazoa; phylum Mollusca; class Bivalvia; order Myida; family Dreissenidae; genus Dreissena; species Dreissena rostriformis. Next base: position 187,602 of record VMBQ01001181.1, read on the forward strand.
TCAAGTTGTTATCATTCATTTTGAAGAGAGGCACATTGGTCGACATCATATTTTAGAGGTGTTTGCAGTTTGATAAGTGTATCTTTCATTTCATCAAGTGTCATACCTACAAGCATATTCAAGGCTGCAATTATTTGTTCGCGAGTTTCCTTTATTTTCTTAATCTGCTCATCGAATGAGCTTTGAACGTCCTGAATGCTTGCCTCCTGGTTGTTCTGAAGCTCATTCAGTCCTGGCAGAGTAGTTTTAATAGTATCTGATACTTGTTTGAGGTCTGTGGAGTTATGTTTGACTATGTCTGATAAAAGCATTACTTTTTTTGCATTGCCTGTAAGAAAACATTTTGTTTTTTATAAAAACGAATAATTTAAACTAATTTAAACTAATAATGATGCAAAAGTACCAATTTAAGCGGCTTGATTAATACAAAGATGATAATTTGCTTGGTTAAAAGGAAGAATTCATTGATTATCGATATGTATTTCGATTATAATGTATTAATCGTTTTTATTTTGCACCATACATTTTATTTTAAGGCTCATTTCATATCAAATAGTGTTACAAATTTTGAAACATCATGGTTTGTATGGTCGCTGTGTTTCATAATCATTAACGAGACATTGACACTCTAACTGTATAATTTCACCGAAATAAATACATGATCATCTTACTGCTATAATTTACCTTTAACTAGACTGAAAAATGTTATGTTTTCATGTTTTTAATCTACAGCCAAAGTTCTGAGTGCATCGGACTAAAGTAATTACTCTCTTAAATGGAAGTTTATATTCTTTTCACAACAAAAGGTGGTTTCTTAAGAAAACATTTGTATTAATCTTATTATCATTTATTTTTTTTATTTTTGGAACAGTATTGAAGTTCATTTCAAAGCAGTTAATACCATATACTGTGTGTCTTAAATGTTTGTACGACAAATATCAGGGTACCTGTGATTTTGGATAGCATAATTACTGAAGCACAGCTGGCTATGGTCTCTGCAAAACATTGCCAGGGTTTCTTCTTTATGAACATCACATTTAAAAAGAACGCTTTCCACTGTCTTGGTCGAACACAAGAAGTCTTGGACCCAGTCGTTTCCTTTTTCAACGGTGGACTGCGAAAAGGTGTCCATTTTGTTGACCACTGTAGCTTTTGATCTCTACATCTTTGATTTAACTAAAAAAAATAAGGTATCTAGTCGGATAGGTTATTAAACAAAACAAAACACACCAACCTTTGTTTGCAAGGTTATATCTACAATAAACAAAGTAACTAAGTAACCAGTCATGTGACATGTAGAGTAAGATTAAACTATACTGACACACAGCGGTTTAACAACTGTTCATGTGTGCATACACAGAGAAGGTATCTCAACTCAAGGACTGTGTTCAATAAATAAAACAACCAGGGTAACTTGATAACATGTGTATAAACAAGGGTCATTTATATGTTAACTTTAAAAAATACTTATATTGTAAGTACCCTTTTCAAAAACGAAGGAACATTTATTGCGACTTGGTTACATAAGTGGCCATATCTTAATTTATGTTACAAACGTATAATATAACATCAAATAATCGAATACATTTATTTATATTAAGTATAGTTTAAATCGTTTTTTATTAACCTCCGTACAAGCATGTGGTTAAGAAATTAAAACTAAAAATGTCACTATCGTGTCTAAAATACAATGGCAATTAATGTGTCCTGTAGAGTGTTCAAAAACTTTATTTGACCTAGTGTTTGATCAATTGTGACCCAGTTTTAAACACGATCAAAATATTATTAAAATATATGTTTTGACCAAGTTTCACGGCAATAAATAAGACCTCTATAGTGATCACAAGCTCTTTCTTTAGTTTTACCTATAGTGACCTATATTCAAACCCCATGTGACACGGTTTTGAAGTCCATATATCATAGGGACAAATGTTCTGAGCAAGTTTCCTGAAGATTTGCCAATACATGCGACATCTAGAGAGTTCACAAGGTTTTACTATAGACAAGTAAGGAAAATCGCCCCGCCCCCTGGTTGCCAAGTTTTTCAACGGACCATTACCATCTTATAACTCGGCCGAGAAAAAGAACAAATGATGTGAGCATGTTTGTTTAGCTACATGACTTTGCTGTTGCTGAAAAAAGAGAATATACGGAGTTTGCTTATCTGTGTTTGGATTTTTTAATTTCATATTCAGAAGAATCCAACGATAATTCGATATTTGTTTGGGAAAATAATATATTTGCATCTTTTATTCAATTTGAAATAAAGGAAGGTCATTTATCAGTTGTTGATAACAGGTTAGCAGGTCATTTGTCTAGGTGGTAGTTAAATGATAGTCATAGACATACATTACAAAAGATGTTACTTCGTATAAACATGTTGATTAAAAACCGACTTCACATTTATTAATCAATGGTAGTGTTTCCAACTTTTTCAGACAGACAGATATCTCAAATTTGACTTACAGGGTCTTATGCTGAGGGATCCAGGGAAAAAAATGAAGATGCAGTGGGAATCATTTTGTTTGCTTTGCTGTCATTTCGGGTAAGCGTTTCTTCCCGCATAAACGTTTAATCGACAAGTATATGTGCAGTTTCTAAGTAGATCTTTGAAATATGTTGAATCAATTCTTAATTATGTAAATTCGTACCATGCAGCAAAAAATGGTTATTCTTTACATAAGGAAACTCATTTCATATTGAATCTTACCTTTAAATAATCTTCTAGAATACAATTTCATCAAGTTTAACAAGCAGTATTAATATGACCGAAACTTTTGCTTAAAATGTATTTGGTACTAGTCAATTCTTACATAAATTCTTCAGTTTTCTGATGTTTGTGTGTTTATGCCTTTTTTTGTTAGCTAGAAAATCTAATTTAGTTCCAACACCGTAACAATACCTAAAAGATCCTATATTCTTATTGAGAGGTGAGTATATACTGGTTAATATAGAATGGGCAAATCTATACAATTTGGGCAGCAGGTATGAGGCAGTCTATTGGTCATTGTTCAAACTCACCATTGTGTCCATTGGCAGCCATTACGGATAAGTACAATTCCTGCTCGACCTGGATCTCCTCTGTGTGTAACACAGTCAGGAAAACCATTCACTTATAATATTAACTTAAAAAACCTACGTGAAATTTTATCAAAATGTGATGTAGATCCAAATTCATATTCTACTTTTTTTAGAAGGGGCTTTGCTTTTTTAGATTTTAGATTAAATGTTTCAGCTGATACAATTCAGCTTTTATGTGACTGGTCTTCTAACGCTTAAAATAACTATTTGCACATGCTTTCAGAAGACTAAATGGAGATTGCCATCTTCATATCTGTTTATTTATCATAAGATGTTGAGCTGTGTATATGTAAATAATGATTTATTATAAGAGATTAGACAGTCTGGTTTCAGCGTGCTATAATGTAAAAGCTTTAGGCAAGAAACTGTACGTTTGTTATTATTTCTAGAGATTGTTTGGCTTTGTTGCTTTAGCTTGCATGCTTAACCTTACATCAGTAAATGAATTGCCCGCTTATTATCTTTCTATTGCTTGAATGTATTGATTTTTTTGTATTGTGTGTTTGTATTTGTATGTGTTTTTAGCATTATGTTGACTTTTATATGAATATTCTATGAGTTGTTGCATTCGAATTATAATTGTCATAAATGATATTGTATTTATGGTCAAATTATCTATTTAATTGACATTACTTCTTTATTGAAAATGATAATATTTGAATTAAATTCGCTGTGTTACACGGACTATAGATTTAAACTATTTTAGAATTTTTGATTTAACATTTTAATTTTAACATTAAATAAGTTCTTACTTAAAAAACTTGGAATGAAATTGGCTTATTTTAATCAGGAATTAAAATGTTTAATTTGTTGACGCATGTTTATTTTGCTTCACTTTTTTACGAAACCTTCCTTAAAATAGAATAATGATCACTCGAACACATTGAATTTCATTGCTTACCTCAAATGACAATTCTTTGTACGGTTAATCGTAGTCGTTTTAAGCTACGTCATTGATGTTCATTAATATTGGTAGTTTAAGATCATCGTAATATATCTCAGGAAGAAGCCGTTATTAAATGTGTACAATTTCTAATTACATAGCTTAAGTGTACACGTATATCCACAATGTCTTACATTCTATATAATCGAAAGCAATCAAAATAAAAACAATCGTTAACGTAACATTTTAGTTGTCTTCTGCATATTTTTATTAATCACGTTACCTTAAATATGAACAACTTACTATAACTATATATGCTGGTCTTCAAATATGTATCGCATAACAACCTTATCGTTTGCCCACGTTAACTGAATTATAACGTATAATACGTATAATATTGTTTTCTATTTGAGTTGTCATTTTTTACAAGATATTTTAACCATTACTCCTGTATGATCGAAGATCTCACACAAAATGTACATTTACAATGAAATACATATTTTTATAATAACATTGTTTGAAGCGCCGCTAGACGACTGCACATGTGGTGAAAATTGAAATATTAGTTTTGCTCCATGCTTTTCCTTGAAATCAATTTTCTAAGACCATAGTCAACAGTGTCCGATGTTTCCCTCATTTGTGGTCACATGATATGATTTGTTCACTCGCATTAAAATATATCATTCTTTGAAAGTTAAAATGGCGTCATTGTGTTTTGTGAATGCCCACGGTGTTATACATGAACTCTATTAGTGATCACATTTAATGCCTTTATATATGTTAATATGTTACTTAAACATGTATACTCATGGACTGCATGTCTATTGTATCTTGAATAAACCAACCAAACCATGGCCAAACAAGGTTTGGAAAGATCTACTTTACATAAACAAAAACATGATACGGCTTAAATGCTTTGTAAGTGGTTTTGAAACAAAATTTATGTGAAAAGATTGCAACACGATTTTTGAAGTAATGTTCGGGCCCACAATGTGATTTAAAGCTCTGAAAATATATTTCTGCTTGAAGCTTAAGTTCTTATTACTTTTGGAAGCGAAAGTACGAAAACATATACTTATTTTTAGAAACAGTGGTATTCCAATTTATAAAAATCAAGTTAATATATACGATAACTAATCCAAGTGCTGGCTACGAATTGAACGTACCATATTATGTGGGGTCTTTAATTTAGAGCATTAAAGTAATAGTGTAACTTCATAATTATCGGTAGCTTTCCAAAATTACACCACCTAAAGTACCAAGTTTATAATAGTTAGTATTCGCCGTCTGACTTCACCAATCAAAGTACGCGTACTTTCGGTTTGGAAATCGTTTTTGAGATTGAATGATTTAAAATCGTTCACATATCTGCTTTCTCCGCCGTTTTCCCCTGTAAGTGTTTTACCTGTATTTGTATCAATATCCACCCTTAATATACACACATATTTGTCACAATCCTATATAAAAAATAAGTGGTTTAAAGCAAGAGGTAAAAATACGACATATTACAAAGTTAAATCGAAAGTAGGCCAACATTGCCAGGACTGTCCCCCGGAATAGTGTTAAGGCACAGGGGCAAAGACCCACAGTTGATAATAGATTTATTTTAAGTGTATATGTCCTATCTGTATTTCTACATTGCAGAGCTAAAACAAGCACTAAAAGATAATATTTTAAAATTAAAGCACAGGGTATCATTGTTTTGGAAGTTCAGACACATTGGTACCCTTGAATTGGAAATTCAGACACATGGGTAGCCCTGTGCTTATAGGCCCTGGTGAAAATCCTTGCATTTATTAATTTGCCATTAGGGCAACTGTTGTTTATTTGTCGAATAGATAAACTGCATATTAGTATTCCCGCGAATTTCTGTTTGCAAAAAGGTCACTTATTCAGCCGTTCTAATTTACATGAAAATCGTTGCGCTTGAATTGTGTTGTAGGTACAGATATGTACGACGATTTGTATTTTGCTATAATAAACTAAAATCTAAATAAACCATTAAATAGATACCGATAAACTAGATCTCACCTGTTCAAGAATACATAGAGATGCGTTGGTAAAACAACGATCGGAGCATAGCCTACAGATCGTACCTTCAGCTTAGTGGGGCGATTGTCGATAGTATTAAATTGTGAAGTTAAGCTATAAGCAAGGTGTATTGGCAAAATAAACTCATTCAATACAATATAAGATAAGTGTACGACTCGAATTGTGAATTCAAATACTGAATTGCATACTGTACATTGTTTATAGATATATTATAATTTTATACTACGCGTTAAGAAATTTTAGAACACAATAAAAGTTGTCTAAATTATTGTAGGATTTTGATTTTGTTTTTGCAAAGTAGAGAGTAGATATATAATTCAAATTAAAAAAAAACAACAACTGATTCAGGCTTTCTTTTAAACCGTGAATTGTGTAAGTTATTCTGCAAACATACAAGATGTAGCACGATTAGTCGATATGCTATTCGACGAGCGAGAATTGTGTTACTTCACGAGTCTATGTCCACCTAACTAACGACTTTTTTTTTTAAGAGTGAAAATTGTATTACTATATTTAAAGGACTGACCGTGTGAGTTGTTTTATCGCATGTTTATTTACTGAAGACCAACACTTTTTGTTTTACCCAAAACATGTTATAACCGCTATGCACGATCTTACTTTTACAAAACATAAAATATTATGATGAACGTTATTCTTATATTATAGAATGTTGCTTTGACAATCGGTTTATATTTTCTTTTTTTAATAAATAACTCAATAAGCTGTTCAGTATGTGAGCGTGTTCTTTTCTGAAAGCTATACTATGCTCTGCTGTATAATGGTTTGCTCACGTGTATATATTATTGCGATGCAATGCATGTATACAGAAGTATGATTTACAAGTTTTATATAAAAGTTCATTATTCTGCACTTTGTATCGTATCGTCTGGTACAGTATTGTATTTCGTATCCATTTTGTTGTACGCAGTTCTGTTAATTGCAGTTTATCATATATTTTATTAAATTATTTTGCGCCGTTCTAGTATACATATATTTGCTCTCACAAATGTTACTGCGCATACGCAGTACCTGTCCTCTGTATTGTTAGTTAGATTGATTCTTACTAACCCCGTAAGATGTGACAATGTCAATCGATTAATATTGAGAGGGAGACAAATTAGAAGAAGCTCTGTACATAATTTATCTTTCTGAGATCTTCTCCTTAACCCATTATCAAGACTCTGTGGAAATGCAGCCCACACGGCCCAACGTTGATTCATGAGATTGTGGTTGATAACATTGTTTTTGAGTGTGTTTTCTCTTATTAAGATGTTTTTAAAGACAATTGTTTAAGCCGACAGCTTTAAGCATTATATGATTCACTTAAAGGGACTTGTTCACAGATTTTCGTATTTTGTTTAACCATGTCGTTAAATGATTTCTAACAAATCTATCAGGTTTTGAATAACCTTTATGTATAAGAAAAGCAAGCAAAAACACCTTAATAACCAATAGGCCCTTTCCCTGGATTCTAACCTGGGACCTCTGGAAGCAAAAGCTAGTGAGCAACCACTGCGCCACGCAGGCTTAATAAAAAAATAACGCAGTAAAAACGCTATGTTACCACTACACGTATTTTCCAAATGTTCGAGGAAAAGCATTACAAACGCTTTAATTCTTTTACCGATTTAGATTGATGATTATTCATTAAAGAACCAATAATTTCAATATTTTCTAAGTCAGCTGTGTTATTTAGCTTATCTAAACGTAATGTGTATACACTTCTTTGAATCTATGACAGATTCTTTTGAACATTGTCTTTTTACCAACCTTAGGGTGCAGGATCACGTGACTGTGTGGGGTTCACAATTAAACATTAACGGTTGTAAAAACATCGGGGAGTGGTGTGT
>VMBQ01001181.1:195924-209975 GCA_007657795.1 Dreissena rostriformis
GTGTGTGTGTGTGTGTGTGTGTGTGTGTGTGTGTGTGTGTGTGTGTGTGTGTGTGTGTGTGTGTGTGTTTCAAATAACTTGTTTAAACATGTTTTTCTTAAAAAATCCAACTAGTGCATAAACGACAGTTTATTATGCTGCTTATGTCAATGTGAAATACATCAGAATTGATTTACTTAATAAGCATGTGTTCTTTTTCAAACATTTGTATGATTCGATGTGTAAAGCATTCATGTACACGGTGATACTTCACGCACCGTGAAATTAGACGCCGAGTTCAGAGGTATTCAATGATTTATTCTTAAATATTAAGATATTGTCAAAAAACTGCAAGAAAAACTGTCTTTTATGCACTAAAGACTTTTGCAAATGTATTTCAATAGCTTGAGATATTTGCAAAAATAACGTTCTTAACGTTGTGTTTACTATAAAAAATGTCCAGCCCGTGTGTAAAGCCCTGAAAAGCCCGTTGATCCTGCATCCTGAAACTGTTAACAGTCCCTTTAATATTCCAACATGTATGTTTTAAAATGATGTAACTCACTGGATATGAACGGCTATACATACAAACCAAATACCGTATCTATCAAATTAAAATAAGCTCTTTTATTGGTGAATCTGCGTACTGACATAAAACTGAATAATACACATTTAGCACGTTAACCGACCAAACCAATGAACACCGAGTATTCTATAAGAGATAAGATGAATTATTCTGTGTTATTACAAAACTGCATATTGATTTATTACAAGCCCTTTAGTTGTCTTTAGTGAACGCAACACCTACGTAAGTTCGTAACTTATAGGGATTGTTGCATTTGCGTATTTTATAATTACCTTTTGTAAATACAATATTAATTAACCTATAAATAGTCATGCGTACGAAGTTTTACATCATCACACTACACATAGAAGATGTTAATAATACCCAAAAGGGGAGTTCAACAGTATCCGAAGATAGATAGATAGAAGAAATGAACGTTCCGAATAAACTAACACATACTCCAAAACTACTGTTGACACAACATTTAAATGTATTAAAATAGCATTACAATATGTGTATACATCTACATTCTCGGCACCGTGGTTAAACATGAACAGGCCTTGTAAATTAAACTCCAGTTGTTTATTACGCGTAGAAGTAGAGACAACTGTTCTTACACTTGACGAGTCTTACTTTGACGTGAGGGCATTGAACTTCCTTAACCTCGATACAACGGTTCATTCAAAACGTGCAACTTAGCATTAGATGGGACATTAAGATCCCCCTTTAAACACTCCACTCACAAACTCAAGCATAACCACACACAATTAATGCGTTTTGCTTATTGAATATTTTCTTATTTGTTTATTTGATTGCTAAAATATGCGTCGTCGACTGCAAAAATATCTCTAGGCAAATCTATTTTTACATCGCTGTACTTTCAGCTCACGTGACTAATCCAGCCAATGGACTATCGATCGACCACAAAGTGGCTGCGATCTAGCTTTATGTCTCTTTATCGCTTATATCTAATGCTATTTCCTGAAATGAAACACACACTCACACACACACTTTAACTCAATACCTAACGATATTAAGCTTAAATTAGTAGGGCTCGATATTCAAGACTTAAACATGTTTTTAGAGATCCGATACTTTTTAGAAATGCACAGTTGGGTTGTAATCCTTGGCGAGTAGGCTCCCTTGTTTAAACCGAAAGTTACTAAGTAGTTCCGCAGACTATAGGCGGCTTAAATTATTAAATAGATGTATTCATTATTAGCAATATAGATATATAAGCATTATAATACAGATTAAAACTATACAGTTTATAAACTGTAAGATATTTATTATGGTTGGATTAAGCCTTAATTAAGGGAAACTTGCATTGTGAAAACAAAACAGAATAAAAATAGCTTTGTTTACTTCCGGTTAGAGGCAATGTGGGTAATTCGCCACATAACAGGTTCGAAGCAAACTGAGATCGATGTCTTGTTTTATTAACCCTGTTATTAAGGTAAAGTATGTTTTTACTACTTACATTCCTTCTTATACAGTTGTATTAGATTGTATTGTTATTTGTGTATCGGTTATAACTGGCCTGTACAATTAGCGGACGACAGGTAGATAAAAAAGTAATATTTTTCTCACTCTCTGTCAAGTATCGAGAACGTACTGGCACGTGATTTACATACGGGCTCTTTTGAGATAGCTATTTCGGACATTTCGTATTTCGGATGATGGTTTGTTGATGTCAATTATAACAAACTTCTAGTTAATTTAAGTACTTTTTTCTAATGTATAGTTGTTCTTTGTAATACTGACACATGTTGTATTGTCAGGAGCAAGAACCACAAAGAAAGTTAATTATTACATCCGTGTACAGGCGATTTTAAAACTGAGTCTGTTGCATCTGCAACTATAGCTATGTCATATCTCTTTAGTATGTGTTCATTATAATCAAGTGTTAACAAATAAAACAAATGGCAGCATGAGATAATAAAACAAGCAAAAGAATGTTTAACTTTTCTGGTTAGGTTACGTCAGGTGAACTCAAGTGAACAGTACATGTATTTACCCGTAGTTAGAATGATAGACCTCATTAACTTTAACTTGTAAACTTGTTACTTAAAGATCCGACAACACTGCCCACTACTAGTATGCTATATAAAAACTCCCTACATGTATAGTACAACAAAAAGTCTCATACGAAGGCTAATTACAATAGGAAGACCCTAAAACAAGTAATATTGGGGTAAAAACGATAACATACAAACATTCTGCAACTTTTTAGCTTCTAAAAATCGTTTACCGATGTCATCTTGTTTCGTATTACGGATGATCTCGAGTCAGGATCGGATTCATTCGGTTTGCGTTAATTTGCATTATTTTTGCAAGCTTTTTTTTATCACGGTACTATAAGAATTATATTGCGCAGTTCTTTTAGAGTCAGGTATACGCGATTGCATAAAAACCATTTCAATTACATATACACACAANGATTTTGAGCATTTACGAATCTTTAAAATTTAGAGGGTTAATTTTTTTCCAGTTCTGTACATCCAAAACGAGCATTAGATTTTCGTCCGTGCCGAGTGTTGTAGTTTTGTGCCTTTTGTTTACCATATATCTTTTGATTCAGATACAATGTTTGTGTAAATGTATTTTACAGTAATTTTCACTACAATGAAGATAAATGAAGATTGCATTATTAAGATCGGTATGCCGTATTTCTGATATAATATCGCTATTTCTTAATATTTTTCAGTGCTGTGATTTAAGGAGGTGCACACATATAACAGTGGATGAACGATTGATGTGTTTGGATTTAACTGCTTTTCGGTAACAATTTCATTTTATGTGTTCAATTTCTGTATATGAAGTTGAAACAGTCCCGCCTTTGACATTCAAACTCTTCATTGATCCAATAAACGTGTTATATGCGGATTTATCAATTGTATTACTATCATTCTGATAATTTAAATAACACAAAGTAGAAAATGCTTAACTGTGTTATTCCTAAAATATCAATGTCCAACAAAGGTGTTCGTGTCGTTTTTATGCCAGTATAGCCCATTTCATACCGAATTCCAACGGAATTCCACGGGAAGCCGCGAGTTCGGATCCAAACATTTATCGACAGATCAATCAAATGCTGGTAGATACATGTACAAAATAATATAGTCATATACTATTAATAGTAACAAAGAACACAACACTGCAACGGAAAATAGCGGATATTTGATCGTAATTGGTGAAGTCGCCAACAAAATGCCGACCTCGTGCTTTGTGAAAGGATGCAAATCTGGTAGGGGAAAAGATGTTAAATTTCACCGATTACCAATCAAGGATATGAAGAACTGCAGGGAATTGCTGCTACGAGCAGGAAAGACGCAGAAAGAGATCTCGGAAGTGACATTTTCGCGACTGAAAAACTGGCGAATTTGCTCAGCACATTTCCCGTCAGCATGTCGGCCTGGCGAGCCATTTCTGCCAACAATAGGCATTCCAGGTTTGTTATTACAATTTTTATGATGTACAGCACCCATGTGTTCGCAGATTTATTAATAATGTGTGTTGTAGCTGCGTCAAATGTTTTTGTGAATTTCGTACCCATTTTTTTTCGTACCACACTCGTCAGTAGCAATTTCACTTTTTGTTTCTATATTTCCGCATGGTCAGTTATCAGATATGAATTCGAAGGGGCACCCGGGGTCTTTGGCCACTAGTAAAAGTCATCACTTACTGCAATAAATATAGTTTTGTGCGACGTTACCAACCAAAACCCAACCAAAAATTTGTTTTTAAGTCATTTATTTTAAATCTTGTACATTTTAGATTACGAGAGAAGATTAGGAGCTAAACTCCTTCTGAACATGAATAATAATGCGACTGCTTATTCAAGTACAACAACGAGTGGTACTAGTACAGGTAAGTAACTTCTAATTAAACATTTGATTATATTTAAAATTAGAATCTGGCATATAAGCCGGTGCTAGGGGGCATGAGTGGTGTTGCACTTTCCATTATCACTCACAAACAGACCCAATCAGACTGGGTCGGCTATAGATAATTATATTAGATTGTTGTGTCTTAGTTGCACTCAGTGCTTGTAAAGGATCCAATTTTCACTAATTAAAGCCGCTAACTTATAAATTTCTGAACATTTATTGTTTTAGACTTTTAGTTTAGTTTTAACGGTTCATTTAACTATAGGTTTAAGTTTATTAGCGAGTATTTACAAAAATAAATTGGTCAACAGCGGCTGGACCATTTTTTTTTGTAAATGCTCACTTATCAGCTTTAACCGACTTAGTGTATACAATTATCAGTGAAAATCACACGTACCTTGTAAATCAGTCAATTAACCACTGACGGAGGAATTCAATTTGTTAAACTGATCAGAAAACTGTTAATAGATTTTATAGTTCACTGAGCTGATTTAATAAAATTAATGTGTTACCGTTTATTTGAAATACTGCGATCTGATTAGCCACTCAATAATTTTAAAAACTAATTTACTATATGCGTTTAGATTTATTCAGCGTGTACCCATAATCGTTTATCATTCATTTAAATCTTTTATTTATAATTAAATTATAAACTTGTTGAATATTTTAGAGTCTTCACAAGCCGGCCCAACCTCAGACTCNCATTCATTTAAATCTTTTATTTATAAACTTGTTGAATATTTTAGAGTCTTCACAAGCCGGCCCAACCTCAGACTTAGGTTTCCAGGAGGGTGACCAAATTTATTCAACACAAAGTAGCAATACCGGTTTGTATTTTTAACTTAATAATTCAAAAGAACTTAGTATCCAAGCAAAAGTGAATTGTCAGTAAAATATAACAATAAAGTATGCTCTGAGTGTATTTATTACAATGACAATAAATTTATTTCCTTATAAATTAATAAAAACTTTGTGTGACAAAATTTATTCAACACAAAGTAGCAATACCGGTTTGTATTTTTAACTGAATAAAACAAAAGAACGTATTATCCAAGCAAAAGTGAATTGTCAGTGAAATATGACAATAAAGTATGCTCTGAGTGTATTTATTACAATGACAATACATTTATTTCCTTATAAATTATTAAAAACCTTGTGTGATCATAAACCGCTTGAGCAATTTATTTTTGTAAATGATCACTAATAAGCTTTAACAAACTTGGGTGTTTAAAATTATTTATCAGTGGCAAGCACAATGTAAATGGCCGACTTGTGACTCGATGATCGGGGAGGTTAATGTACAAGTCGGTAGAATATTATATGATTTCAAACTTTATATGCCTTTACCTTTGTAAAACAGCCGATTATGGAGATATTAAATTTGTTAATAGCTGATTCATCAAAGTTTATGTGCTACTATATATTTGAAATACTGCAATCTGATTGATGCCAGGGAGTGGTGTTGTGCTTTTCATTTCCACTCATTAACAGGCCTGGTCTAAGTGATTATGTAAATATATTTCTTGGTTGCAATGTGTGCTTAAAAAAATAATCAGGCTTTGAGATTTTATTACAAACTATTTATGTGGATAGTTAAAACAAAGCATCAATAATATTTCAGTTCAGTCAACCTCGCAGATGAGAAATGATAATCTGATCAATCTACCAGATTGTTCCGTCACAGGTTTGTACTTAAATTTACTGTTCATAATGACATATTTAACCATAAATTAAGAATTCTTNCAGTCAACCTCGCAGATGAGAAATGATAATCAGATGAATCTACCAGATTGTTCCGTCACAGGTTTGTACTTAAATTTACTGATCATAATGACATATTCAACCATAAATTAAGAATTCTTGTTAAAATGTCTGTCTTAAAAGATTTTAGTATAATTTCAAGGTGTCAGCAGGTTAGCTCGCACATGCTCGGTGTGGATCCCACTGTCAGGCTTTGACCTATTCACCCTGTGACATTTTGCGCATACATTCTCTGTCCATTAAAGAAATTCAAAACAGCGGTCTAGGACATATGTCACAGTACAAAGTCAGTCATTAGGAGAGATTTTCATGCAGCCTATTAGCTTGTTCAATTTGGTGGTCAGTAGACCCCTCTCCCTGTAAGGGAGGGGTCTCGTCGTGCCTTTAACTGCATATTTTCTCACCCCATATGGCACAGTGCCATGTAATATTAAAATACATGTATACAGTCATATTTGAGCCGTGTCATGGGAAAAGGGACCTTCGGGCAACTGCGACCAGTTTGGATCCAGATCAGCCTGCGCTTTTCAAGTGCAGTCTGATCAGGATCCAAACTGTTCACTCAACATATTTTTTTTACTGGCTGAATATCACACAGTTATGATCCTGAGCAGACTGCGCTTTCAAGCTCAGGCTGATCTGGATCATAACTGGTCGCAATCGCCTAAATGTCTCTTTTACAGTGATGTGGCTCATTTAACAAGTATTGACATTATTCTTAAAGTGCAGATATTATGTACATTAATGTAATTAGAACCAATATACATGTATGTACAGGTTTGTTGGTCATTTATTTAAATGACTTGTCTATATCTCACAGATTATGTCATTAGCTGTAGTATGAATGATAAATATGAATGATAAATATTCAGCACGTACTATCCTCCGCTCGAGTCATGACTAGAAGAAAAGTAAAAAAAAGAAAATAATTTAAAGTTTGTATATTACCAGGTCTATAGACAAATATTTTTACGGTCAATCCATTCGGAAAGTGAACATTATAGTACACTTCAGTAAATAACTGGAGCATAGTTTGTGCTATTGACCGTCTTATACTAAACACAATTTAAACACTTTGAGAGAATTGACTTTGCTAGTCTGACAGTAGTTAGAAATATTTCCCTCTTTATTTTAAATTTATTGAATGTTGATTGCTGTTACATGTTTCTGTGGTTTGTTGTACTTTCAAAGTAAAGTGCCTCTAGCATCTTTACAATGAAAAATACCAAATAAACTTACAACTTAAACTACTGCTTTATGTTTTTCAATTATTTTTGGAGCCATATGTGTTTAAAAAAAATTGCTCCAGTTTTCCTACATGTTTTCTGACCCAATCATTATCACTGTTTATCCTCAAGCAAATAAAATCGCCTCATTCAACATGGAATATTACAAGGTCGCAAAACTTAGCAAATGACCTGCACACAAATAGCTGCAGTTGTATTTGGTGATACCAGGGCTTTGATTCTTTGAGCATAAAATGTGTGGTTTTGTCATTGCTGGCAACACATTTTAAAGGGTAGCCGGAGTCTTTAACACTGTCAGCAATTGACTTCTTGCTCCACTTGTCACCAATCTTTGTCTTCACTTCTACCAAACCTACTAGGTTACCATTTTGAATAACAACAGAATCTGGAGAGGCTGCCAAAAAACCATACTGAGTGTCAATAAGTAGCCCTATCTTCTTCAGAAAAACCTCATCATTGTCCACCTTCTTGGTAGCCTCATAACGCTCTAGGACTTTGGGTTAAAGTTCCAAGCCAAGTCTCATTGCAGCACTTGTGAATGAAGAGGGCTGCATGATTGATTTAACAATGTTTTTTGGGGGTCAGATCGTTTGTAGACGTAGAAATTACAAACAGACAGACAGAACCTGTTATGCGATACCTTCTTAAGGTAAACCAGTCTGAAATTCTACTTTGTAGAAGAGTATTCTGTTCAATCATGACTTGTTCCTCTTCAGAGACTTTCAAAGCATCTCTAAGTTCCTGAAGAGGAACATCGTCTTGTGAACAAATACGGTCTACGTTCTGTAAGAACTGCGACATATATTTGTACAGATGATTCACAGTTGATATGGTTTCAACGGGTTCCTCTGGATCCACTACAGTTCTGACCAGCAACGTCTTTCCACTCTCTGCTGACCATCCTTTTAGATCAGACAGGAATTCTGTGACCGCACTCCTGTGCTTAGCACACATTTCGTGAAGCTGGTACCATTCTGGCCGCACCCCTTTCAGCTCTCGTTTCTGCTTCCGCTGTTTTCCAAACGTTTTCCTCTCAAAGTCCACATCATAGAGAGGTGCAGCTNGCTTTATGTTTTTCAATTATTTTTGGAGCCATATGTGTATAAACAAAAAACTGCTCCAGTTTTCCTAAATGTTTTCCGACCCAATCAATATCACTGTTTATCCTCAAGCAAATCAAATCACCACATTCAACATGGAATATTGCAAGGTCACAAAACTTAGCAAATGACCTGCACACAAATAGCTGCAGTTGTATCTGGTGATACCAGGGATTTGTTTCTTTCAGCATGAAATGTGTGGTTCCGTCATTGCTGGCAACACATTTTAAAGGGTAGCCGGAGTCTTTAACACTGTCAGCAATTGACTTCTTGCTCCACTTGTCACCAATCTTTGTCTTTATTTCTACCAAACCTACTAGTTTACCATTTTGAAGTACACCAGAATCTGGAGAGGCTGCCAAAAAAACGTACTGAGTGTCAATAAGAAGCCCTATCTTCTTCAGAGAAACCACATCATTGTCCGCCTTCTTGGTAGCCTCATAACGCTCTAGGACTTTGGGTTCAAGTTCCAAGCCAAGTCTCATTGCAGCACTTGTGAATGAAGAGGGCTGCATGATTGATTTAACAATGTTTTCTGGGTCGGATCGTTTGTAGACGTAGAAATTACAAACTTGATGAACGACAGAACCTGTAATGCGATACCTTCTTAAGGTAAATCAGTCTGAAATTCTACTTTGTAGAAGAGTATTTTGTTCAATCATGACTTGTTCCTCTTCAGAGACTTTCAAAGCATCTCTAAGTTCCTGAAGAGGAACATCATCTTGTGAACAAATACGCTCTACATTCTGTAAGAACTGTGACATATAATTGTACAGATGATTTACAGTTGATATGGTTTCAACAGGTTCCTCTGGATCCACTACAGTGCTGAGCAGCAACGATTTTCCACTTTCTGCCGACCATCCTTTTAGATCGAACAGGAGTTCTGTGACCGCACTCCTGTCGCTTGCACACACTTCATGAAGCTGGTACCATTCTGGCCGCACCCCTTTCAGCTCTCGTTTCTGCTTCCGCTGTTTTCCAAACTTTTTCCTCTCGAAGTCCACATCATAGAGAGGTGCAGCTGGTAGTTTAACGTCTCTTGGTTTGTTCCAAGCTTCTAGTTTATCTGTAATAAGCAAATAGAAAATATATTTAACTTATTTAGAGGGGCTTTACCTCAGATTTATGTCAAAAATGCTTTTGTCCAATTTTGAAGACTATCCCCAAATTGACAATAAAAATGACAAAAAAATATCTTTTCAATATAAAGTGGATATTTATACCATGACTTAAGGCATACAATTTCTAACGATACAATTGCAAAAACTGTTCGCTAAAATGTGTTAGAAGTACTGACTTAACAGCGAACAGTTTGGATCCTGATCAGACTGCGATTTCATTACCTTGAANTCTAGTTTATCTGGAACAAGGAAATAGAAAATATTTTAAACTTATTTAAAGGGGCTATACCTCAGATTTATGTCAATAATGCTTTTGTCCAATTTTGAAGACTATCCACAAATTGACAATAAAAATGACAAAAATATATCTTTTCGATATAAAGTGGATATTTATACCGTGACTAACGGCAAACAAATTCTATCGATAAAATTTCGGAGACTGTTCGCTACTTTTTTTAGAAATACTGACTAAATAGCGAACAGTTTGGATCCTGATCAGACTGGATTTCATTACCTTGAAAGCGCAGTCTGATCAGGATGCAAACTGTTCACTATATTCAGTCAGTAAAAACAGATATAAAGCGAAAATTTGCAAACTGGTCATAATCGCCCTTAGGCTTAGGTCCCTTTTCCCATGAAGCAGCTTGTATATAGTACAATATATTAACCCGAAAGTACCAGGCATTATTGTGCCCTGAAAAAAGGACCATCATTTCTTATATTTCAAATCAAAACAATATTTATTTATTGTCGGTAGATAAAAGAATGTATTTTCAAGGTCTTTGATGTATACATGTTGAAAATATTCGAAGTCTTTCTCACCTGTGCACGACTGGACATCTTCGGGCAGAATAAACACCTTCACTAAGTCCTCTAGGGCATAGCAAAGGGCTTCTACGTGTTTGCATGTCGATTCCGGTCCATGCCCATCCTCGCAGTTGGCATGAATGATATCGCCACTCATGTCCAATATTATCAAAATCTCGAACGTTTTTTGTCGCATGTGTGCGAGGCATCGAGCTTTTACCAGAACCTTCCCAGCAGTGACGTCTTCTCTGGTACATATGTACTGTAATGATGCAAATTAGAGCAAAATATATATCTACTGGTTGCATTCATATAAACTGAACACAATGACACTGTGTTATCGTAGAAATCCTCGTTGTGGTTATAACCAGCATCAAAATAAATTAAAAAATAAAATAATAGTCTAAGCCTAGACCGGCTTGAACACTTATAAATATACGTGCCGAAACGGTTTGCTACGAATCGTTTTGAGTACGAATTAGAAAGACAAACGCTACGCTACGCATGTATGCTTTTCTTCTATTAAATTAAGAAAATGTCGAGGAAAAGCTTTATTTTATATTATAAATGATTGTCCTTACTATTGGAATGAAAATATATGTCGACAGTCTGAACAGGTAAAGCGCTACAACAAAACAGAATGTTTTCCTTTGTCTCGTAACTTGACCTAGCTTCTAGCATTACACAATTGTACATGTTAAATTACTTTGACTAGCCCATTCTGTCTATCTGTATCTGTATCTGTATGGTACTCGAGACTAGCTCACTTATGAGCAAAACTTATCGAGGGTGTGGTGTGTGCCCNTTTCAAATTTCTTTTTCATTCTGACCTTTTCGTGTACGATGAATTTTATTTAGACGGTTCAGGAATCCATACTAGGCATGCATGCATCCTTATCTAACAATTTAGTATATTCCCAGTCAGTAGTAAAGGAAGCGTATGTGCCAGGTTGTTAACTTTATGGACATGGTAACCCTTTATAACCAAATTGCCAGTCAGGATTGATCTCGGACGCCTTTAAGTTGATGGAGCAGCGGTAGTGGTTGAAAGATTGGTAGGGTGATTGCATCTTCTCTGGCTGTCTGAAACAAACAAATATATATGTTTGTAAGAATAAATTATTTTAGCTTTGTGAAGCCTGTCTTGTTTAAAGCATGGGCGCCATTTAAAGAACGAAAAAATCCCTCGATAACATAAGATTTATTTTGAGTCGGCAAGAGTGAAATAACAACAAACATAAGCTTGGGCAGCTTGTACAACCGACTATAAAAACATGATAAATAAGGATAGCAAGTGTATAAAAGCTGAAAGAGACTGAGATCAATATGTTATTAAATAAGGCAAATATACATAAAAATATATAGAAATATAATATAACATCAGATATGGTAATTTAAAAAGTTTAGAATTGTCTGCTTAAAAGTCAGATATTTTTTTTTAAGAAATAAAGAAATAAAATATCCACTAGATTTCTTTTAAATAAATAAAGGTTTAAATAAATAAGAAGTTCTTTCTAGACATTTATAAAAGAAAAAAATATCCACTAAAATTCTTGTAAGTTAATAAGAGGTGTAAACAAATATTACAGAGCATACACAATATTTACAATAACAAAAATTAGGTCTTTTAAATAAAACGGCCAAAAGTCATCGACTATGCTTTAACTGTAATAAACACATCTTCTACTATATAAACAATTTCATTGATACAGTTGTGAGACTGACTTGCCTAAAACATAATACACAACTGAAATGGTATATTGCAGGTATAGAGATTACTGAACGACCTTTAAATATATGCTAGTACTTCTTACTCACCAGCACAATTATTACATGTACCCGTGCAAAATGTTCAACTTCGTTTAAAAAAAGGAGCTGGACTTAAACAGAGAGGTTTGTACATGTCACGAACACATGCAGGAATAAATGACGTAAAGGGGTTCCGATTCCGAATCAATGATTGCGTTTCTTAGTACAAACATTGAAGACGCAATGTGAAAAAAACATCATCTACAAATGATAACTATAAAATACGATACCCAATCTTGAACATGAGATGAAACTGATCCGGTATGGGTTTTTTTCCGGTAACGGTTACTTGACTGTATTTAACAGTTAATTTTTCATGACAGTTAAAACCAAAATTTTGCGATAAAGTTATTTTTTGTTATTTAATTACTTATGTGTTTAGTTTAAACCTATTTATTTTAGCTCGATTGCATCGAAAGCCTAAGGCTTATTTAAAACGCTCTCGAGTCTGTTTCCTGGGACTAGAAACAGTATTTGGCGTCTTTCGGGGAGATTTAAAGAACGCTCCCACTGTGGGGATCGAACTCGTGACCTACCGATCGCTAGGCGGACACCATATCCACTACGCCACGGCGACCTTATGTGTTTCTAAGTACCATGCGGTCATCTTGAAAAATTGCTAATCTCGCGGTAGATGTTCTTGACGTTCAAAAGGCTTGCTTTTTATGAAAACAGCAAAAACACAAAGAAACCAAAAATTGATTATTGCCTTTTATAAAAATAACAAAACAAAAAGTTGAGTCTTCTCTGATATTAACTTTATGAAATTAGACTATGAACACGCCCCAAGTAATGTATTTTAACGACTGTAAGTTGTCACAAAAGACTTAGTTGACATTTGTTTTGAATTGAAATCATTTAATCTGATTTCATAGAGCAAAACAAATGTTTGGTATTGGCAGTTGAGCGTTACAATCAAATAGATAAATGATTTCCTCGGAAATAGAAAAAACACGAGAATACATAAAACATAAATAAATATGCGGGCTATATGTTAAATGGACGAAACTGAAAGGTAAACTTAACAAGAGCAACGCAGAGCGGATGCAAACGCTCGGCTGTGGGTGCGGTTTGAATTATAAAAAAAAATGTTTTTTCTTAACCTTTGACATTGAAGGATGACCTTGACCTTTCACCACTCAAAATGTGCAGCTCCACGAGATACACATGCATGCTTAATATCAAGCTGCTATCTTCAATATTGCAAAAGTTATGGCCAATGTTAAAGTTTTCGGACGACGCGGACGACGAGGACGGCGGACGAGCTGGCTATGAAAATACCTCGGGTTTTCTTCGAAAACAGCCGAGCTTATAAATATATCACGAAACCCAGTTAAATACATCAATAAAATACATCAATATAACACTTAAGAGTGATTTTTTTTATAGTTGTCAAAATTTTACCCCAAACGGCCAACAACGCGCTTGAAATTTCCTCCAAATCCCCCCTCCCCCCCCNGAGCGTCAACAAGTTGGACTAGTCAGCAAACCTACTGAGGAGCCCTACACTGGCTACATTCAAAACGTTTGTACTGTAGAACAATCATAACTTTAACAATTATATTGTTATAACATGATCAGATGATAAAGTTATGTTCATGTAGCAAAAGCAACTTATATACTAAGTATGTTCTTTGTTAGATTGTGTGCCTCATACCGTGGTATGAACTAAGCATGTGTACCCGTGGTATCGGCCCTCTTAATAATACATCTTAATATTTTAAGTGAAACTATTTAAAACACACACCTGTTTTATGTGTCAATCTATA
>VMBQ01001182.1:5158-15615 GCA_007657795.1 Dreissena rostriformis
TGTGAGAGGGTGATCTTTATCTCTGAGGCCAAGGTGAACTGCATAGTCAGATGCCAGGTTAATAGCTTCTGTTCGTGAATATCCATACCCGACCTCTGCCATGGAATTTAAATGCCGGGCCAACATGGTTTCTTGATCTTTTGAGAACATCTGGGTGCGGCCTGACTGCACATTATCTAGTGGGATGTTACCAAGGACCCTATCTTTGAGTGTAGAAACTG
The DNA here is from genome assembly GCA_007657795.1 of Dreissena rostriformis. Lineage (NCBI taxonomy): Eukaryota > Metazoa > Mollusca > Bivalvia > Myida > Dreissenidae > Dreissena > Dreissena rostriformis. The sequence continues at coordinate 5,380 of VMBQ01001182.1, forward strand.
GTACTCCATAAGTAGTGGCTGCTCTCTGCACAGACATGTGATTTAACATCACTGCATCATAAGCCAATTTTAAATCTGCCTGGTCATAGCAACTGCGATATGGGCCTCTCTTTGAATCAGTTTTCTGAAAACAAAATATAAAAAAAAACTGATCCAAATTGCCCTTAATTGCAAATTATGTGCTTGGTGTTCTAAATTAATTACTCAGTTATGCGCTTCCGTATTTGTTCAAGTGTTGAGCGAGTGACGTCATATCACGTGATTTTTACTATCTTTACTATCAATGGCAGACGATGCAGTGTACTACGGACCATTTCAGTAACAAAACGGGTACATATGTTGGCATTATTAGTCAGATGTGAAGAAAAGTAATTATCAGAGCGAATTCGTTGAAAAATATAAGAATTACCTGTCTAATCTCCATTATTTTTGGAAATTATCGGGAGCGTAAAGCGGAAGTAGACCGTGGGAAAAACATAAACGACCTTCACCTTTTAAATCTCGCGTGAATTCCGATGACGCGATAGAAACAAAACATCGCCGAATTTAGGTGTCGTCGAATTTGGGTTACGGCAGGATACATTTGATATGATAATCTAAAAATAGAAAAAGAAATTCCGAAAATTTGTTCTTTTCACTGCTGTTATTTCACTGCAGAAATGTCAAATTTTATCATTAGGTATAAAAGAAACGTCAATATTAGATATTCTCTGTTGCAAGCACAAAACACTACTTCATGGTCAACCATGAGTACAAATAATCACCCAATGTTCAATGATTATTTGGGGGAATAAATCATGAAGTGTTGTAACAGTGGTTGTACATAAATCCATATTTCATTTACAAGAAGGCAGGGTTCTCCGTGCAGCATAATTTTTCACGTTAAAGAAATCCGATTGCAAATAGTCATAGTTTAAACACTGATTTTAGAACATTAATCGGGCATTACATTTGTAGAACAACGATTGCAAATACATTAGTATTTGTGTTTTTCAAATGCGCACTGTTATAACAGTATAAGAGTACCATATAAGTACCATATAAGAGACGACAGAGTAATTGCGAAAATTATTTTATTTTGCAATGAGTTTGTGGTGATTCTTCATACAGGTGATTTGATAAGTAAAATTTGTGGCATATGTTTGTAAACACATCGAATTCGATATGCCGATATCACGAACACAGGCCTCCCAAAACGGTTATCTCGATAAATGCTTATTTGTAAAAGTCGCTGCAGACGCTGTCTACCTCAAAATCTACCAGTATAAACGTGTATGCGCTGCAAGAGTTAAAGACGTTTGTGAAGAAAACAAGCAGTCTTAAAACAAACAAAAAACACGTTTGTTCGTTATTGTTGCGTTATTGTTGTAAATGACAGATGTTCATATTAACTAATTTGTGTCGATAAATATTCCACCTTTCTCTTTTTTTCTTATCAAGCTCACGATTCCAACAACATCGAAAGAATAATTGTTCAACATTGTACCATAAAAAAAATGTAATGTGTTAATTTTATTTTACGAAATATTCGTTGATTTTGAGCGTTATAGGGGCTATAAAAATACTGTAGTTGTTGCAAAATGAATGTCACATAGTTTACAAAGGTTGTAAATGGCCAACACAAGCATCTACAATATACAGCCGAATCTTCTGTACAGAACATATTACAGATCCCAATATGTTTATGCCAACGCAGTTAGTTACTTTTTCCACGTCAATAATTTATTAAACCACTAAATGATCCAACAAACAAGGTCACAAAAACAAGCATTGAGGATAAACAATTGATATGGCTTTGAATTAATATAGTATCTAGATGTAAATAACATATACACCAGTCAAAAGCTAATGTCAAAATTGAATAAACTGCAGCCATACGATGTGTGTATTAAAACATATAACATTCAATTGAAGAATAGTCGATATTTTAATTGAGCATGTTCAGCCACAAAGCAGACGTCTATTCTAAGAATGTCCTACGGCTCAAAATGACAGACCGTACCTAATTGTGTCGTGTTCTGAGAAAACTGGGCATAATGCTTGTGCGTAAATTGTCATCCCAGAGGGATGACAATTTCCCATTTTATGGAATTTTTCGTTTAAATGATGTCTCTAATTAGCGAAAATTCAGTTTAGGCGGAAAGTGTGGTCCCGGATTAGCCTGTGCGGACTGCACAGGCTAATCATAGATGACACTTTACGCACATGCATTATGCCCAGTTTTCTCAGAACGCGACACAATTAACCTCTGACCAATGAAACAACTTGGCCACATGTGAACATTAATCTGCAGTGTACACTTCCTAACATACTACCCTATTAAAGCGTCATAATCTTTCATGGCTAAAACATCAGACGCTACAGTGTTTGAGTATGTGTGCAGTCCTGGTCCCATGAACTCCACTTGATTCCATTATACATCAGGCACTACTATGTATGGTTGATGGGGCACCAGTTTCTGTTTCTCGTGACACACATGAACCCATTTGGGCTTCACAAACACCAGGCTTGGATTGTCAGACAGTGCCTGCAAGGGTAAAATGACATGTCATGTTAAAACTATTGGTCACACAGACATTCATTGATTTTCATGGGAATATGATGTATAATAATTTTGAGAAAATGGATAAAATTCAAAATATATTTATTCAATACACAATAAGTGTAAATTGATTCTTTAGAATATATATGTCACTTTCTACCAATATGTTTTTTCTCTTGTTAACATAAAAATTAATTGCTATTCAAATGGCAAATCAACGATTAATTAATTGATGAATAATAGATTTAATGCTTTCAGGAAACTAAGCAGTGACTTTATTACATGTACATTACTTACATCATCAAAATTGCTATCCCATTTTGCTGAGCTGACTATATAGTGTACTTTCTCGCTCATGTAATCCTCCAGTTCTCTAAAACAGAAAGTACATATTCACATATATAATGTTAACTGTAAACAAAGCATTAGTTACCTGTAACATAAACTCAATTTCCACCAAGGCAGCTCAGTATAATAACATCATTTTGTTAATTTCCATGACATCGTTTAAGAGTTCAATGTTTGTTGCAGCCATTCTTTTTGATTTGTTTTCAAAATAAATGCAGACAATTTTGAGACAATTATGGATTTAATAGAATGCCAGTTAAGTTTCGAATACATTTAAGTTCATATGCTTTGCACGAAAACCTGAACCACTTGCCAGGGCTATGNCCGGCTTCAATGCGGTCATCTCCGACCGCGGAACTCTTGTTGTATCATAACATGGCATTTGTGTATGTGTCTGTGTGTGTGTGAACTGTATGATTGTGTCTACTTAATTGAATGAATGGATTTTATTTACCTCTTTTATATCAACCAATTAGTTGAATTGTTAAAAAACTCTATTGTATACTAACAAAATAACATGTAAACTAACAATAAGTTTTGTAATGTATAGAGGTGAATAAACGCTATAAAAAAAAACATTAATCATGTTGCGAAACATCAATCAATGTCTGACCAATATTTATATCATATGCAAATTGTTATTTTGCTTCTTTGAAATAATTCTAAGATATGAAATTAGAGGGCTTAATTGAACTTGTATGACGATGTCCCAGAAAAAAATAGCTCAGAACAAACATGTAACTTAAAAAACAAGCTTATATTGTCCTCTATCTGCAAACACATTAGAATTTGCTGTTATACAACCAACTTTGGGCCAATATGAGCATGTTTACTGGGCAGTGCATGGGGCATTACAGGCAGTAATGTGCAATTTGTTTCCAAACAGTCTATGTTATTTTTTCAGAATAAAGATACAGCGTTTACGAAAAGATGGCGTCTGAAAAAGGTAGTTTTTTTCATTTTAAGTTTGTTTGCTAAAGTCCATAATATTGTTTTTAAAACTGCAAATTGTAACATACTGGAAGCTTTCTAGCACTAACAATCAATGCACTAAAATGTATAACCTGTTTTGACTTATACAATCATTTGACTTGTCGATTTGTATTAATATTTCTTTTAAATTATTGATACCTATAAAAAGTGAGTGTTAATTGTTTTCATGAGATAGGGACAGATCATTTACAGAATATATGGGAAATCAATTTGTCCTGATTCTTAACATAATGCAATCATCTGTGTTTGCACATTGTCTGATTCAACTTTATTTACCACATTAATAACAGTTCTAATTGCCTGCACCAGTATATTGAACATAGAGAGTACAAAAAGTATTTCATCAACATATTAATGCTAATGTATGCATAACTGTGCCGTCACATAATCTGAATGGTTGATATTATTGACAGCTTGTTTTGTACAAATGCATGTACATACATCAACGATTAAATGCAAAATAATTCAGAACATATTAAGTGTGTATTCAATTTAGGAATCATATGATCAAACTAATTATACGTACCATGGAAAATGACTGCCTTGGATGATACATTTTCTACAGAAGTCAATTATTCAAGTAATGTATATTTTATTTTCCATTCTATTACCGGTAATTGTTTTACTAATGCAAAGACTTTAGATCTTTAAACAAAATCTTGCACATCGCACTTTAAATTGTTCTATTGGATAACACCTTGGACCATTTTAGTTCAATTAGTCTGCACAAAGTTCTCAATGTCAGCTTTTGTGATCACTCTATGTCCCGAATCCAGCGTTGTTCTGTGTGGGGGTTTTCCTCCTCAATTTTACCTAATTACCTCTCTAAAGGGCACAATGTCTAGCTCAATCTTTATGAAACTTGGCCACGCGGATATCTTGACAATATCTAGACCAATTTCAAATTTGGGTCAAGTGAGGTTAAAAAATAGGAACCATTTCAAATCTTACAAAAGCTTGTTACATGTATTGTCAATTTTTATCTTGTTACCCTTCTATATGATACATGTTATGGTCAATATTGATAAAACTTGGTCAGAATGTTTATATTGACACTATATTGGCCAAGTTGGAAACTGGGTCAAGTGTGTCAAAAAAACTATGTTTCCAGGTCATTTAAAAATTCCTTATAAGACAAACCTGTTTACCTATGAAAAAGCAAAATTTACGGCTTTATCTTGATGAAACTTTAGCCTTGTTTTGGGAGAACTTGACTTAATGCATGTGTGTAAAGTGCCATCTCAGATTAACATGTGCACACTGCATAGGCTTATCAGGACGACACTTTCTGCTTTTATGATTTTCTTCGTTCACAGGAAGTCTCTTCTAAAAAAAAATCTAGTCTATGTGAAAAGTGTAGTTCCTAATTATCCTGTGTGGACTGCATAAGCTATTCTGGGACGACACTTTACGCTCATGCATTATAAGCCCAGTTTTCCAATAATCAACTTATTAAACATTATTAATTATATAGGCCAATTTCTAAACCATATCAAGTGGGGTCAAAAACTAAGTCATAGGTGAAATCTTGGAAAACTATATTACCACTTTTGAAGCTTCATGCATGTCTAAATCTTGATTAAGTTGTTGATGATAGTCATATTTTGTGTTATTTCGACCATATCAAGGCAAAAGTTGTATCTGGGTCTTACAAACCAGATCACAAGGTCAAGTCATTGACAATTGGTGTACCTTGAAATCAGATGAGGGCTTTAGGACCAAGATTGCCCTTTTGTTTGTGAAAGTTGTAAAGATTTACGATCGAGTCCACAAACATGTTATTTTTTACTTTCCTGTGCGCAGGGTGTTGTTCATAAACTTATCTTTCGGTGACTCTCCTCCAATTTTGTTCAAATTGTTCCAGAATGTAGCACATATTGGTCACCAGACCTAAATATACATTTTAAAATTGGAATCTTTAAAAATCAGATCTGAAACTGAACGGATCAGAGGTTACATATTAGGTATGTAATATTTTATAGTGGTACTTTGCAAAATTTGTTCAAATCAGGCCCCTGGGTTAAAACTGCCATGAACAAGGAATTTGAAGAAATTTAAATAGCAAAATAACTTTTTTTGCAAAAACCTTAATTATTGCAATATAATTATCGGATATACCCAGCGTTAAAATATTACATAAGTAACAGGTAATAGAGGTCTGCTACAAAGGTTTTTATTAACCAGGTTTTCCGAAGGAAAAAACTGGTTATTAGATTGGCGAATGCGGGCGGGCTGGCGGGCTGGCTGGCGGGCGGGCGGAACAAGCTTGTCCGGGCCATAACTATGTCGTTCATTGTCAGATTTTAAAATCATTTGGCACATTTGTTCACCATCATTGGACGGTGTGTCGCGCGAAATAATTACGTCGATATCTCCAAGGTCAAGGTCACACTTTGAGGTCAAAGGTCAAAAATGGCCATAAATGAGCTTGTCCGGGCCATAACTATGTCGTTCATCAAGGGATTTTGAAATCATTTGGCACATATGTTCACCATCATTGGACGGTGTGTCGCGCGAAAGAATTACGTCAATATCTCCAAGGTCAAGGTCACACTTTGAGGTCAAAGGTCAAAAATGGCCATAAATGAGCTTGTCCGGGCCATAACTATGTCGTTCATCAAGGGATTTTGAAATCATTTGGCACATATGTTCACCATCATTGGACGGTGTGTCGCGCGAAAGAATTACGTCAATATCTCCAAGGTCAAGGTCACACTTTGAGGTCAAAGGTCAAAAATGGCCATAAATGAGCTTGTCCGGGCCATAACTATGTCGTTCATCAAGGGATTTTGAAATCATTTGGCACATATGTTCACCATCATTGGACGGTGTGTCGCGCNTTTTTTTTTAAACATCTAATAAATTACCACACCCCACATTATACCCCCCTCTCACTCCCCCCTTGATCATGACTGGCAGATGACCCCTATTGATTTTCAGGTCACTAGGTCAAAGGTCAAGGTCACAGTGACTCGAAATAGTACAATGGTTTCCGGATGATAACTTACATTAGGTCAAAGGTCAAGGTCACAGTAACAAAAAACGTATTCACACAATGGCTGCCACTACAACTGAAGCCCATATGGGGGGCATGCATGTTTTACAAACAGCCCTTGTTTAAAATCATTTGGCACATTTTTTCACCATCATTGGATGGTGTGTCGCGCGAAATAATTACGTCGATATCTCCAAGGTCAAGGTCACACTTTGAGTTCAAAGGTCAAAAATGGCCATAAATGTGCTTGTCTGGGCCATAACTATTTCATTTATTGTCATATTTTAAAATCATTTGGCACATTTGTTCACCATCATTGGACGGTGTTTGAAATTGAAAACCTGGTTTTGTGACAATTTTGTCCCTTGTTTTATATAAGCCCCTGGGGTCAGAACTGGACAAGTTCCAGGGGTTACATGATATATATAGAGTTATGTAGCAAAATAAATTTAAGATCCTCTCTGAAACCCAAAGTTTATATATTTATTATATAACATGAGAAATTGGTCTTGTACACAATTTGATCAATTCATGGCCCTGGGTTAAAAATAGCCAGGTTAGATATTGTTATATATAGCCAGGCATATGGTAATTCTGCTACTCATATTCTAGGCAAACACTGAATCCAGCTGGTCTATAATGCTTGCCATATGCTTTCCAAACACTGACCTGAAGGTGTACATAATACAGGTGTATGAATAAGTTTGACATTTTCAGAACTGGTCATTTTCCTTATGGGACAAACTGGACATGGTAAGAGTGCCACAGGGAACACACTGCTTGGACAGGATTTGTTTGAATCATCAGACTTGCCAGAATCAGTAACAAAAGAGTGTGAAATTAAGGTAAATTTTTATTAATGAGCTGTTGCTATTTAAAGCTGCTATGTCACAGATAATGTTAATGACAAATATGAAAAATACTTTTTAGAACCAGTGAAAAAGATAACCTATATAAGTGACTGAAATAGCATTGTTGAAACCTTATCAAATTTCTACATTCCTTGGTTTATTCATATCAACGTCTTTATTTAAAGTGATTTCAAAAGCGTCTCAAGACACTTTTAAACTTTTTTGTTACTCTTCGATTCATGGTTTGATATTACCACTTTCTCTTGCCATGTCAAAACAACCTTTAAGAGTGCCCTTTTTTTTTGCTTACACACAATAGGTTCCAAATAACAAGCTGTTTGAAAATGAATTCAGCAGTAAGAACATCTGACTCTTATACAGAAAAACCAGGTTTAAAATCCACATATGCATTTATTATTTTGACATGAAATTTAAACATGGAAAACCCAGGCCTATAGGATGTGAGGTGTGGTGAAAGCGTATGAACAACCCCAGTGCTAAGAACAGATAAGTTTCTCAGATAAAAGCCCCAGGGCCTTCATGGCTGTCATGTTCTATAAAGAAGTTGTAAAACATTAAAGATGAAAATGCATTTTTAATATGAATGCTACTAGATATTACCCTTGTTTTTTATTATTTGTAATTTACCTATTTCAGTGACACTTTAAAAATGTGATTTCAGGGTCTGAAGCGATTTGAAAGAGAATTAAAGGTGATAGACTCCCCAGGCTTTTTTAACAGCAGCAGTAATGAAAAAAAGGTATTTGACCAGCTGTTGGGTTGTTTTCGTAAAACAAAAGTTGATGCAATTGTGTTTGTTTTAAAACCAGGTAGATTTACCCAAGAAATGAAATTAACAGTGAACAACTTCCTGAAATTCATTGAATCAAATGTTGATGATCATTTGTATCTTCTTCTAACTCACACCAAAAATAAGGAAACAAAAAAATCGTTCCTTCAGAAATATCAGTCTATTCCTGAAGTACAAGAACTTTTAACTCGATGTAATCATAAGGTTCTGTTTACAGACAATGGTGCTGAAAGAAGTAATCGTGATCAAATGGCTAAACAAATTATTGAAAAAATAAGTAGTCATCGTGCTAAGCTTGCAAAACAAAATGCTGAACAAACAAGAGAGGCTAAAAAGAATGAAGAGAAACAAGTCGCTGTAAATGAAAAAAGAGGTTTAATTGATTGGTTGATGCAAAATGTACATATTTCCATACAGGGATCAATACATTGGGAAGGTTCATATGGTAATCAAAGGAAAAAACATTCAAACAATTACAGTAAATATCCGTCAGGGTCTCATCAAGAAGAGGAGCTTGGATCATCAGAGTATGAATCTACCAATTCTCAAGACGGACAGAGGAGTCAATCTCTCAATAGTCAAGATAATCAGGCAATATCATTACCAGATTCAGAAAGAAAGAAAGATCCATGGGAGGGCATGTCTGTTCGAGATCTTCAAAAAAGGACATCAGAACTAAAAAAAAAATCTTCACAGTCATTGGGAAACTGTTTTTTGCCAAGGGTTGGTTTAGAAGATGAAACTAATAATGCTGATATGGCTATTGTACCAGATCAGGAAAGAATTGAAGGTCCATGGAAGGGCATGTCTGTTCGAGATCTTCAAAACAGGACGTCAGAACTAAGACATACTTCACAGTCATTGGGATATTCTTTTTTGCAAGGTCCAGGGGGTGGTTTAGTAGATGGTACTATACATGCTGGTATGGTGAAATTACCAGGTCAGGTACAATATATAGCTGAGGCCCTTCCTGTTTCAAGTCCATCAAACACTATTTCTTCTCTCATAAGTGCACTGCAGCCGTTTGAAAACCCTTCTATGCCAATCCAAAGGCATGGTACAATTCATGCTGAAATGGTAAATGTACCATGTCAGGAAAGGTTTAATATTAATACACATGAGGCTCTTCATGATTCAAGTCGACCAAACAATATTTCAAATCTCATAAAACATAATCATTATAGGCCGAGTCCAAGGATGGATACTTTCAGTATGCGAGGCTTTGAATCAAGGCAGTCTGCAGATTTTGGATATAGTTCTCAAAGATCCAATTCATTTGCAGCTCCATTTTCAAGTTCTGCAAGACATCGTTATGAAGGACATTCAATGAGCATGTTTTCTAAAAAGTTTTGGTAATTGGACATTGATAAGATTCTAAAAACAAAAATTAAACGTTCTCTGGAATGGTATGTTCATGTCCCCTCCCCCTCCACATAATAGTTATGGAAAAGTTTATATAGCTTAATTTGCTAAATTGCATATGTTCAGATATGGACATATATTAAGACAAATGAAAAATATATCAAGAGAATGTGTCATTGGCAAGAACCAGGTTGCACACTTAAAGGCGAGGTTCACAGTGAACATTGTGTTTGTGTATATTCGGTGCACAGAGATGTTAGGAAATAAGATGTCTATGTCCAGCATATGTCTTTAATGCGCAAGGTGTGTTATTACAGTTAGAAAGGTGTATATA
>VMBQ01001182.1:15802-134981 GCA_007657795.1 Dreissena rostriformis
GTTTTGATGTTGTATTACTTTATAATTGATTGCATACATTATGGTTTTGGTATAGAACATGACAGGGAACACAATTTTCAAATTTAAAATGCATGTTTTGAGGAGGTTTGAATGTGAAAAAACTAAGAACATTCGAAACTGTTAAAAAAAAAACACACACACAAAAAACATTTATATTACTTTATAACATTTTGTTTATATATATATTTGTTTGTGTTATAAAATTAAGATATAGTTGATGTGTTTTTATTGAAGCTTTGAAGTTAAAACAAATGAAAATGTACCTTTGAACTTATTGTTCAAAATATTTTATGTCTGAAAGGATGTATGGAATGAATGTAAGGCAAAAGATGCGCTAGACAATTCACTTGCCTGTCAAAATAAAGGTTAGTGGATAAAAGCTCCCGCATGATTAACCATTCCTGGACAAAAGCTCTCCCAATATTTAACTTCCCCATACCCAAGAAAAAAGCTCACCTGAAACTTAGTCAAAACATTTTTTCTAATAATATCTCAACCAAGTTTTAAAATATAAAAAGTGACTTGAAATTAAATATTTATGTTTCTTAATGTACTTCGATTATTCTTAACTCAACATTTTCAGAAAAGTTCAGTTCCTGTTGGTCTAAGGTGAGCGCCCCAGGGCCCATGACCCTATTGTTTGTTGGATGGTTTGTTTGTCTGTCAATTGGTGGGTTTAAAGTTCTATTATCACTAATTCAATGTTTGTTCCATTTGCATGACACATTTTAGACTTCATATTCAGAAGGTGTAGTAGTGTGCAACATTTTTTCAAAATGTGAAATTCAAAATGGCAAACTTATTGCTACCTTGGATAAAAGTTTGTTCTTCTTAATAAATTTCTGAATACCTGTTATTATTTGTTCTATTGGCATTGAAGAATTTCAAGATAACTCCTGGTGTATCATGTTCCAGGCCAACATGGCTACCATCAACATCATACTTTGACTGGAAAGGTAACAAGAAACATCTTTAAAAAGATATTTGTTGTTAATTGCAAACATGACAGTTCACAATAGAATTTTTTTATCAAATGCCATACCCTGTTTCCCATGTAATATAACCATTACATATATTTTTATAGTACACATGTGTAATATACTTTTTAAGCGTTTTCATTAGCTTAGTTTTCGTTTATTGACCAATCGCATTTTGTTATTTTGCTGAAATGACGTTGCAACGTCAAATGACGTGACCAAATGTACACCCCATTCGGGATTTATTATTATGTTTGCGTAAATATTTATTTAATTTGCTCATTTAAAAGCATGTGATAAAAAAGATCTGACACTCGTTGTCATATCATACCATATTTTATTAAACTAGTTTAGGAAATTTGTTAGTAAGCTCGCCAAAGGCTCGCTTACTAACTAAATTCCTGAACTAATTTAATAAAATATGGTATGATACGACAACTCATGCCAGATCCTATATATATAATGGCACGTAGTTAAATTAAAACCTTAATAATGCTCAACGAGCATCTTGTGTTTATCTTTTATCTGTGGTTTATCAATTATTTAACTCCCGATGTGTTTGGGTATATATTGGGTTATATGATTTATGTATACTGTCTCTGTGTCTTTTAACTAAATAAGGAAAATATTTGTTACTCACTCTTGTAACTGTTAATACACAATATTGTAAATACACAATAATCACACAATTTTTCTCTTATCATGACAATACACTATTTGGGGGTTATTTTGTCACAGTAGAAATTAGTGTGCTCAAACAGGGTATCTGAATCCGCTGGTCAAAAACATACCCGTGGATCCGAGCCAAACTTTCTACGAACAATACATGTTTGGGTCGATAGTTACGAAGTTGAAGATTATATTTTGAAATAGTGGATAGATTAAAAAAGCTTAGTAAAATTATCTTCTTTGTACTTAAGCATTGTTTGTAATAATAATATTCATAAATAAATAGATATGAAGCACCTAAAGCATTCCCGTAAAGTATTTTGTGTTATTCAAAACCAAAAATGGTGACGTTTTGAAATGAAAGTTGTATATTAAAATATATCAACTTCAAAGTTGAAACAGCATTAACAGCTAACAGTAAAATTTATTCTGGCTTCTCCCCTCAAAGAAAATGAAGATTATTTTCACTTGACAAGTGATTTTTTCTATACATTTACCTTTTATCGCTTTTCTGTAAGCTTATACTTTTGTATGAATTGACATGTACTGTAAACCATTACCTTTGTCCTAAATGACATGATCTGTAAATTATTACTTTCCTCCTAGCATTTACTGTAAACCATTCCTTTTGGCTCAATTTACATGTTTGGAAACTGATATTTTTGTCAAAATTTTCCTATCAACTTAAATGACATGTACTGTAAACCATTAATTTTGACTTAATGGACATGCACTGTAAACCCATACTTGTGTTTTAATTTACATGTACTTTTGTTTTGCTTCACATTTTCTGTATACACTTACTGAAGTTATAATTGCAATGCATTATAAACCATTCTTTTTTTGGTACTGTAAACCATGACTTTTGTCTTCATTTACATGTATTGTAAACCATTCGGGTATTTTTGTCATCATTTACACATATTGTTAACCATTACTTTGTCTTAATTGGCATGTGATGGTGATGAAAATTATTCTTTTTTTTTCCTTAATTATAATGGTATTGTTTACCATTCCTTTTTGTCTTAATTGATATGTATTGTATGCAGTTACTTTTGTCTTAATTGATTTAGTGTAAAAAATTGCATATTTGTAAACCAATACCAGGGATTTCATAAGATTTAAAAAAAAACAGGAGTCAAATGATCCTGTGCTTGAACATGTCAGAGGTCAAAATTATAAATCACGGAGCTATTTTGTTTGTACATACTAGTTTATTTCTCTCTAAATGTTTCTGAGTATACATTTTAATTAAATACTATGTAATTAAGCTCAATGGGTTGTACTATACAATATATTATTTATTAAGATTTCCAGTTACATTTGCATCAAAATGATGCAAGGCAGATTATTTGCTGGAGTCAAAAGTAATAAAATTGCAAAATGTGTGCATCAAAAAGCAGGATTCTGCTTCAATTGAAATCCCTGCAATACTTTTTGTCTTGACATGCATATTGTTTTTGTGGTGACTTAAAGTGCAGAAATCACTTATTATTATTACAAAAGGCGTCATTTCATCCTTGCATGCGTGCGTCTGTCAAACTATGGATCCTGTTATAGCTGAAAATAACTGAAGCGATATGGATGGAACTTGGTATATGGCTAGAGGGCAATTTGAGGAATATGCATGTTATTACAGTTTCACAAAATTGTTGTTGGTTAAGTTACAGAAATAAATGCAAACTAAAATCAGGATCTTGCAATACTAAAAAATGTGTAGCTAGTTGGGTGAAAATGGGTGTGTGGATAGAGGACCACGAAGGGAGTACCATTATGCATGGTATTTCATGTTTTTGTCAAACCAAAATTGTTGTTGCTATAGTTACAGAAATTGAAAACTAAAATCTGGATTAGTTGAAAATTCAAAAAGTACATTAACTTATTTTAAAGAAATTCTGTGTGCATAAAGGGTCATACCGGGAACAACATAGATCTGGTAGTGGCTGCTATTTTTTTGTGACAAAGTTATTGTTTGTTTAGCTCACCTGAGCACAACATGCTCATTGTGAGCTATTGAGATACTGTGATGTCTGTCAGTCCATGCTCTGTCGGGTTACAATCCTCCTTATCCGCCGAGAAGAATTTGACAATACTTCACTTGAAGTTCCCTTGGGGTATTCTCTATGAACATTTTAAAAATAGTTCTGCTCTGTTGATTAATAAGGTCATGAAACCCAAAAAAGATTGTTAAGATGAAAACTTCGAAAAGCTTATGCTCTCAAACTGCATCTTATTGTCAGAAACCAAAAGCCAATTGCTTTTATTGTTTACATGTTTTATCATCTAAGGTCCTCTACAATCATAAAGTGGTCCTCCACAAAGTTTATTCAAATCTTGCTCCTGGGGTTAAAACTGGCCATGCCCATTATTTATATAGAGTTGCATTATTTAAAATGTTTCTAAAACAACAAGGCTCAAAATTGTACTATTAAGCATATAACCTAATATAGTAGTCCTCTACCAAGTTTGCTCAAATATTGCCCCTGCAGTCAACATTGATGCTGCCCTGGGTGTTACTTGTTTTCCTTATTTGTATGTAGTGAACATTTCAGAAATCTACTCCTGTGGAACCGCAAGGACCAAAGGTTTTCTATTGATAATGTAACATAGTAGAGAGATCATCTACCATGTTAGCTCAAATCATGCAGCAGCCAGCTGTGGTCAAAATTGGTCCCACCCTGGGGGACGCTTGTTTCTTGTATGTGTATACAGTGAAAACCTTAACAAAATCATCACCTCCACAACTTTAAAGCTGGGAGCCTAGATATTTGGTATTTGTCAATATGCATTTGTCTTATAAAACGTTTGTTGAAATGATGACAAAAAAAATAATACCAGCTACACCCAAGGTTTCACGACGTGATGTTAATAGGCTTATAAAAACATGACTTAGCATCTTTTCCCAGCTGTAATCACTCTAGTATTAAGTGTGAAAACCGGTGTGCTAGTTAGAAATTAGTTAAACTTGATTTGAATGTTCCTTGGGGGTTCTTCTAGAATATTTGGACTTCTAGATTACTTTGGCTCAATCATGATGAAGCTTGGTGTGAATATTAAACAATAATTAATAATGCCAATATCTAGGCCAGTTTCCAATTTGGGTCAAGAAGGGTTAAACACTGGATCAGCTGCTAACATCTTATGAAAACATTTTAACCACTTAGAAGCCACATTAAGACATCTTATTACCATTCTTAAAGCCACAGTTATAACTCAATCTTGATGAAATTTGTTTGAAAATATCTATGTTGACTTTGAAATCAAGGTCAAGTGGGGCCAATAACTAGGTCATACGGTTATACCAAATTAAAAACTCAAAAACTTGGTAATATTTATGCTAAGATGTTATTTTAAGAGCTTTGGTAGGAGCCTATCTGTGATTAGGGTGTTCGTCTTCGAAATTTCTTCAAATAAATTTCATGTCTTAAAAAAGAATGACCAGCTTTCAAGGTCTTCAAAGCTTACCTTAATATGCACTTGCTTATTTTCTATTCCACATTATTGTTGTAAAGTTTAAAAAAGCTTCAAGAGCACACCAGTCTTTTTGGGATATTGGTGACAGTGGTCCATTGGAATAATATTTAACACACATTTATGTAGCCATTATACAAATAATAAATGTCATCATAACACCTTGTACTCATGTGAGGCCTAATAGCGTGAATGTCTTTTAAGGGGTGTTGCGGCAGTTTATTGACCCGAGGATATATTTACAGCAACACCTGATGCTATTATCACAACCCAATATGTGTGTTATCAGAATCATCACAAATGACCGAGTTGGTTTATAATAGGCACAAAGGTCAGTGGTTCGATCCCAGATGTGGCTAACTTTGTTTACTTCTTTTTTTTAAATTCTTTTATTTCATTCTTGTTTTTTTACTGGAGCTCTAAGTCCTGTTGTTTACATTATTCAATTTAAAGCATTTAATCACAAACTTCAAAACATGCCGAAATCTATCAACAAGTCCCTGTTATTGATGATTAAGGTCGAGTTTGATACTGTATGGTCTTATGTTTGTGATTAAATATTGTATTATTGTTGTGTTTTTTTGTAGGCTGTTATGATCACAGTTAAGATTGTAAAAAAAATCTAATGTTTATGCATAAATCTAACAATCTATGTACCGGTACTTGGGTTTTGTCTAATTGCTATATTAAATGAAATTTGACATCGACGGTAGGGATTGTTAAACAAAAAAATCTCTATTAAAAGTGCAGTGACCCCCACTTTTTTTTTTTTGTTTTATGATGACAATACGTAGATGAACATATTTGAGCAGTTTCGCAGAAAGTTATTTGATAGAACTTTTTTAAATTCCATTTTTGTGGTTAAAATAGTAAAAAATTGACTTTTTGGGGGTGACATAAAAATTATAAAAATTAAATTTCTTAAAATTTAACTTTTGTTCTCCATTGTTGTGGTAGTTTGTGGTTTATTTATATCGTATATGATGTATCTTAAATTATATAATATCTACATGTTGCCAATTTCAAAGGTTATTAACTATGTTTATGCAATTAGAGATTTTTCCGTTTTAATGAAAAAGTACATGTTATATTATGGTGAATAAAATCAAACAAGGCCGGTGACACTATGTTTTATTTCATTTTTCATATAATATATGTATGTAGTACTTGAATATAAATTTTGAACAAAATCTATTAGATGGAAAAAAATCAGCAAAACTGCAGCAACACCGCTTAAAATTGTAACTTTCTGTGTATAAACGTTTAGTGCTTACAGTTGTGTAAAATAGCTGTTATGTATATATTATTATTTTAGTATTTGTGTACAACAACTGCACTGTAGATAAATGACTACAGTTGAATGCACTTGCTTCAATGTGAAAAAATAACTTACAAGTACATTCTATAAATATTGTTGAATAAGGATATTGATATGTTAACACAACATGTTTTGTTTTTATAGACAAGTATTTTTAGCACACACTTTTATTGTTTTGCATGACATGTACTGTTAAAATAAGTGTGGTATTAGCTCACCTGAGCACAACGTGCTCATGGTGAGCTATTGTGATCGCCTTTTGTCCGTCGTACGTCGTCTGTGGTGTGTTGTCAACATTCACCTTGTTAACACTCTAGAGGTCACATTTTAGTCCAATCTTCATGAAACTTGGTCAGAACATGTGTCCCAATAATATCTTGGATGAGTTTGACAATGGTTCTGGTTGGTTGAAAAACATGGCCGCCAGTGGGCGTGGCAGTTTTCCCTATATGGCTTTAGTAAAACCTTGTAAACACTCTTAAAGTCACATTTATTGTCCAATCTTCATGAAACTTGGTCAGATCATCTGTTCTAATGATATCTGGGCTGAGTTCGAAAATAGTTGCAATCCGTTGAAAAAGATGGCCACAAGGGGGCGTGGCATTTTTCCTTATATGGCTATAGTAAAACCTTGTCAACACTCTAGAAGTCACATTTATTATCCAATCTTTATGAAACTTGATCAGAACATTTGTTCTAACAATAGCTCGGCTGTGTTTGATAATGGTTATGGTTTGTTTAAAAACATAGCCGCCGGGGAGGGCGGGGCAGTTTTCCTTATATGACTATAGTGAAAACTTGTTGGCAATATATTAGCCACATTTATTGGCCAATCTTCATGAAACTTGGTCAGAGCATTTGTCCCAATAAATCTTGCCAAAGATTGAAACTGGGTCATATAAGCTCAAAAACAATGTCACTAGTTCAAATATAAAAAAAAACATGTTAAAAGTCACTTTTATGGTCCAATCTTCACGAATAAGCTTGCATTTTTATCCCCCCGGTAGGGTGGCATATAGCAGTTGAACTGTCCGTCTGTCTGTCTGTCCGTCTGTCTGTCCGTCTGTCTGTCCTTCCGTCTGAAAACTTTAACATTGGTCATGACTTTTTTGCATTATTGAAGATAGAAAATTCATATTTGGCATGCATGTGTATCTCATGGAGCTGCACATTTTGCGTGGTGAAAGGTCAAGGTCAAGGTCATCCTTCAATGTCAAAGGTCAAAAAAAATCAAAGCGGCGCATCAGGGGGCACTGTGTTTCTGACAAACACATTTCTTGTTTCAGAATAGTCTAGTTCCTTTGGCTCTCAGGTGAGCGCCTTAGGGCCCATGGCCCTCTTGTTTATTGCAGCTGTATAACCCATGTTGTGACCTCTACTGACCTTTATCAACAGCCAATAAAATATTGGAGAATTTCCAGCCACTAGGCCCATATCAAATTTTTGCATTTGTTTAAAATATCTTAACTTAAAGCAATACGAAAAACATTCTGATTTGTCATCAACAAGTGTTAAATTATCATGTAAATCTTTTTTTTACAATTATTTGCAACTTATTGGTGTATATGTATTGATATCGGCTTTGTGGTAATAATAAAAACAAGCCTTATTTAGTTAAACTGCCAGCTGGCAAAAAGACAATCATATAAGGGTCTTCTTAGAAACGTAGTTAATGTAAAATAGACATTTGCAAAACATCCAGGTGTGAAACGAGGCAAATGGCAACCTTTACTTTTGTGTATCATGTTGATCGGCCACCACTGTTATTATAAACAAGCACTTTTCATGTTGCCTTATCAATTTTTCATTAATATCATTTCACTTTTCAGATACAAAAAACAACGTTATGATTTTCGCAATACAATGACATCATTTGGCCACTTGTTAATGAAGAAGTAGTAAAGTCATGAATATTTATAAATCCAGTGGAATACATGGGTGGAACCATTCATAGGGAAATGAAACCAGGTGGACTGAGCAGAATGTTGTAATAATTTTACTTTTGGGGGCATCAGATAGTTTGAGGTTCACAAATGTAAATTTCTCTTAACATATTTATTTTGTAACACGTTAATAGGTTCTAACCAGTTTTATATATTTACCAGTTAATATTGTGACTGTATTATGGTTTATAATATATTTGCTTGTGTTTTTGTAGCTTTATTGATGTTTTGTGTTGAACAGGTTTTTAATGTCTTCTTTAATTAAATATTGTTCATGTGCAGACTGCAAGTCTCTTCTGTGCACATAATAAAAACAACGATAATTACTGAATGGAAATATGGGACATTTTAATAGTATTACACAACAAATCAATTTGGTATAAATACATACTTTTATTTGGCTTTATTATGCAAGTGTATAGTTTTGTGTTTATTATGTACTTCATAAAGATTCTTTATGTCTGCATAGCTTTATATTAGATTTTCAGATTTATGTTGTCTTTTTTAATACTTATGCAATGTTTTGACATTTTTGTGTAAAGGGTGTTGGTAGAAATGAAGTATGGGGAAAGTCTGACATTTTTAATGTTAAATAATTTAATTAATTGTGGAAAGCGTGTGTACTAGAATGTAAGGTTGTTAACTACAGGTATATTCCCTATGTCTAGAAGACATTAGGGGAAAGGGATTGGTGGTACAAAATGAAAAAAAAGTTAGAACACCATAGAGTTTTAGTTTTTCTAAATATTCATTTATTGTATTGTCACATAACAATTTTTGTTAGTCTTTGCACCAAAGTTCCTGTACAAAAGCAAGGTATTTAAAATTGGCAAGATTTTTGTTATTTCCTTAATTGCATTGATTCCAGGATATGCTAATCAATGGCATTATTAATATTAAATAACTCAAATTTTAAACATGAAGGAAACCGTCATTGGAATGTTATTTAAAAAATGTGTTTTATGTTGAGTGTGTGTTCTTTTTTGTTGTTTTTATTAATAAAAGGTACAAGGGTTAAACTAGTTGACTTTTGTTTTCTTTGTAGCTCATTTGAGTACCTTGTGCTCAAGTTGAGCTTTTCTGATTACTCTATGTCTGGCGTAGTGCAGTGTGTGGATTGTGTTGTCAACTTTTAATTTGCTAAAACTTAAAGGACACATTTGTGTTCAATTGTCATGAAACTTGGTAAAAGTCTCTGTCTTGAAAATATTTTATCAAAGTTTTTAACTGGCTCATGTGTGTCTTAAACATGGTCACCAGGTCAAATCTTTCAACTGTGTTAACATTCCAGAAGCAGCATTAATGACTCCATCATTTAGAAACAGGGTCTTTATGTTTATCTTGGAAATATCTAGATTATATTTAACTATGTATCTGCCAGTACTGCCACGTGTCCAAAAACTAGTTCACCAGGTCCAATTGAAAAAAACAACCTTGTTAACACTCCAGAAGCCACATATTTATAACTCAATCTTGATAACACTTTATCTGAATGTTAAAGTTGCCAAATTTTAGTCCATGTCTAAATTTGGGTCTTGTGCGTCCAAATACTTGGTCATCAGGTCAATTACTGAGACAAAGGTGTAACCACTCTGAAAACACATTCTTTGGTCGATCTGAAAACACATTCTTTGGTCGATCGTTATGAAATTTAGTCAAACGTTTTTTTCTTGACAATATCAAGGACAAGTGTTAATCTGGATCACAAGTAAAAAAACTAGTATACCAGGTAAAAACCTTGTTATCCCTCATTAAGACTTATTTATTTTTCACATGTATGATCCGGGTCATTTGTGTCCAAACGCTGGGACACCAAGTCAAATACTAGTGAAACTATGTCATGCAAACTTCGGCGGAATGACAACGCATACACAACTTCAAGGAACACAGAAGAAATTTTCATATGGATTTATTCGGCTATTAAACAAGTCCACACAATATTCTAATCAACAAGATACATTCATTAATATTCAAGTTCGTAAAATATTCAAGTCTAATTATCCATAACAAACATTCAGCGGGCGGGCGGGCGGCTTGACCCTTACGGGCCTGGCCCGCAATTCATAAGTAAAACGAATCCGATGTCTTTCCTAGCTCAAGTTAACATGAAACACATTCATCTTTTATACTTAATGGTTCAAACCTGTCAAGGGTCTTAAGTGGCTGTGGGTAAGACCAGATCCAGGGGGGTCTGGGGGCATGCCCCCCCCCCCCTGTAAACTGTTTGGATCCTAGATCGTCTGTGGTACGTTTTGGGGCTATTTCCTGAACAAAATTAAGGTTATTTTGTTCTGTAATTAGCCCTTTTTTTGCTTGAAAAGTTTTTAGCACGAAGTGACATTGTGAGCTTATGTGACCGTGTGATGTACGGCGTCCGTCGTGCGTGCGTCAACAATTTGTTTGTGTAGACAGTAGAGGTCACAGTTTTCATCCAATCTTTATGAAATTTGGTCAGATTGTTTATCTTGATGAAATCTGGGTTGGGGTTGTATTTGGGTCATCTGGGGTCAAAAACTAGGTCACTAGGTCAAATAATAGAAAAAACCTTGTGTAGACAATAGAGGTCACAGTTTTCATCCAATCTTTATGAAATTTGGTCAGAATGTTTATCTTGATGAAATCTGGATTGGGATTGTATTTGGGTCATCTGGGGTCAGAAACTAGGTCACTAGGTCAAATCATAGAAAAACCTTGTTTAATATACCATGAAGTGTATTGTGCAAACAAGGGAAACAACTAATGCATGTACTTTTTCTAAATAAGTGTTACAGCATTTGTCTCCCTTGTAATTTATTTAAATTTTACCAAATGTAATGCTAACTGCATTTTTGTAATGCATTGTATCAATAAACCTCGGGCAAACAATGAAATTAAGGTTGCATTATCTCTACCTAGTTTTGAATCTGGTTTAAGTCAAAAGTTCTTTCACCTTAAATTGTTGCATATCTTAGATACCCAGGTGGAAATGGTTTTGCATCATGACCAGTGAGGAGCGGTTTGTTGGCTATAGGAAGTTTCTCAACAGGAGATTATCCCACATTGCTTATTATGTAACTTGGTCAGAACATTAAAATTGTTTGAGATATGGATCCTGTCAATGAAAAACATGGACGCCATTAGGCGGGCCAATTTTCTTCATGTGGCATTAGTAAAACAATTTGTACCCACTCATCCTGAAACTTTCTCAGAGCATTAAACAATTATATGAGCCTCGCTCTGTGAAAAGGGGGTTTATTGCATGTGCGTAAAGTAAGCAATGAACAAGGCCTTGCAAAAAAGGGTGAGCGACCCAGGGCCATCTTGGCCCTATTGTTAAAATATTTCAGTGACAAATATAATAAAGAAAGACAGAAGATGTCATTGCAGCCCTTGTGTATTTTTTGTTTTTTCTTCGCCGGTGAGCCACTTGCTGACATTTTGCAACCGATTTTTTTTTTACATATACATCGGTGACGAAGTGATAATGATAATTTTTATTTTGTAAAATTTGTGAAGACGTGAAATCGCTAAGGCGGCCATATTTGCGAACGCTACGACAGCCCTAGACCATGCGTAACTTTAACGTTGGAACTTACGAATTCGTAGCAGGTGGTTGCGTAAGTATTTTTTTGTGAAACGCTCGGATTTTCTTACGAACTTCGTAAGTATACTTACGTTAGAAACCGTAAGTACGAACGTTTATGAAACGGGACCAATGTGTACACACCGGTCTTACTGACAACGTAGTGACGTCACCATCTATGTATAGAATGGTGATAATGATACATTAACACCATTGTGTACACACCGGTCTTACTGACAATAACGTAGTGACGTCACCATCTATGTATAGAATGACATTAACACCGTTAAACAGTTTCCGGTACATGTGGTATTAAGGTTAGAAACCACTAAAACAGCCCGCCCGTCTCGGTAGTAATTATAAGACATTTTATGAATCCAAATATTACTTTTTTTTTTTTTTTTTTAAGNGTTTTTTAAGAAATGCGTGAGAAATTACTAAGTCAGCTTGAGACCGCCATAGCATGCCAAAAACCGCGAGACTCACGGCGAAACCGTGAGACTTGACAGGAATGCCATAATGGTTTCCCATAGTTTTTTAGCTACACAAAATCTATGTCGCTCTTGTACATAAGAACTTTGTGACCCACAGCAAATGCATGTGTTTTATGGTTATCATACTATATTGTTATGAAATCGGTCAATTTCGTAATCACCAATATACTGTTATATAAAACTATTCATAGTTATACACATGTATATATGGAGCATATAATTTGGATTTTAATATCGACTATGAATGGATTGATGCAATCACAAAACTTAAATAAATAAAACTGAACGCTAGAATGTATTAATGTATACGTTTTTCGGTGGCTTTAACATTTCATCAATAGGTCTGATTTCTTTATTCAATCCAAGTCGATACACAAACAAACATGATTTGTGTCATAGGTATTTACTCGTCACGCTACACTTGTTACCACCGAAGAAGCAAATTTTGAGTATAACCACTCTTGAAGCCACATTTATGACTCAATCTTGATGGTTAGAATGTTAATCTTTATAATATCAAGGTTATGTTTGAACATCTGGGTCTAATGGGTTTCAAAACCAGACCAAATCTTTGACAATTGCAGTTCCCTTAACTAAAGTGAGTGCTCAAGGAAATCATTGGCATCTCTTGTATCCGAAAGTGACCAATGTACATTTTCTAATGAAACAGTCATTGAAACTTATCAATCATAAGTATGATACAAGAAACCAAGTTCATTATTTAGTTTAAACCTATTTAGTTAAGCTCGATTGCATCGAAAGCCTTAGGCTTATAGAAACGCTCTCGAGTCCGTTTCCTGGGACCAGAACCAGTACTTGGTGTCTTTTGGGAAGATCGAAGGAACGCTCCCAGTGTTCATTATTTCAAAGAGCATTAACTGATGATTGCTTTTCCAGTCTGACTTTTAAATGTTAAGTTCCCCTGCTTTGAGAGTGTGATGAAGTTTAAAAAAAACAATTGATAACAATAACGAAACATCATTGATCTGTAATCGTTTCATCCAGTTATTTTAGTTAATTATACATACTGTCTGCAATCAAATGAAAACTTAAGGGTACAATTTAAAAACAAGTACCGTATTTTTTTTTAAATATGCGCTTAAGTTTTAATTTGATTGCAGAGATTACTTATAACTAACTTAAATAACATGACTTTGTTGTCGTCATTGCACGAAGTGCTTTGCTAATGTCATGTGAACAAAAAGATTCTATTACATTTTTTGTATTCGAATTCAGGTTTTAGGATACCGATGCAATCATTTGTAAACATGCAGTAAAGAGTGCGATGCTTGTTTAGAATGAAAATAACGCTTTATTGTTGGATAACTCGTACATGTCAATATAATTAAAACTGAATGGAGATACACGCGAATGTATTGTGTTTCTTTTAAGTGAGTATGCACGATTTTTAAATGTGTTTAATTGTAATATATTGATACAAATATGTTACAATAACACAAAATAGGCAAGAAAAACTACATCGAAGACGAATTTCATAAAATGCAGGAAAGACAAGTTAGCGCTAGCTAAAGCCGATGCCGACATTTACTCGAATTTGTCAGGAAACAAAATTGTGTCTTTGTGTCGTATGAACGAATCTGCGCTAAAACTTAATTTAGATTCACATCGTACATGCATGATATATATGCTGGCAACTTCGACTGGAAGACATTTTCGATTTCAGATTTAAATATCTGGCTTATTTCGCATTTTTCGACACATGTTGTTCTTAACTTTTATTTTAATTTATATTGAAATATATGTATAATAAGTATTTTACACATTTTTATATAAATTCATATATATTTGACAAAATCGTGTAGTCTCACTTTAATATCTCTGATATGCTTGAGGAAATAAGACATTCCAAAAAGTAGATGGATAACAGTTTAAAAAAAATTAACATTATACTTTTGTTAGATTTAAACCGCGTATCGTTTCGTCAAAACCTAAACAAATCACATTAAAAACTTACAAACATACACATTTCTGTACCAGAAAAAAATCCTTTATTATCGTGTAATCGAAATAATAAATCACAAATTGGCCTAATGACAAAAGCCAACCTATCGGTTGGACCTATAATTATGTTGAAAGACTCGATATATGGTAGTGATGTGTTAAATAATTTAATTATCTTGAGGAATAAGGTTTTAAGTGTCAAATTTGTCAGATTATATATAAAGGAATATCCGCCAGTCCAGTCAGGTTACTAAATGACAACTGTATATTGCTTTATGACAACTCCATGTTGACATATTACAATTGTGTGTGTGTGTTTGTGTAAGCGACATTTTTCTGCTTTTCTTATTGCTTACTGCAATCTTGAAATTTTTATTCATACTACTTCTGTTAACCGTCTGTATTTGCCTAAGTGCATTTCACTTATTTGCCACCGCGATGACATTTCTATGCATCTTTTGCGTTTTTATAACATGGACCAACTAATAAATTTTACATTTTAGCGCAAACTATTATACAGGGAGACACGTCTGGCAGGTGAACGATACTTGCCAACGTTTAGACTACTTTTGTCGAAAAAATATTATTTGCGCCCGAGCTGGTTATTCTAATAGTTCATTCCGGAAAGAGATGTATGCGTTCAGAATAGTAAATACTTAAGAATTTGATTAATTTGCATATTGCAAGACATACGGACGCCTAGACGTAAGACCACGTGGTTATTGCTCGATACTCACGTGCGTGAATGCGCGTGTATGCGTGCGTTTTTATGTGCGTGCGCGAGTGCGCGGTGGTTGTTTTTCATTTGTGCTTGCATACTTATGACGATTGTGCGAACTTTATTCCGAACGGATTACTCGGCGGGATCATAGGGGGTGCGGAGTAGCCGGAGGAAACCCCATATGTCAAGTATGTGAGCAACGTCTAGACCCACATGCACCACATGGGGGTTGAACCAAGTTCCCCTAGGTGAGAAGCGAATGTTCCAAGCACTACTCTTGCTTGATAGCAATGCGATACTCAAATCTGTCCTGACAAATCGTTCGAACACTCACAAAGGTTTAATATTCTGAGCACTAGGTAACATTTAAATGAGAAATTACGTACCTTTTGCAACGATTGCAAAATGGCGGGAAAAGGTACATTGCATTGAACAATTAATACTATTTAAGCTGGAACATTGATTTTCAACAACGCAAATTTGCCCACCGTATGTTCCTAAGATTAAACTACACTGAGTTATTTAGAGAATCAAAACTGCTAAGATAACAAACATTTTTGAAGACACCATGAACTAAACTGTTATTGGTGTATTTATTAATTGTATAAACGTTTTCTTTTGCGTTTCTGTGTTGTTTTAGCATAACTTTATTTTCGCACTTAAAACGGTTCTCAATACGTTAACTCCTTTACAGATGTCAATTTACACAAAATGACTCAAAGCGTTCATAAGGTGTAAAATAAAAAAGTAATATGAGAGAAAGGCAAAACTATATAGATACAGGACAGACAGACAGACAATTTATTCAGACTTATACAAAGTACATCGTCTTCATACTTACATATACACATTTATTTCTGTCACGTGAATAGGTATAATAACAAATTACATAACATAGAAATAGTCATGTTAGAGTACAAATACAAAAACACTATCAATTGCAAGAACACACAGGTTCTGAAAAAGCGGTACTGAAATTTATTAAACAGTATTATTAAGAATCGTATTTCTTATAACAAAAGCGTCTTTGATATATTTACATTAATTAGAAATTACTGTTTTGTTACATGAAACTAACAAATTGTGGTATAGGTATAACAACAAAACCATACTTATGTATTATATATGGATGTTGTTTGTGTATTTTTTCTCATGAAAAGTAATTAACCAACAATAGACTAACGTCATCACATGATTCCCAATCACAGCCGCGGTCTGCTTGATATTCAAACATGCTTTTCACCTGCGGTGGTTGCAGGTTGTTAAGCCGTGAGCCAGGTGAGGCTTACACAGTCCACAAGGCGTACCGGGGTATGCTTATTGTCCCCTACCGGTTTCACCGGAGGGGACTTATGGTTTGCGCTCTGTCTGTCAGTCAGTCAGTCTGTCACACTTTTCTGGATCCTGCGATAACTTTAAAAGTTCTTCATATTTTTTCATGAAACTTTAAATATGGACAGATAGTAATATGAAGATTATGCACGTCATTTTATTTTGTTCCTATGTCAAGAATTCTGGTTGCTATGGCAACAAATACTTAAAAAAATAATCTGACAACGTTGGAGCCGGTAGGGGACATCATTGCTTGGCAATAGTCTTGTTTTGTTTAGGTTGAACGTACCTGACCACGTATTGTACAGGACCCTTGAAGGATTAACTCAAGGTTAATGAACGTGTTGATTAAGCAATCAATCAATCACTCAGCAATAAATCAATCAATCAATCAATCGACAATTTACCAAGATCAAACTCAAAGCGCATAGGACATGGGTGTCTGGCCCTAAGATATGTCTCTACAGTTATTGCGAAAACCGTTATAACTAATGCAGTAAAAACAAAATACCCAATGACGATAGTAATTTGCCAAGCTGCGTTAATCATAAACTTGTTTTAAAAGACGGACGAACGAACGAAAGAACCGACAGACAAATGTATTAATCATGCATCGATTTCCGTGTGCAAACAAAACAAGCCTGCTTCTGGAGAATCACTGGCTGGCAGAGACGGGTCATTTTCGACAAAAATAACCATGGCTTTAAAAGTCAACACATATCTTGGAATTATAATATTATGTTATCATTATAATAATCTCGATATTTCTGGTTCTCCGCTTTATATAAATTACACATTACAAATTTGATGCGTATTTCGGTGGAATAAATACTTTAGACTAACGAATATATCCAGGACTGCAATATGCGGGAGTTCTGCACTGTGAAGAAACAAGTCAGATTTTAAACTCAAATCAAAGCCAAATTCTAACTGACTTAAAATAAAATTTAGCCTGCGTTATGTTATCAAAATTCCATACGGTGTCTTACAATTTTGTAATCACAGCAAATATTTTCGCTTAAGGACATGAAACTGTTGAACTATAAACTTGAGTGGTTTTATAATTATATCAAATACTGTTACATAGCAATGTCCATAAAAACATATTGTGAATGATACACTTAGGAAACTTCTATGTATAATTGATAATCAACCATAGCTGCGCAAACACATCCATAAACAAACTTGGTCGCTTCTATGTACAATTGTGTTTTTTGTTCTGGTGATTTTAGAATGTTTTCAATAAATTAAAACGTGTTACTCAATCAAGGCCGAAACTCAAACAATAGTTTCTTTGCAACCTGAAAATCTTGTCAACAAAGTTAAGTTATTACATCACACATAGTCATGTAGCATTTGTCATATTTTAACATGAAAGTATAATATGTCAGCATATGTTGTCATTAAGTAATACATGTATAAAATTTTCATTAAGCAATATGCAATTGTTATTAAGCACCATGAAAAGACCGTAAGACACTGCCTGCGAGACTTTTACACCTTCTGACGTCACATATATGTGAACACAAGAAGTAATATATTGCCTCTGATGTTCAGATACATCAGTAGACATGTTTCGTTAGTACAAAATACAGAAATGTGTATCTTGTTTATATTCATATACATATAGTCTATTCTAAAAAACAATTGTTTGGATTTGACCTTTAGTTCTAATAAAGTTAAAAACGGTATTTAAAATAAACTACTCAACATTACATTTGTAATTCAAATGTCTGGTTTAATTGTACAATTGATTTTAAATCCCCTACGAGAAGAAAGTATATGAGTTTGTTGACATCGTTTAAAATTGAAAACACTGTCCCCCAACTCAAACTGTGCACAACTAGCTGTGTGTTGTTTCCCAGTTTGGTGATTTTCTGACGTTCCAAGCATCATGAACCGTTTTATTTCTAACCGTCATATGTTCTACTATACAATTTGATAGCTAACTATAAAGTATATTACACAGTAGTCGAATTTGTAATAAATCATTCTTTAAAACAATTCACAAACTAAATGTATACTCATGCGTATGTAACCACTAATAAGTCGATTTTCGTTGAAAAAAAAAACATACACGATATTTTGTCTAAAATAAATTACGTTTTTGCAATACTTTGTACTTATGTTCTTTATCAGTTTTATAGAAGTTTCTTCTCTTTTTTGAACGACTGTCTAAATTGAAAAACAAGTCTTTGCCACAATAACGAGATTTCCTCATGCAAACCTCATGCTGTCATTACATTTCCTTTACGGGAAACTATGCCACACAATGTAGCCAAACAAACCGAGAAAATAATCAGCCAATTTTCATTTATTTTTAGACAATCTAAAACATAATTTGCAATTAAT
Source organism: Dreissena rostriformis (assembly GCA_007657795.1). NCBI lineage: Eukaryota > Metazoa > Mollusca > Bivalvia > Myida > Dreissenidae > Dreissena > Dreissena rostriformis. The sequence continues at coordinate 34,625 of VMBQ01001182.1, forward strand.
GCTCTGCGGCATCGTGTATGTTCCTTTAAAGCTGCACGAGGCTCCCCATTATTTAACTGAGGCGAATGTTTTATGAATCCGGATGTCCTAGCGAATATCTGGTATGACAACGAGAGCGAGTATAATGCTTCTGCTTACATTTAGAACCTTCAGTGCCTTATTGGAATAACAAATCCAAAACTTCCCCAACAATGTTCAAAATACGAACGCCGAAAGTTCACCTCGGGACGATTCCGGGTTGCTCGGCACACCCTCGGCAACCATTCGTAACGTTGTCCAACCGATCGATCTTTTCTCGGCACCTTCGAAAGCGTTCTGCGAGGCTTCATAATGTTATATGAAAAACGAGACAAAACTGCATAATATGGCAGCAGAAAACTCCACGAAGAAATCCAGTGGAAGAATTCCGTCAAAAGTAAAGACTTAGAAGTTATGCCTGTCTTGTAATAAGCGGTGCCGATTCAATGGAATATTTGCTGCAGTCGGCAATAAAATTGTCAGCAGATGGAAAGCCGATCAATAGATGAGATTCCCAAACTGTTAAAACGCGGTGAGCGGAAGCAAAGCCGTCCGTGTACAGACAGTTTACTTAGATACAGCGTTAAATAAAATTACTATAATCATAATGCAAGGCAGATGTTATCATGTTATGTCATTTTGCACGTTAACTATATCGTCGGCAAAGCGCAACAAAATATATGTTTTAACTTTAGTATCCACGTGAATTGTGTTTTTCCAAATACAGTTCTAAATCTTCTATAAACCTTGATATCTGTATGTTACCTAATCAGCATATAAACAATGAGTGACCTTGTTGTGGTCTGCGAATAGCTGATACGCCACACCTGCACAGTCACCAACGAATGAGAAGAATACAAGCATTACCATACATTCCGCAATAAAATGTATTTGTGTTTAAGTTGTTAACCTAAATCTACTAATAAAGATTGAACAAATCCCGCTTACATCTGATTATAACCATCCCTGCAAAGGTCCTTAAACTTTACAGAACTAACCATTCAACGATAATTCTTGTTTGATATATGGCCATATATGAACTAATTCCAATACTGTCTAGTGCACTCCTTGGAGATGTTTTATTTGTAGTATTATGACGTGCTTCTGGATGAGCACATACAATTGTGTAATTTTCTTAACGTGACTTCCTCGCAGGTTTGCCCTTTAAAGGGACGTGTTCATAGAATTTGGCATGTTTTCAAGTGTGTCAGTGCATGTTTTTAATTGATGAATGTAAACATTGGCACTAACGTGCTCCAGTATAAAACAAGAATACAATTAAAGAATGAAAAACAGATTAACATCACTGGGGCTCGAACCATTGACCATTGGAGTAAAATACCAATGCCTTAACCACTCCGTAATCCTTGCTGTAATAAAACTCAAAAGTATTTTATGCTATATAAGCAATCTAAATAATTGTCACTCAATACAACGCCAACATCAGAAATCTTTGACAAAAGAAAAATCCAAATTTACATTTCGACTAACTGTGAATAGTAATGATTTAAATTGATAGATGTTAACAGCTAAATTAAGAGAAATTAAATTAGGAGCTGCAGTATACTTAAGAATAGAATATAAGAAATAAAAACAAGTGTACCCCATCTGGGATCGAACCAATTACTCTTTGACTTAAAAGTTGTCGCCTCAACAAATCCGACTTCTGGGTTTGTACATGACGTCATGCATTTAAACATAGAAGCATTCCACGTATTGTCTCAAATTATAACGAAAACTACAGAAACAATCAAATCATTCAATCGGTAGTGTTTGTAACGCTTGTAAGTGTGTAATGCTGATTACTCATAAACGAACATATATTGTCAGTATGATTCTACATTAATGGTATGTCGCTGGCTTTATGACAGTGTTGTTTTTTTTTTTAATCTGATGCAAACTGTTGGGAAATTGTCCTTACGACCATCTGCGAACAAATCCCTTTAAAAAATCTCAGAGTCACAACAAAAATACTATTGTATATATTGAACGAATTTATTTAAAGAAGAAATTATGTCGCACTGTTCTTGCTATTAATCCATAATTCAAAGTTAGTACAAACTTTATCTCCGACATCCCGTCTGACCCTAAAGTAGTTCTAAAATCTAAATTAAATGTAATTGGTCTTACTCGATTAAAACCGCAACTGAAAGTACATTTTAAAGAAACATTCTTAATATATTTGTGTATGTATTGGTTTTTGAAGGTTTATACCCATATCAAATAGATAAAGTATAAATGCTCATTTAATTTCGATATAGAACTGAAAATTGTGGGTTAATATTCCGCGGACTTCTACCAAATTTAGATTAATACAGTGTAGTAGTGTTATTAAGGCAGTGACTTTACCATCTATTTATTGTGTAACATCAACAGTCCGTTGTTTAATTACCATATCGGAAACAGCCTCTATCCGTAGTCGTCAATTAAACGCATACCTAACCATATTATAGAAGTGTTTATTCCACCTTTTTTCCATACGTGACTAAACGTCTTCTAGTAAAATAATCACATAATGGCTGATCTGTCTATGGTGTGTCAACTAAAGCCGATGACGGATAACGATGTCAATTACATCATAGACTGTGTATTTTTGTCGATAAGGATGGACACTACTTAGTGGGCTAAAATACGATGACGTGCCCAATAGCATGTTTAGTTCAATTAGGGCTTCCCGTGCGTTTCGATTATGTTCGATGATTTAATGAACACTAATTTGAAATATATCATGGTTGATCAAATGCTGGTCCATTATATTTATCGGATTGTTAACAAACATAATGTGTGCCGTTATCACCAAATTACGTTCGTCAAATTTTTTCAATACAATACAATAACGCGCACTGGGTTTACATTTACCTAAATAACGTATATTTTTGTGGAATTCTAGCTTTGCAGAACGTGGGCTGGTGGAGTCATAATCATTAGCCAACGCGGTTTTGAATTACGCAACATGTCAACTTCTTTAGGGCTTCTATTGATCGTTACAGTTTCTGACATTTTAAAGTGCATATTTAATACAACCAAAATCTAATATTATTGTATTATCGAAAAACACTGGTAAAAGTGCAGCGCTAATACAATTTACACAAACGCCAAGTATGACAGACGTTAACATCTCGATGTAATCAGACTAAAAATATCATTTAAACACTTAAGGGACACACAACCTTCCATTTTCGATTACAAAACTGGTGTTCGAGTAGGCAGTGCACTAATACAATAACGAACTGAGCTGAAGAGAACGGATTTAATAGTTGCAAATAAAGTTTGTGGCAAAATTTGAAATAGTCTAAATTATGTTGGTATCCAATTTACCCGGAATATAACAGCTGTCCACCCTCAATAAAAATAAACTAAAAGTGAACTCTGGGAATTTCTTTACACGAGAATGCAAGCGAACATTAACAATAATAGCACACGCATTTCTCCGGAGTCTGTTTTAATTTAGCTGCGGTTTTGTTAATAAGCGTCTTCAGCGAGGATTATAAAGAGATATACGAATAAAGAAATATAATAAACATTATCAGAAATAACATTCTTTTACGCTAGTATTTTATTCAAGTCAAATGACCGATGGTCTATACAATAAAAGACAATACATACACTATAACATTAAACATAAAAGCATTATTTAAGATTGGGTCATTGCCTTGGAACGGTCATTTGGGGCTAAATCGGTTGATGGCTATGTAGCACGATTTATGCTTATATAGTATTAAGTCTTTTATTACAGTTGTATTATCTATTACGTCTCTAGTCGTATATAACTTGTACGTTTATACTTGTTTCTTTGCAACCAGTTTATTTTATTCCACTCTACTTGACGACAACGTTTTCCTTATGGATTTCATTGTATTTAGTAATATAAATGGAAGGCCTATACATCTTTTTATGTGTATGTTAAATTGTATGTATAATCTTGTTTTAATTGTAACGTAGTGTTTTGTGTTGACACGGGCTTCTATTTCCAGGTCGAAATCAAAATCTGCCTAACAAATGCATTAAATTGTAAAACTCTATCAGAGAAACAACTCAAACAAAGATGGCTTTATAATTTTTAAGTTTTGATGATAACAGTCTGCTCTAATATCATTTTTAAACAAGTTTATATTTAATAAATTTGAAAACAAATGTCACTTAGAATATGTTCGTATTGACATACTGTATGTTTGTTCTCGGCGTTAAAGCTAAAACGTGATTAGTAATTTGAAAATAAACCTCACATATCAATTGACATGATTTATATTTGCTGTTTAATACTTTTTCGATTTTGAAAATGAGAATATCATAAATATTTCAAAAATGGCACTTAGAAACTTTTTTGCACTGAACAATTATCCCACGCAACATGTCATTATGGGCACAGCCTACAGTAAGCTGTTTACACGACTCGAATTGACAGACGTAGTATATCTTACGCGCCTAGTATGTGCAGAACACATAATAAGGAAATAATGCAGATAAATGTCTACAAAATAATAATACGGAATGGTGGAATTGACCAGCGAATACAACATTTACAGACCAATAAACAGTCTTCATTTATGGATTATTCCGAATGACGTATATGCTTTAACAGAAATACATATTCAAAATATATTCTCTGTATTTAATGAGATGTTTGCCGGAGGCAATGCGTTTTCGTTGTACATGTTTCGCTGAGCTGATAACGTCATCGATACATGTAGGGCATTTATGGGGAAACGTACTGGCAAAAATGTTTCAAGTAAGTGTAATAACTTTCTATATAAAAATTAGGTAACTCTGGAGACATACATAGAAAATAGCCCCTTCCGTCACCTTCTGAAATACTGTATGTAAGACACGCATACTCTTGTCTGTAAAATACATCAGACAAAAACACACATCACGTATTATTACATTCTATAACATTTATAACATTACTTAATTGTATTGTATTTATAAGTATAACCGAACAAGCAGACGAGAACACTGGCTATTGTTAAAAGAAATAAACTGCATTTTATACAAAGCTCGTTACGGATAAATATTTGGTTGACTTTGTACGTTTGTGCAAAATAATGACTACCTCTGTAAAAGTTCAATATATTTACTTGCAGTATATGTGCAGACAGAGTTCCGACGCATATATTTGCATAAATATATGTTATATGGTTTTCATTAATGTTTTTACAGTTTGCGAATAAACTGCAAAGTGGACAGTGTACGATTTATGTCAGAATTTGACCAGGCTTTCAGGCCCAAACGGCATATATTTAAAAAAAATGCAATATATGAAGAGTAAGTTTGGCAAATACGTGGATACTTTTCGACTATTGTGCAATTCACACTGAACGCGTTTATATATATATTTCCAAGAAAGATTACCTTTAACCGACACGACCAGCCGCCATTGTTGATGTCAAGTGTACTTTAAAGATTAAGTGGTTCATCTCCACTATGGGGTTAAAAAGTTTCAAAGGCATGTCTTGATATTTGGCGAAAATAATAGTACAAGCACACTCTTGTAAATAAACAGTTACCACAAAGTATATGAAACTATCGTTTTGCGACATAATTGAATATAAATTGAATTTTAATAACCAATTTATTTCTCTTTTATTTAATTTTGATCAGAGCAGCAGTATAGAAACTTTTTTAAAGTCTATTTAATAACGATTATTATTAAAATAGTACACATTTCAATAAATTAAACTGCAGTTGCATCATCAGCTTGAGACGATTCTAGATAATCGGAGATATTCTCATTTCAAATGCTACCATCATCGGTGTAAAAAGCACTTGGTTTCTAAAATTTGTAAACAGATCCGAATGCTGATTTATTTACATATACGGCAAACGGAATACGTAACGCAACTCAATTATATTTATTCTGTGTTGGACCAAAATAACAAGCTTGCCCTGAACATATCATTCTATAAAAGTTTCTATTACAATATTACTCATCCGAAGCTTCATAATTATCATGTTATGGTTTGACATTGGATGTATTTACTATGTACATATAATAAATTGGTTGTGTATCAAGTTATTTTCAAATCGATAAATATATGGTAACGTTATGGCCGAGTACGGATTTTTTCCGGATTTTCGGACAGCGTGACAGACGCATAAACAATGGGACTGTCATTTGCCGCCTTCTTCAAAGGATGTTGGTCATAAAAAATAATACAAAAGAATACATGATTTAAATATACTACACGAAGACAAGGCTATTTTTTCACTGTATATACACACAACGGTTAATGGCACACTAACGTGTAGCATGAAATTCGTCTTGACTGGAACTCGATAGAACGCACTTGCCTACAATCATCAAAGTAAGAAAGCGATTTAGTCGAGTGGTAAGAAATGCTTGTAATATGAAGGCCGTGTCCACTATCTGGGAAAACATTAATATAAACCCCATTCATAAGTAAACGGGTAGCCTCATCAACAATATCAGCACGAGGTTACAGGGCATAGATTATTTATCCATTACATAGTTCAGGAACTTGGCCGCAAGTCGAGAGTTTAAATGCATTTGCAACATATCAAATTGTATGGGTAATTTATATAATTGATCATATGCTATATCTTGTTTTCATCCGTTACAAACGTATTTAATCCCACGCATTTGTAAGATGAGATTAGTTATCTGTGTTTTATTTTAAGTAAAAGCTGATTATATACTTTATGTTGGCAAATAAAATGCAATTTTCTGGGCATTGAACCATTGTTGTAGGTCTGCAATCCCAAAATTAGAACAATCGCCTTCCCGTTTCCATCTGAATAGTTATTAAATGAACAATTATGACAAAAGTGATCTAAATCGGCTACACAGAAACGCCCATTCTCTAAATGACCTCATTTGGGAGACTTCAAGCTTTTAGTAGTCTCCTTGTAAAGGCGGTAAACATAATCACTAGGTATAAATAACTAATATGAGTTTTCACTTTGTCTAGCAGTAAACAATACATAGAAACCATTTGGTGACAAGTGTTCAACTTAACCGCAACGTGTCTAAAATGCCGTATTAATCTTGTTCCAGCAAGTACATGACAGGGATTTTAAGTGATCGCCGTTGCGTTTTCACCAATAGTATTCCCACTGGCGACTGGTCAAACTACAAGCTATGAATTGTCCTGCTGCCAATTAATCAAAGTTCATAAGCATTATGGGAAATGACGTATATAAACTGTGGACACGGATACGGCTCTTGGTTTGTATTCATATTCAGAATAAATCATATATGTATCGTGTGCACAACATCAAAATCTGTTAATGGCATGCATAGCATATGTGTATTAGTATTGCATATTTCTTTTCAAATTCAATGGCGTATAAATAGTGTCATGTTTCCGACAATTAAACCAAACAAAACTCACAGTGGAAAACTAGATTTAGAATTTGTTGTGTGATTAGCTGAACGGTATCGGCAAATTATAAACCTGTCATATTTTTATAAATAGTAAGAACTAGTAAAAATAATGTTAGTTGATAAGAAATAATGTTCAGTTGTCTCGGTTAGGGAAGAAATGCAGGCGAAATTTTCATTCACGTTCTCCGACCCACTGTTTAAATCATACTTGGAACAAACAATTAAAACATATATTTTCTTTTGATTTCTATTAATAAAACCTATAACTGTAATATTTTGATTTCACACACTTTATTTTTTAATTTATTATGGCTCTTTTTGTTAGTATAAAAGTTATTTAAATCATGTTCGATGTGTGTATAATACGCGTGCGCCAATATGAACACATATCAAATTAATATATGTAAATCAGCTTTTTGCAGAACAGGCTGACGGGTGTGTGTTTGTACTTTTGCATGACAACGGTGGCAATGGAATTGCTTTTTATTAGAGACCGTTCTTGCAAGGAGAGACTGTCAATTATTGTGGCTATGTCAATGCAGGCCTTAATTGTATGTCGCCTTTACCTACTGGTAAATAGAGATCGGAAACGATGCATTGAACTAGATGCACTAGATCCGATGCATCTGTTCCAGATTCATGGAATGGTGTTAACTGTATTTCTACTATAAAAGTGTGTATCAATATTAAATTGCATTTATATTCGTTTGCATATAACAATGAATGATGTAATGTACACGTAAAGCCGATCTAATGCATGTTACTATCGAAACAATTATTAAGGAGTTTCGACGGATAAAAAAGTAATTACGTTAAATTGTGTTTAAATCAATTCATAGAATGTTCATGTTAGGTATTGAAGGGCCATTTAAGATAATATTTAGTTTGAATTTTGACCAATATTAACAGGACACAACAGTGCAATAAATTTTAAGAAAGTAAACTTTTACTTACCAAACTTTCTCCGCCATGTGTTTTAAATATTCGCCGGTTTGGCCCGAGAGTCTGCACAAACTCTTACATGTGAATACATACATTGAAGCTCTCTCTGCACATATATAAAACGTTTCTTTTAGGGTTATCGAACTGTTAAACAGTTAAATATTAGTTTTTGAGCACACTGTACACTCTATATTTATCACTCCATAATTTAGCAGAAGAATCAGTATATTTATCATCGTAATTGGAATCGTTTTCGTCTTCCTGTTCGGTGATGATATGTATTTTGTTAGTCTTTAAAAGTATAGCATTACATCATGATTTATTCCGTTTCAGCAGGGTTCTTAAAGACCTTTACAAGTGCTTGAAAACCAAACTTTCACTTGGAAAGTGCTGGAAAATGACATGCTTTAACATGCTTATTTCAACCATAGACATAGACATAGACATTTTTATTAGGTAATATAGGCAACCGGCCAAAAATAGAGCATTTACATGTAAATATATCAAACAGAGTGATACATTATCATACATTTAAGAACATTAAAGCATGTTGTTACACGCTTACTTTATGTAAAGCATTTAATATACTAATGCTGGAATAGAAAAAGTTTCTCAAATGATAACTCTATACACATGATTAAAATGTAAGAAAGAGCATTACGACAATATATTTCAAGTATGTATATTTAAAATATCTTTTTTTTTCTTACAAGCGAGTTATGCAAAAACTTAGCGATCTTTATAATATTATGTTCATCTTTTAAGCATAAGATAGTATAAACCATTTGATGAGATCGGTTTCTTAATCAGTCAGGTTTGAAGAATGTTTGCCTTAATGTTTCGTATTCATTAAATTAAAAAAACATGATATTCATCTTCAACTACGCTTATATTATTTGTTACACATAATGGTAAAAATCGTAAATGTCTATCAATTGACAAATGACGACCTTTCTCAATCATGAGATCATGCGCTGAGCAACGAAAACTTGACAAAGTTTTCCTTAAAACAAAAGGCAAATTTATATTTAGATATGGTTCACATAAGAGATCGGTTTAAAAAAAAAATATATAGTGCAAAGCGTTAGAATAATAATAAATGTTTGATTTCCATATTTGAAGATAACAATCTTTTATTCGTGTTTTGAACAGATAAATAAAATTGTCTTCATGCCCAACACCTTGAGCAAACCAAACATAACCAAAGCCATAACTAAATAGTTATTCTCTGATATGACTAGCCCATGTCCTTCTACCTGCATCATCTAACTCTTTTAACATTTTATAACACTGTTTAGGATATCTATGATTTTCCATTCGGGCGATTTTCAACCAGAACTTGATGCAATTTGGGATATATGTTATACATAAAGGAAGTCTACCACATTCTCCTAAAGCTTAGATATCAGGTGTGTTTTGCGGAAAATTACAATATTGTTTACAAAATTGTATTTGTACTTTTTCTATTTTATCTACATATGAATAGCCCCATTTTTCGGACCCGTAACAAAGTATAGGTTTAATCATGGCACCAACAAATTAAAAAATATCTACAGAATTTATTTTTTTTGAGTTTTTGACCAAGGAATTTTTAGCGTTAAATAAACACAAAGATATTTATAAGATGAGACAATAACAATGTTTTCTCTACAATATGTTTGTTAATCAACACCACCATTTCTTAATACAATGATTTTTGTTTTCTCAAGATTGATTTTCATAACAACAGATTTACAAAAAAAAAATCAATTAAATTAATTTGCCTTTGCAGACGTATGCTGGTATCAGAGAAACTGGAAACATCGTCAGCAAATATTAAAGTAATTAACGCATTTATATATTCAGAAACATATATACCATGTTTACATTTTGAGAGCAGAAATAGCACTAAGTAATTTATGAAAATGGAAAAATATATGGGACTGGCCATACAGCCCTGCCTGGTACCAATATAACATTGGAAAAATTCCGCCAATCTGTTATTAACCTTAACACATGATTTTAACTTGCTATACATCGATTGAAGAATAACCAAAAATTTACCATTAACCTTTGTTCTTGCGAAAGCATTCCACAATTTTTGATGTTGTACGCTGTCGAATGCGTTTGTAAAATCTACAAAAATACAATAAAAACGACATTTTTTTTTAGATAAATATTTTTGACAGAGCGCCATTAATGTAAAAATGTTATCTGATGTTGTATATTGTTTTCTAAACCCTGCCTGTGTCACCATATGGTCAATGTATTACTTAAAGTGAGACTGTACGATTTTGTCAACTATTTATGAATTTATTTAAAATGTGTAAACAAACTTATTATACATATATTTCAATATAAATTAAAATAAAGTTAAGAAGAACATGTGTCTAAAATGCGAAATAAGCCAGATATTTAAATCTGAAATCGAAAATGGCTGAAAGTCGAATTCGCCAGCATATATATCATGCATGAACAATGTGAATCTAAATTTAGTTTCAGTGCAGATTCGTTAATACAACACAAAGACACACTTTTGTTTTCTAACAAATACGAGTAAAAGTGTCGGCATCGGATTTAACCAGCGCTAACTTGTCTTTGCTGCATTTTATGAATTCGTCTTCAATGTATATTTTTTCTTGCCTAGTTTGTGTTATTGTAACACATTTTTATCAATATATTACAATTTGACACATATAAAAATCGTACAGTCTAAATTCAATATATGAAATCAGATTTTAGATATAGAGTCTATAAGTGAGATACCACGGTAATTATAAGGATTTTAAATAGAGCCTTTTTTGTGTAGTGTAGTAATTATACTCTCGCTCCAATTATTACGCAAAATACATGAATAAAATATTTCATTAAAAAGTGGATTTAAAAAGGGCAATATATCATAAATAGATAATTTATACATTTCAATACAAATTCCGTCAGGGCCCCCTTGAACGATTTGAAGTGACGTATACTATCAACGATTTCTTGGTTACAAATGAGTGCGTTTAAACTACTACAATCGTATTGAATATGTTCAAAACTGATATTATCTTGATCTTGAGAATTGTTTTCTTTATGTATGAATACATTTTTGAAAGTATCGTGCCATTGCGTTTGATCTATACTATTTGCTTGATGTTTACGGTTTCCTTTTAAAGTTTTCCAAACGATTTTAGAATTTTTCAGGGAACTAACTAGATCATAACGCTTTTTCTCAGATAATATGACTTTTTGTTTAAACATCTAGATTTGAAAATACTTTTTTAAGCCTTATATGTCATTAGATCTTGTCTATCATTTGTAATTCTAAAATATCGTAAAGCTCGTGACTTTTCAATTTTAGCAATATTACATTCATGATCCCACCATTCAGGCTGTAAAAAAAGTAAAATATTTAGAATTAGACTTCATATTTTCCCCAGCAGTTTGAAATACATTTATAAAATTGGAGATATACGAACTAAAAGTACGATCATAACGATTTCTTAGTTTTTCTTTAAAACATCAAAAATTGATACAAAATTTATTATAAAAATCGTCTTTTACATCCTCTTTCGAAATAAACTTCTGCCATAAACGCACGTTTGAATGATATATTGCTTGTTGAATAATTTGTTTGTGTTGATTTAAATCATTATTGACAAATAAGTGGAAAATGATCATAGTTATCTTTATCACGTATTTTACCATCAGAAATATATCTAAATAAACTTGATGACGCAATCATCAAATCAACGACACTTGCACCATTATTAGCAAAACATGTAAAATTACAATCTTTATCACCAAAAAGACGACCATTTAAAATATGGATATCAAATGTACAACATAATTCTATATTATTAAGTGATAAACCAAATTTATGATAAGGTTTATCTTTAGAATATCTTCGAATTGCAAAATTATCAGATGGGTAATCAATATCATTCCCAAATATAAATGACCGATCATCTTCCGGAATAAAATCGTTGAAGTCTTTGAATTTGGATCGTCATCCAAAAATAATTCGGTATTAGGAAAATCAGCAATAATATTATTTATAGTATAGCCTGGAAAAGTGCTTAAAAAGTACTTGCTGGGAAAAGTGATTGCAAATTAAAATTATCACAATTAAAATTGTTGAAAACAGATTTCTCGTTATATCGATTCGATAAAATTAATCGCTTCTCTTATTTGAGGTGATACACAATGTTCATGTACGGTCTATCTGGTACGAGTTTTTGACGGGAATGATGAACTCACTTCAACATTTGATGATAGTTTGTAACTAAAAATGTTGTTGTGTTAAGTATTTTGATCATTTATTTTTTAATATATTGCTTAACATATCACTTGGTCATCAAGACTGTATTTGACGTTCAAACAAAGGAAAACACGTTTTTGTTTCAAGCATACTAACTTGAACATTTCATACTAAACACGCAACTAATTTTCTAGGAGCGAAGTTCAGGCTAGACAGAACACACATGAAACACGCTCAGAATGTTTATCTTGAAAATATACTCGCTGAGTTGAACTCTTGGTCACCCACGTCCAAATACTTGGTGACCAGGTACAACTTAAGAAAACACTTTTTTATAACTCATGCGGCCACATGTAGGACTCAATATCCATGAAATCCGGTCAGGATGTAAATATTTGCAACGTTATGTTAAAATTACACCAAGTTTTCACTTGAAAAATGTTGTCACCGAAAATGATGTCAGCTTAAGTAAGAGAGGCATGCGTATGTTTCAATTTACCTTAGATAGGCAGGGTCTTCTGAAACACTGCCCACTTATATTCCTGCAATTCTAATAGAATAGATATAATGATAATCAAAAATCTATAGTTATTGAGCTTTTACGGTAATCATTACTATAACTGGAAATCTACATAATACGAAATTCAGTCATAATGTTCTGGTTTGCATCCAATGGAAATGTTAAAGATTAAAGAACATAACTTAAAATCTGAATTGAAAATTAATAACACTCAGATAAACTTCACAAAGCAAAAGTACAAAATAACAATGCAATCAAAACTGTCGTCAAAGAACATTTATGTTTTTATGTTTCAGCCATTTCGCCCGTAGCTGTTACTTTTTTGCTGTCTCTTTCAATACTAAACACATTTAGTGTTCAGAGAATCTCAAATTATCCGATTTCGTATCGAATGACTCTACTGGCGTTTATGGAATGTATCCATCACTCTCATTTACATCAAGTTAAGGCGTTCAATAGGAATTTACAACTATATAATTCATGATTCTGTTAATAATAATATACTACGTGTGTTGCCGATCATAAAACCGGCTGTATCCTTGACACACTTATACAGGTACATATAAGCTATATGTTATCGTTCATTGACGCGATTTATTCATTTCAATATGTGAGTTTACGCGATACATCGTAAAAAAATGGCTTAAGTATCTTACAAACAACCAGACTATATTAATATCAACGAAACTGTATGCGACCTTACAAACACTTAGTTGTTATTTAATCATTTATGTTAAAGATCGTTCCCGTTATTATAAAACAAAACAAATCATCGTTAGTACACTATTATTTTGCTGAATTGCATTTTGATAATCTCTATGTAAACATTTATTATCACACAAAAAAGGATTCGCCAATCGTACCTGCGCAGTTGCCTTATCCTCTAATGGAACGTATTTTCTACAATATCATAACATTTTATAATTGAGATTAAATAGTATACTTACTATAAATATATCCAAGTTTATATTGACACAAGTAGAAATTCCATTCATGCTATTTGCAAATTATAATTAACATTGCATAGTATATATTATAACACAGTTTAATTAATTAAATAAACCACTGAAGCGGTCCAATTAGAACACCTTGTAATTAAATTTTTCAGCGGTGATTCTGATGGGTCAGATGATGATACTTATAAATAGATGGTATTTATTAAATGAAAGCTTATTAATACACAATCATCGGATACTCATCAAAGATGTTACTACTGTCATGTATGCATGTCAATAGAATATTATTAGTAAATAACAAACCTATATGTTATTCATCGGCCATCAGTGAATTATTTTCGGGTGAAACTAAATTACTGATATTAAAGCGTTAGGGAAATAAAGTAACACATTGCTATTTTGATTAGTTAACCTTTCTTTACCAGTGAATAACCTTTTTTTTTACAATCGCGAACCCCATACAACTAACGGATGCATCATTTCAATATATACGTGGCTGTTTCTTAGGCAAATGACATTTATATTGTTTTCATTCGTTAACCAGAGGTGCGTAATTGGTTTTTTCATGACAATTTGATTACATATTGCCTTAATATTTCATTTTGATGACAAATACCCATAAAACTTTTATCGGCAGATCAAGGATAATTAGACTAGGAATGTTTGTGTTTTATGTTAAACATTATGTCGTAAAATTAATATTGAAAACTTAACTACATAAACACAACTCGGTTAATGTTACATTTTGTATATATACTTTAACAAATGAAAAAAATAAATCTTGGTTTCTGGTTAATCTAGAGGATTGTTTTCTACGATACTTCAAATCCTTTTACGCACTGATATATGTGTATGCCTTTCCATTAATACTTCTCTTTTCTGGCTATTGTATAAGGACTTTTATAAGAAAATATTGCATAATTGATATTTAAAACATCATCAAGTCATTAACGGGTTGAGTGCTGAACAGATAAAAAATGTTTTGTTTTTCATAAGATAACATTATTTTGCAGATTATAATTCAGCTACATTTTTCAGTATATTTATTAGAATTTCAACTCGTAAAACGCCAATATATGCATTTACGCAAACCGAAAAACCTAGGATGCTAAATATCAGCCATAGTATGTCGCGGCTGTAGGATCTTGATTTCAAAAACGCATGCATATCATTATTAAATTGTCTTAAATTATCTCTCTTTTGTAAGGCTGATTAAAACAAGTATGAATCTAGACTCTTTTCAAAGACTGTGTTATGTTATTTATGGTCATTTACGTACACCTATATCCTGGCATAATAATACATGTATAAAATTAACTGTTTTTTAATACAATTTACTAATATTTTTAAGCATCCTTTTTCTTGAATGTATGTATTCATATATAATATGTTACACAAGGAATATCACAATGATCCATAACTTTCGGATAGTCTTCACGGAAATTCATATATAATGCGAAGTGATCCTCAATAATGCCATTGTTCACTGAATACAAGGAATGCAGTTTGCATTTTGGCACGCAGTTTTATCGGTAAGACAGCATGTATTTGTTCTCATTTATCAATGCATTTTCAATGTGTTGACCTACACTTTACAGTATTAAGATATAATGATTGTAGCACATTGTCTTTTTCTTAGTATACAATGCAATATACACACACACCGAGTTCGACATTTTCAAATACTTTCAACTTTGCTTTGATAATAACATCTCGCCAACCAGTTTGGGTCTGACAAGCTAATTACGTAACATCAATCATGCAATCTGAATCCGACAGAAAAATCCAACACTTCCCGATAATGAATGTTTGTTGACACCGAAAGGGTTTGAACTAAGGCTGATTGATAAGGAAATTACATTGAAAAGTGTGAAATGTGCAAATGGTTCATCCTTCTTTTAAATATATCACACAATAACGAATAAAGCGTGCAGAATACGGGCGCGGGAACATTTTTTTTTGTCTGTGTTTGATGTTTTGTTGATGTTGTTGTGTTCTATAATGTAAATACAATGGTTAGCTTGTTCTGATTTTCCAAACAAGTTTCGTGCATTTACAGTAAAATTCTTGATAAAAGTAAACCCCATACATGATCACCACACTCGCACAGCACACATACGGTACGCGTGGCTTTATAAATTTAATAGTTAAACATGAGCGATAAGTTTATAAAAAATGTTTTATGTTACGTTAGTGTCGATTTTCCTGAATACATTGAAAATGAAAAAAGATATATGTAAATGAACGATATATTGTAACTAAGAAATCTCAACAATGATTTTAATCGATTTGACACTGTACATTAACAATTAAGTGCGTGTATCTAATATATTGTTTTTTTCCATATGTGTTATTGCATTTGATATTTATAATCATGTACAATTCGAATGCTTGTTAATTTTTGTTTCATTATCAATAAATAGCGAAGTATATTGATATTAAGGTATTATTATAGCTGTTATCAGTAGCATACGCACAGTTGATTGTTGTATTATATCCTTAACGATCTTATAAGCAAAGCTAATTGTTACAAAATATACTCAACGATGACTTCCGGACAAGCCTTTAAAAGGCCTGACACCATTGAACCCGCCTCATAAGTGTGATGAATTAGATGAAGTTAATTTGTTTATATCCACACATTTTCTGGTGTCCTTTACACATTCAGATAGAAAATATGCACTTATCAAGGGAATGATTGCTAATGATGCACATGTAACACATATACAAATATGAACAGCGCATATGTATAGATGTTTTATTTAACAAATGTAATCTTATAAAGCTCGCCGTCATCGACCTGACGCGATCCTATTTGCATGAATAAATTAAAGTAACTGTACCGCTGTTCTGTTTATATCCCTTCCTGTTTGTATCTGTGCATGAAATTTCCTGTCATGTGCCGAATAAATTTGTCCAATCAAGGAGTTAAATTATACATATCAATGTCATTTCTTCTGGATTGAATTATACCAGAAATGCGTTCATTAAGGTGCTTTGATGCTCTTTAAAAATATGAGTATACATTCAACAATATGGATGTTGATTGATTTGTACAATAAAGAAGCATTCTTGTATGTCGGATGTCAACAATAATATTCTGTTTCTGGATGTGTATCTAGTTTCTGTATTATAATATATGTTTTGTTCACATAATGATACCAACAAACGCTTAATTTAAATCAAAGCAACACAAGTTGTGCGTAGTAAATACAGACTTGTATCAAAAGCGATTCATTTTCGTCTCACAAAAGATGCTTTTTGTCTGAAACATTAGCTCTCTTTTTTTCAGAAATATGTCCGGAAGTGTTCTATTACGTATAATTGAATGGATTATTGTAATTTCAATATTTGATAAAATAGCTGTGACATATATTTTACACGTAGTTACAATTCCAGGTTTGAACACTGTTAATCTGTGATGCTGTACGCATTCCAGCCAATGTGGTACTCTGTTATTCCAATGTATGAAACGTGCAATGGAAATATAACCAAAGTAGAGACCGAATGTTTATTCTGTTGCGATGTAACTGTTCTCAAGTGATCTGCCATTTTTCAATTAACGCAAAATACATAGTAGATTTTGTTCAATGATTAAAACCTTCTGGATGGATAATAAATGGTTAAATATTGTCAATTAGCTTAAACAATATATTGAGAGCATTTGGTAAGTGTACACCTGAATCGTCCATTTTGCTTAAATTATTAACAAAATCCTCATCTGACGAATCATATTGCTTTCGGGCGGCGTTATTTTTTTATAATGACTTTTATCAAGAATCAAGTATAACTTATGGTCAAATATATATTTGTATAATCCGCGCGATGTGCAGTATGTCGCATTTACTCCGAATCTAGAATTAACGTAGGCTAAGATTGTAAGTGATCATACTAGTTTTCTTCGTGCTATTCACGTATCGGATTTCACTCACACAATAGTGCATTTGGTGTTTAAGAAATATATTTTTATTTCAAAGACATCAATCAAAATTCCACTCGTACCATTACCAGTACTGTTGTATACGTACACTATATAACGTTAGTTATTAGTTATTAATTAATGAACGATTTCAGGACGTTCTCACAAAACTTTTCCTTGTTAAGATACAAGAATATGAAGTATATTGTGCAAACATTGTGGTAACACCGCTTATATCGAACAGAATACAGTAACGTTAACAAAACAATTCGTATCCGGATTCGATAATCACTTGATTTGTATATATGCTCTACCTTTATTCTAACGGCGGTCCAATATTTGACAAATAAATGCCTTGCGGAACATAAAATTCTTAATCCTCTTTACAATACACATAGTTTTGATACATATGTAAATTTGTTAACCGTATCCAAAAGATGTATGCTGATCCATCATAATATTGCACATTCGAGGCGATGTTTACAAAAATATTTGTCCGGAATATCTATGTAATTAAAATTATTACCGATCATCTTTACAAATATATGATACCAAAACGTAACAATCCGGAAATGAATAGCATATACTATTTAAAGCTGACATACTATGTACTAATTGTGGGCATATTTGAAAATAGAAACACCGATACATAGTCATTATAGAGATTCATTAACACTCAAACACAGGATAACGAATGCAACACAATACTGAATATTACAATGAGAATAGGTCCTTTTTATCATTAACTCTTACTTGTGATTCTTCAGGGATTTGTTATATCGACAGTGTAAACGAATCGGTACATGCATGCATTTCAAGGTCAGTGTCAAGTTGTTATCAGTTTTCATCGCTTATTAGTGAGCAACATGCTTGCTTGAGCCGCCTTTAAACATATTGTAATAGACAGAAAGACAGACAGACAATAGAATGCGGGATAGAAAGCAATACACATTTACTCTGTATAAAGGCATGACAAACCTAAAACAAAGCTTAAAATAAATATCGTATAGGAACTATATGTTTGCCAATATACAAGTTGCACAACATACACAACTAAATCAATTCCTTGGCGCATTAACACATTACGTTATTCATATCAATTTATTGTGTTTTATTCGTAATACACTGGCTAAAATTTGATTTATAAATCATACTGGCGCCTGACGTTGTATTGATACCATTCAAACAAATAAACCACATTGATTCGTAATATACTATTCATTGAAACAACAGCAGCAGACTTAGTATTATACCTGGTTTATAACTCTAGTTTACAACGGATCAAACTCCTGTGTGTATATCTATTACTTTATATATGTCTGATTTATAATAAACATTTGCAGAAAAAAGTAATTGCATTTTAATTGTTACTAGAAAACTTAAAGTACTTATATTATACGGCAATTTACTTGTTTGTATTTGAACAACATTATTTAAGCACCAACTCGGTTATTGTGTACTTGTTTCATTATACGTCCATGTACTGGCAGTGTTTGGAAAATAAAAGCACGCATTGTACAATCTACTTTAATTTTGTCGGTTTTAGAGCACATACCATGTTGTTCGTGTTACTGGACACTGCTAAGGTGTATCGGTAATTCTTTCCATGTTTTATGACTAAATCATATAAAATACGCTGTGTTATTAAATAAGTAGAATCAAGTCTGACGATTGTTCAAACTAGCCAAAGTACGATGGCTTTTCAAGTGTATTACTTATTAAACGCAATATAATAAAAGCAAGTGTATCGTGATAAAGATTTGTAAAAGATAAAGAAATGTGTAGAGTATGAAATTGAAAGTTTCTTTATTTAAATATGTATTGCAATAAATCGTTTATTATTCCTTACATTTAGGTCTTTTTCTAGCGGTCGGCGTTTTGAAAGTACAATTGAAATCATTAAATGCCAATTAACTTTGTGTTTCAACCCAATTTGTTCACTGGCATTGTATACTGTGTTTTGCAGGCGGAGAACGTTTTATTAATTCTTGGGAAACATTTAGCGTTAATTTTGTATAAATAAACACTACTAATTAGCTTATTTATTCGCCAAGTGATGTATGTTCTGTTCTATGATAAAATCACATTATGTTTAGGCATATAATGTACATAAAAGTAGTATGCATGAAGTGAACCATATATCTTTTTTTCACTGTTAACAAAATTATATAGGCTAGAAAATAATTTGAATATAGATAAAAAAAAGTTGTCAACATACAAGCTGCGTCTTGCGGAGGAGAGCATACTTATTTTCCGCATAAACGCACGAATACTTATTTAATATTATTTGCATTTACTCTGGCAAACAAATCAATAGGCAACTTGACTATCGAGAAAAAGATGTTCACAGTTGCACAATTGTCTTCCTTAATATACTAACAAGACATGCGGTGGCGGGTGTACGAATATATTGTTCCTCTTACGTTCTACAAACGTGGTGCCCGAGTTCAAAGAGTGGCGAGTACCGGCAAGAGACACATCCATCACTGCGGACGTCATTGACAAGCTGCTATATTTCCAATTAATGATTGATGAGCTAACTACCTGCATGCACTGTCTTCAAATGGTCCGAGTTTCATTAAACGTCTATATAACTTCTTCTTTGACCTCGCTGGGAAACTGGGCTTTACTGGGCAGTACACATAGGCTAAAGAGGAATGACACTTTCCGCCTAAAATGGGTTTTTGCTGAGAAGATACTTCCCGTAAACGAAGAATACAATGCAAGTGGAATGTGTTGTCCCTCATTAGCCTGTATAGACTGTACAGGCTAATCTGAACGACATATTGCGCAAATGCATTAAGCGCGGTTTTCCGAGAATGAAGCTCATTAAAAGTGATTTGTTTAAAGAATATTACTTATACAGTCATTTATTAATAAGCCTTATAATTGCATGTATTTGTAAGTAAGGATTAAATCCATGGAACTGAAATTCATGTTTACTTAAACATGAAAATGATAGCGTTTAACGCGAATGTATGCAATTTCATCGTCAATATTTTGTTTTCGTAATTATTAACACACATAATACTATGTAGGAATAATGTAATATAACATGTTAATGAACAATCTTGAGAATGTACTACAGGTCAAATGTTGTGCACTTCTAATACATTTATAACGCACACATTTACTCCAATACCGAAACTTTTCCTCGTATTAGATGCAAAGCCAAAATTGTGATTCTGGGTCTATGAACGAATCTGAACAGACTATAATTGAGGATTTCCCAAACGTGTACATGTCTCGTTGATATGTAAAAAGAAAAATTATTTGAAGTTGATTACAACTTTAACTTTATTGTATTGATCTACTTCGTTTTAACTTTTATTAAAGTTTTCTTTTCAACGTTTTATCTGTTTTAAAAAAAAAGTGATACTATCGGTTATGCTTGCTTTAAGAAGTAATACATATTTTCTATTTTTTTCTTAAAATGTTTTGAAATTATATTATTACGAGATAAGTTATTGATTGAAAACAGGGAATATGCAATGTTCGAATACATGTCTAAATATAGCGGGAAATAGCGCCAAGTGATAAAACATTGTTTTAATTAAAGCAAACAATAAAATTGTTACTTATTAAGTCTGTGGAAAAACTTCCTTACTATAAATCATAATTATTGCTTATCATTTTACAAGATTAATCTCATCATTACTTATAATGATGTCAGGCCATGCGCAGCCAAAGAAGACCATGTAAACATGTTAATTTCATTAAATATAGCTTCGTGTATTCACATCGATTATTAGTTGACGGTACAAGCATAGACCAAATATGTGAATATAACAAAATAAATGTCGTCTATAGTCTAAGCTATTAATAGAAGTAAAGTCGTGCACTCATTGCTGAGACCGTTCAGCTTTGCAATTAATTATAATTGATGGCGACACTGAGCTTTACGACTGATCCTATTTGACCACAGTAAAGGCATTCATGTCCAGAAACGCCATTGTATAAAATGTATATGAGCATCGCTCTGGGAAAACGGGTTTGAATGTATGTGTGTAAAGCGTCGTCCAAGATTAGCCTGCGCAATCCGCACAGGCTAATCAGAGACGACACTTTCCCTTTTTTTTGATATTTTTTCGTTTAAGAAAGTATCTTCGTAGCAAAAATGAAGTATAGGCGGAAAGAGACGTCCCTGATTAGCCTGTACGAACTGCATAGGCTAATCTTGGACGACACTTTACGCACAAGCAATAAACCCTTTTACACAGAGCGAGGCTCATATAAAAACTAAATTGAGTATAGGTCACTTCAACGCCTTTATGCACTGTTGTAGATTTCCCAAACGGTATCGTGGGACAGAACCGTAACGTTAAATCATTCTTTAAAAAAATACAAATAATGTATATTCTTCTCATATAATACAACTTCGTTTTGGGAGTTCTTTGTAAAAAAAAACACATATATTCTCAATATATTACAAGATTTGCGTTAACAAGACATAACTTGTTATGATCAGTATATATATCATAAAAGCTGGGAATTTCTTCCACAATATATTGACAATGTTTTAACATTGATGTGTCTGACCACATTTAATATGTTGTTAACATTATGTTATTTGTATGCTTATATTTGATTGAAACCATATATGTAAACTATAATTGCGTCTTGCTCTGTGAAAAGGGAGTTTAATGCATGCATGTACAGTGTCGTCCCATATTAGCCAGTGCAGTCCGCACAGGCTAACCAGGGACGATACTTTCCGCTTTTTGTATATTTCTCTTTAAGGAAGCAAACCCAGTTTAGGCGGACAGTGTCGTGCCTCATTAGCCTGTTCGAACTATCTGGAACGTCACTTTACGCACATGCATTAAACCACTTTTCACAGAGTGGGACTCAATTAAATGTGCGGTTCGTGGCATCCCGAGTGCATGATGGTTGCATTACATTAATTTATACGTGCTTAACCAGCCGATTGTCAAAGTTCTTCCCAGTAATCAAAATCGCATTAAGCTTACTTGGGCTGGTGAGTTGATGTGTACCGTGTATATCATTTAAGGGATTGAACTTGTCGTTACAGTTAATTAACAGCATTAGTACTGCATCAGTGTATTATCACCTACTGTATCTTAATCAGTTTTGATCCAGGATTTCATCATATTGTAGGCGTACGCATATCGTATTTGCTCCCTAACGGATAATTTCGATTATAACAGTTGTTATGTTGGTAACGTATGGTTGCCGTTACCGTTTGTTTGTACTGCCCAAGTAATATATGTAATATATTAGAGTGCTTAAAGATGATATAAAGCCATAAATCATGTTGAGTTCAATGCGAACATCAAATACAGTTTATTACAGTTAATTAAACAATACATCCATAAGACCAAAAGCCAAAGTGGAAAAAGTAAGCATACAATGTTTAATAAGTCAATAGTTTATGATTATACAAAGTAATCACACGTTTGATCGCAAGAATACATTACATGTATTATTAAATATTTGACATTTATTTTAATAGTGATAAATAGTATATATTTATATGTTATTTAATATTTCTAGTTACGTTAAATTTTAATGAAGTTAATTAATTACCGCAATAAAACAAATATAGTGTATTTTACATATATAGTGTCTTCATATGACAATTGTTATAATAATATGTAATAATAATAATACCTTACAGTTGGTTATACTAAAATACATGTTGAAACAAATCGAATAAACGGTCAAATGTGTGACAATCAAGTAAAGCTTGTCGACAACATCCCTCCGGTAGAGCATAACAAAGACAATACAAATAAATCATTATTTAAACTAACCTTTTACGCCTCAGGTTTACAGCAGATAATATCGTCTTGTGATTGAAAAAGTAAAGTATTTTGAATGACATATTTATTTCGTATTAATATTTACAATTATACCAACTGACGCTCCTTAACCTGTTTTCAAGTTTTCAGTTCTGTTAAGTTCGTAATGCTCAAATCCCTCAAAATTAAGGTCCGTCATTCCATGTGCTCATGTCTCGATTAATAAAATAACATCGTGACAATTAAATATACTGACAAGTTCGTGTGATTTAAGTTTGCTCGATATGAATAGAAAGTCCCTGAATGTTCAATAGTTCATTAACGCACATCGCAGATTGGCGTACAACGCCCACGCCATCCACGCCTTCACACGCTCCTGAATTTCACACTGTTACGTTGCTTGTTGAAGGATCTGTCAGTCATGACTGTCTTTGTTGTTTGATTGTGTTCAATAAATAGCAATAATGAAACTCAAGAACAAATGATCAGATTATATGTGTGTTATTAACACTCGCTTGTCTTTAAATAAAGGCAAGTTACAAAATTCCTATACAACAGAGGACACAATATTGTAGCGCTCCGTAGGCGCTACGCACTACGCTAACATCGAAATTCACAACACAATGTCGAGTTAACATTTTCTTCAAGTTTTATTCTTCAATTTGGTAGCGTAAGAATGGTCATAAAGAAGTTTAATAATATGTTTCAATAGCAATTGTCCATATACAATGTGAGTAGAACNAATGCTTCAGTGCGGGCAAAGAGTGTAAAGGGGTTTGTTGTTCCAACTCACTTGGATTTTTGGACATACAAGAACATGAAAATGATGAGATCTAAAGTGTTCCACTATTGTAAATATTCAGGTGCGAATAATTGAAGACTTTTATTTATACGGGATACATTTCATTGTTTTCATGAAGCACTGTCGTTTTACTGTAGTCTGTCCATCATTTATTCGTTATCACAATCAGTTGGTGAAAGACACTGTCTATTTTAAAGTTATTTTCAATTGCTACATTTTTGTTAATGCTTATTTCTGTTTTGTCTAAACATAAATGCTTTTGTCATTGCAATATGTTGCGTGTTGCACATGTTTGCAACTTTGCACTAGTACTTGTATGGATTCTTATTAAAGCTCTTGTAAGTATTTTCCAGTGAAATAAACTGTTCAAATCGATTGAACAGCATATTTGCAACCGACTTATTATTATTTGTTGTGAAGCATTAAAAGAATATTATAATGCATATGTGTGTAGAGTCTCGTCTCAGGATTTTGTATATAAAGATAAATCACAACTCTCTTGTATTCCAGTGCTAAATATTTCAAAATCTGCACCTGTAAAAGTCGATGAATGTCGATGATTACTTGCAGGCACATACTACCAACAACAAATCAAACATTCGAAATGGTTTCAATTAGTTTGATTTGCCACATGTTTTACTAGTACTTGTATGAAATGACATTAGTGGGTGGGGTAATATTACCTTAAAATTGAGTCCTCGTAAGTACTGTCCTGTGATAAAAAACATTTAAATTGATTGAAAAACATGCTTTCTATTATTACAAACTATATTCGTTGTGATACAATGAATACAAACTCAATAATTAAGATAAATATGGAGATTCAGGCGAATCAAAGGCTTTTCTATATATTTAAGAAACCCTTGTACCTCTTGTATTCTGACGTTAATATTTCAAAATCCGCAACTGCAAAAGTTCAGGACTTTCTATGGGTTCTTGAGGACACATAATAGTAACAGAAAAACCAATTTTTAAAACTTTTGCAATTAGTTCTAGGTTGACACCCTTTTTGGGGTAGATTGACTGGCCTATAAATGATGTTGGTACTTAAAACCCAGATCATAACAATATAATACAGCGTGAACGTTCATTTACGGCACAATGTAGGCTGTGTGGGCCGGTATTAACAAAACGGTTGTTTTGTTCACTTAAATAATTCGCCTATGTTTTCATACAATTCTGGCTTTGCAAAACGGTTGCCTTTTACAATACTATTTAAGAGTACACGCGGACTTTGGGTTATATTCTATTGCAAATGTACGAGTTCACTGTAAAATTGCGGTTTTCTTCGCTTCGGGTTTTGTGTACTCTGAAGACATGAATTTGTATTCATTATTATTTACACACTATCGAAATAATGGCAAATCGAAGATAATAGTATTCGTTACATGAACATACCTAATGCTTACCGAATATGGTCTGAATCAGCCGGCTTTTGCTTGGGTACTTGAACTACGCCTTCCCGGTAAATATTGATCATGTTGATAAATGTTAACGACAATGTTAACATGTGTTTGTATCTCTTTTATTAAAAGTTGCGTATTCATGGGAAAATGTTAAACGAGAATGCTATTTAGGTCAAAATACATTTCTTGGGTAATTACGCTTTTTTATACAAGCAAGAAAAATGAAAAGTACATAGAATGAACTCAACCATCTTATCTGTCGAACGCCTTCAAATATAAGCACATTCTTAATCAGGTTGGGTTAAACAATATTGAATGTGTTAACATATTAAAATAACAACATTAACGTTTATAAATAGCAATGCGTAACTCGGTGTCAATTTCGTGTCGTGTGCAATTTAAATGAATAAACAGTTGACGAAGGTCGTGTATATAAAATTGACTAACGTAATATATAAACTATTATAATTAATCTGAAAGGAAGACATTAAACACGCTGTGTAAAGCCATAGCTAACATATGTTAAGGCCGTGTAATACATTCTAGTTAGGCAATTGAAAGACATTATGGACACGGTATGTAAAGCCATATATATACTATGTTAAAGCCATTATTATACATGGGGTAATACTTAAATTAGCGCATGTTTGATATATAATTGTTGCTATTCTGCTGACGGAAACTAGCAAGCATTCACATTATCATTTCTGATTGACATAAAAACCGCGATGAAGTCACATAAAAAAAAACATTATTTAATATAACATTTTAAGTACATAACACCTTCCGCTTCGATTCCATAACTGATATTGAAGTATGCAGTGCCACTATACAATTCCGAGGTATTTTGCATTTCGACCGTTTCAGGTTATAGCTTAATTTGCACACACATAACATCGGAATGTAGAATCTTCATGCATGCATATGTCTCAAACATTTCATTCCCTTAAAGGACAAATCTGATTTACGTAATCGCGGAATGAATACATAATTTAAAGACGGCGGTTAACATACGAATTTATCGTAATAACACCAGTTTTTTAATTCATTACCGATACACTATTTGATATATGCGTCTCTGTCTTTGATTTTTTTATATACACATTTATATAGAGGAAAACATGTTTTGAAAAAAACAAAAAAAACAACAACACCGAATTGAGTAAAGGAGCGTGCTTGTAGGTGTTCAAAAGATAGCACGCACGACTTTATTTTGCACATACCATGTCGACAACTTCTGTCTAATTTAGATTTTGCTAAGAAGAGACTTTCTTTTAATGAAAACTATCATAAAAGCGGAAAGTGTGGTCCCTGATTAGCCTGTGCGGACTGCACATGCTAATCTGGGACGACACTTTACACCCATGCATGAAACAATCTTTTCACAGAGCGAGGCTTATATTCAAAGATTCAAAGACTTTTACTTGATGTCGAAAATTCACGTGTTTTCAATATATTAAATGGATCATCAAAACAGTTAAATACTTTGTATTTCGCGTTCCGAGTAAAACACACTTACTTTAAACATGGCTACACATCCATGGAGTACGTAGAATTGTAAGATCTCTTTAAACATTTAAACTGAACTCAACGTATAAATCTTCTTTGTCAGGTTCAATATGTGGTTTTTACACTACATAATATAACGTTTACATGTAATTCAGTACGCTTTTAGTGTTTATGGTTTTGGCCTGAATGTTTAATGAATAAGTGACGGCTTCGGTTCTCGTGTAAACACGTCTGATATACGTCTTTTTAATTATGGCAATATTAATATGTTCATGCTTTAATGTATTTGATCAGACGTTTATGCCATGTTTATGTGTAATTCCTTTTTAAAAAGTGAAGCAAATAGTAGTTTTATGCTGCGGTTCTTTGGGAAATGTTAGAGCCACATTATACCAAGAACCACATCGTACCAAGGTGGAAACAGTAGCGATTGAAAACAACTACATTTCCGCCAAGTAAAATAGGTATCAACTACAACTCGCCTTTGATTTTTAAAAATGCTTTAGCGGCATTGCATCAAATAAGTATATCCCTTTCGTGTAATTATGGGACAAGCCTCGATAAAGGTTGTACAAGTACAATCGTACATAACTGTGCGACTGCGGAAATGGGCGTTTATTTCAAGGCATTTTGTTTGTGGAACATGTAAAATTGATTAAATATTCTTATTATTAGTTCTATTGATCATCATGTTTGAACGTGTAGCTATTTAAAAAAGAAACAATTTTGGAGACACGAAAATATTAGACGTTTTTTTTAAATCCCAAAACGGATCTATATTATTATACAAACACAAGCGGTATTGCCCTATTTGGCGAGCAAACATAATCAATTGTATAGTGGGGGGACTTTGTTATCTTTCAAACCGAAACTGTGTGGCAACAAAAAAAGTAACAACAGCAAAATGAACTTTTTGGAAAAATCGCCGTTAAGCGACGGACGCAATAGAGACTTCATTGGTGCAATCCTTAATTACTTTGCGGTGTTTGTATATTCCATAAAGCTCAATGATTTTCCGATGTGTCAGTGAAATCTTGGACATTTGAATCGTGGTCAGAACGAGAAAGGAGAACCAGATTCATTGTCAGTGTTAATGAGAAAAATGGCTCTTCGGACATCTTTCACAATTTGAGCGCGATTAATCACCCCTACTTAAAAAAATGTGAATGAGTATAATACTTAAAACAATCCAAGATTGAGCTAGATTGGTGCTCACACAGCTGAATTATTAAACATTGTTTTCAAGATAATGTGAACAGTGTATTTTACGGAAGATAAGTACTTAATTTGTTGTCTAATCTTGCCCAAACTACAACTGTTTGATCTCGTCATGTTTACTCTACTGATGTCAATATTGGTCATGATAATCTGTTCACACTTTCCAATTACCAGCAGCAACAGTCATGTACAGAACAGAACAGATAGTTCACTTACGACTTCAGCATATACAGTTCATTGTCAACAACCAATAAAGCAATCATAAATACACATAAATTAATACATATGCGTCAAGACACCAATTTTATATTATTTTTTTTACAAATATATGATTTTTGTGAGAATTTGATATGTTAGAGAAGGCTCTTTCTTTTAACAAAATTAAGTGAATGTTTAAAATCCGTTATTAATTGAGAAAACAAATGCAGTTATACATTATAAAAAAGAATGGGGAACATGGGGCGGTTTTGCTGGCTTATCTTTAAAATATCAGAGCTGGTCGCTGACATTGATTGAACCCAAGAGAGCGCGTTGGTCCCTTTCATTTTAATCTCATTATGTAACATGTCAGTTATGCAATATATTGATAGATTATCTTCACCGGAATATATTAACTTAGGCAATGCATACAATTAAACAGTGATAAAATAAATAACAAGTTTGTCTCCGTTATGCAATATATTGGTATATTATCTTTCCCTGAATATATTAACTTAGGCAATTCATACATTAAACGCCAATAACATAAATAACAATTTTATGTCAGTTATGCAATATATTGATAGATTATCTTTCCCTAAATATATTAACTTAGGCAATTCATACATTACACACCAAGAAAATAAAAAACTATTTTGTTATCTTCGTATGACATTAATTATTTTACAAGGTTGCTAATGCCAACATAAATACTTTGATTTAGTTGTATGTACACTCATTGAATTGATCATAAAAGTCTAAGATTTATTATTGCATAAGCTCTATCTATAATGCCCTCTGGCGGGGTTCAGTAACTTGGCAAAAGGAGGGCTTGAACGGGAGAAATCTTGTGTTGAAAAGGCGATTCACGTGCCGTTCAAGCCCTGTTATGTGTTTTTCATATCCATAAACATAAATCCATGGTCCACGCGCAGTTACTTCCCTTAGTTTTTTTTTATTATTTTAAGTTATTTTGTATGTGTGATTTGTTTATGCAATAATAGCGAAAAAAAAAATTGCATTAATCCACTGTTTAAACACATTTTAAATCGAAAATTGCCTATCCGAAGGTAAAGCCTCGTCATTTCTGATGATGACCGAGTGAGGCATATGTAAAACACAACCTTGAACTGTACGACGTCATATGAAATAATCGAATTATTTTGTCGATGTCGAATGAACAAAGACATATTGTTTTCAAAGTTATTTTAATTTATTTGGGTATGTGTGATTTGTTTATGCAATAGTTATAGCGAAAATACACATTTTCTCGGACAGCGGGCATCTGCGGGCGCACTCGGGCAGGAGCGGATTTTTTGAGCGCCCGCAGATGAGCATGCCCTCGAAAACGAGTATTATCCCTATATTGATAACCAGAGAAATGTTTGCGTTATTTTCAAGAGACCCATTTTCTTCCAGTGGATTGTCGTCTTAAGCAATTCATGTCTATGAGAAATCGTTGTAAGTCCTTCGATTGCGATTTATTTATTCCAACTCGCTTATGTCTTTGAATTGCTGCCACTTAAATAATTAAAACTGGCGTTATATGTATTGTTATTAAATGATTGAAGTTATGTGTTTGCTTTAGTAGTGATACGTAACTAAAGGAAGAAACACTGTTCTGTGAAACAAATGTGTTTAATTCAAGTGTTTGTCTTACATGAGACAATATTTTACTATATAAATTTCATGAAGACAGTATATCCCAGTGCTAGTTTTTTTATGTTTGGGTGTTTTGGGTACTTTTTAATGCTGCTTTGGTGTGTACCATCAGTGACAACGAAAGAGTGTGTACGTTCTCCAGGTCACTCCAGTTACATATTTGCCAAGATCTACGCGTTAAGATTACCTAAACAAACCAGTTATGAATGGGCGAGCTATCAAAGACGACTTTTACAGCGAATTCAGTTGATTAAAGCCCCGTTGATTAAATTTCTGCATAATACACGGCACGAAATGACGTCATTATTTCGACAAAATGACGACATATATCGACATAAATCCAGCGAAATTATCCAGTTAAACTAATTTTGTTTGAATAAAAAGGTTTACTGAATAAAACGTGGGATAAACAGAATAATAGGTTAGTGTTGATTATAGGTCAGATTTATCATGCTCGGCCCGAAGCTCGTGTTTTTTTGTTTTCTAAGCCTCGCATGATAAACCTGATCTATAATGAACACTAACCTATTATTCTCTATTTCACCTCATCAAAATTCCTTTGAAAATGTGTCGATTGTTTTCATGTTGAATATGATAGTATTTA
This sequence comes from Dreissena rostriformis, assembly GCA_007657795.1. Taxonomy (NCBI): domain Eukaryota; kingdom Metazoa; phylum Mollusca; class Bivalvia; order Myida; family Dreissenidae; genus Dreissena; species Dreissena rostriformis. The sequence goes on from VMBQ01001182.1 coordinate 65,708, forward strand.
TTGGTATGTGCCTTATTTGTTCACGTGCATTACTGAATTTCCTAGACAATAATGTTCATTACACCAAAAAACACGCACAGCGTTAATTACCCCAATTAAGGAGAAACATTATGCTTATTTTCTTTCCAAGTATTTAGGTATATTGGAGTCATCAAGTGTTTTCCTTTCATCAATACTGCAAGTTGTAAGGAATGTTTTTAACATTTACCTTCCAAGGCCGATCCCATATGATCCGATAAAATATTTTGAAATTGGATTATAGAGATTTAAATTTAAAGCACTCCATAAAGTGTATAGGGTTATATTGATTGGATTTGCAGTATATAGCAAGAGCGGGACAGCTTGACGCAATTAATGTGAAGGTCGTATTGTTTAAGTACAATAATCTTTAATTCGATCGTACATACCTTCTCTAGCGCCTAGTGACGTTGTATATTACCTGCATGGACTTTATTAAACCTTAATTGTGGTGTTTACGTTTCTACATTTTAGAAGTGGATACATGCATGCATGTTTTAGTTATCTATACGTTTACTGCATTTACATAAGCATATTGTTGTGTTTGCTATGTCACGGCTTTGTATGTATCCATGTGTTTATGTTGTGAGATTCTGTCCCTTGCCCTGTTTGCGTTCAGGTATGTTCTGTGATGTTATACCCTCATTGGCCAGCACTTTCAAGCACGTGTAAGCGCTTGAAAATTACTAACCATTGTGCCCCTCGCCATTGAACTGTCTTATTAAATTTGTGTAGACTATTTTTCACTATTCACATTGCATTCTTCCATTATCGTGAGGTTTAAATAATTTGTATTTGCATCAATTTATTTGTGTACTGTTAATGAAATTATGTATTTGCGAAATTAATGAATTTTTGTATTTTGGGATATTGCATTCTGGTGCGAATGTTCTGACATGTTGTAATTCTTTTATTTGTAGGTTTTCAAATATGTTATATACATGTAATATATATAGAGAGGCCACCTGATATACCTTCGGGCGTGCACAAAAAGCACTCGAACCTCGAGACAGTGTTTGGATTTATTCCATTCTCATATCTGGAATTGTAAAAATGTATTAATTCTTCGATTCAACGTTCTGTGTTTTTTACGATCAGTACTCAATCATTCAAAGCGTTATTGCTCTGTTGGGAATCGTTAGTTCAATATACAATAACTGTCCGATAAATCATCATGTTGGAAACTTCATAGTGTTAATTTGTATTAAACGCAGTTCTCACAAATTGCGTTGCGTACATTGTTGAATCCTTTGTGAATGAATGTGTTTCAAATATAGGCAATCGCCTATTTTGACTGTACCATTCTAGCAAACTACCTAAAAACAATACAAAAAGGCATCTGTCCTGACTGTTACACGTACGTGTGAAGATATCCTACATAATCATCTACCGTTGTTTTGTGTAGATAAAACCGCTTGTTATGTTATAAACGGTCTTCATTATCACAGCTATTTGGATGAGTTGATTTCATGCCAACTTTATACAAAATAAGCCACTTTACACAAAGCGTTTTTGAGTACTCGATTATCACAGTTTCGTATGCTGGGTCACGTGTGTTGTGGACGTGTTGTACAGTGAATCCGCCCGATATATTGCGGCATATAACTTTCTTTCGTGGTATCCAAATAACGCCCGAAACCCTGCAAAATGATGCTATAAGCAATGAATGACATAACAAGCTTTTACATAAAGAATCAATAAAACTCATTATTCATAATCATGCAGAACATGTTTTGTTACTAAAGGCTGGTCGTGTAATTAAGGCATGTATCATAATGCATGATTACATAGACAACACTTAACATGACCTAAATGCTTAAACTATGTCATTAATTACTCGTCAAATCGATCAATTGATGATTATTTTTGGAAATTGATAACCGTACACATGCGAGTTTTCCTCCAATAAAAAATGTTCCTTGTACCTTTTCTGAAGTTCTCGTTAAAACCCGCATATATGAGTGGATTCAGGGCGCTGTTTGCGAAAGCAAGCGTGTAGGATGAGAACTCCAGAATGCTGTACCATTGCGGCAACTGAAACACATAAATCTTATCTTCAAATTGTGCTATTCGCATACCCCAAAATGAAAAAAAGTAAATCGTATTTACAAGATGTACTTATTTATAAATTAAAAATAGTATATACTTAACATATTGCTTATATGTATCTCATATGTGTTTCAGCTTTATAAGATAAATACACCTATAACTTTGTATGGATTTAAGGTGTCAATTAACCTTATAGTTTCACAGTATGCTACTTCGGCGAATTGTGCACATATTTCCTTTCCACACATTTGCAGTAAGTAACGAACCCTGTAAACAATTAATTGGAACGTGTCCATGTGCGAAAACATACCTGTTCGTTCTGGTTTGGTCGATACTCCGAGTATAATATCACAATTTCCAGGGGTAACCAACACAGTCCAAAGGTGGCCAAGATTGTTATCAGCATAATAACAACCTTAAATAAACAAATATATACTAAAGTTTCATTGTTCTCAACAAAAACGGAAAGTTACCTTTTTTTATTATATTTCGTTGCTATTTGAAACTTAAACAACGCTAAAGTGATACCCATCACTTCAAATTTAATACAATTCTATTTAATGAACACCTGTTAACACAGTTCAATTTAATCTTAATTTAATATGTTTAAAAAATGGTGAGATAACGGTTGATTTCAATATTGGTTACTTTTTTAAGGAGTTTTATAGTAGAAATGGTAACTAAAATAAGTTTTTGTTTAACATATATTTAACAAATTTAACAAGTAGTAAACGAATATGAGGAGCACTTTAGAACCAAAATAAAAAGCATAAGTATGTTACTCACCTTTCGTTTCACCATTCTTTGAACTTTTATTTCTTTGACGGAAAACCTTTCCCCCGGCGCTTCAGTGAACCAGACAGTAAGTATAATCATGAAATAGATGACCGTCATTGTTAAAATGGGGACGAAATACAGAGCTACTGTCACAATCGTATAGTATGCTTTTCGACCCTTAAATGACATTGTTATATTCCCTGTCGCCTGGTCTAATTCCTCAGTCATTGGCCATGTATCATCGCACCAAATCTCAACGTGATTGGCCCAGATCCTCGACTCCTCTTGGCGAACAAACAGAAGAGGTGATGCCACGACTATTGCGCAGATCCATATGATGACTATTGCGTAGCTGGCCCTCCTCTCGATGATGTGAGCTTTCATGGCAAACACGATGCCGAAGAATCGGTCACAGGCGATTAGAACGAGAGAAAATATCCCGGCGACCATTGATGTTACTGAAAAGGAAAAACATCATAATACACATGCTTTTTATAAAAAGATATTAATCATTAACCATGTCCGATGTAAACCATTACCGTTTCAAGGCGTTGATCCGCGTTTTATTAGAGTTTGTTTTAGTGCGTGTTTCTGTGATGTGTATACTGATGTGTCCTTGGCACAAAGACGTGTAATTTCTTGACATCAATAGCAATTCAGTGTTACATTTGTGAATATTTGACATTTACATATAATGAAGTATTCTGATAGGAAACAAATTAATGGATACACACAGAGTATTTTGTAATCAAGTAAATACAAAGTATTTTGTAATCACGATTCAATTATGATACGTGTAAAGTGCTAGAATTGAACATGTCTGTTCTGATATAAACGCAAAACAATAGAAGTTTGTCTTTAGTTATGATTCCAAGCGATCTACACAAAATAGTTAACGTATTGTTCAGTTTGATTAAGTTAAATGTTAATACTATCAACACTTCCTCTAAATGTATACGTGCAGATTAAGATTACGTTATGAAAAGATACATTCACAATACTATAAAATATAAAGTTTCAAAAACACTCCTATATTCATCTGAAGTATGTTTAACAACCCAGAATATCATACACAAATACAAATCATAATTAACATTCATATGTCATGAGAACGGGTGAACATGTTGGAGAAGCACTTCAGTTAAAAATATATACAACGTAATTGATTATACTGCTATTAAATAGTGTCACTTTATTTAGTTTCATATGTTTTTTTTTTATATAAATACATGATATAAACAATAACGCACATGTCATTGCAATTTAAAACTAAATACGTCCGCGAATGTCTCATTTTGTTATGATAACATTGCATGTAAAATGTTTCCGACTTTAATTTAAATGATGTTAAGTCTGCAGTATATTTATAAATTCCCCTGGGATATGATTTCTATGTTCGCCGTTATTGATGTTTTAGTTTACAACGCATTGTATTCATTTATTACGATTGAATAAATAAATACTGAAAATAAAACCACTAATGATGCAATCACTGATAGATTCTACAATTGAACCTCGATATAATGCGAATGAATATTAGCGCGACCTCGTATCGCTAACACCGCATATTTCCCCACTTGTGTAAAGAATGCATACATTTACTAGAATTTGCAAATGTTCATTTATAGTTTGCATATATGCAGATTTTATTTGTTCGCTAATTGACTAGATTAAAATTATTGAAACTATGTTAATAAGCATATGCAATTGTTTAAAAAAAAAATCTCTAAACAAGACCAACACACGTGTTTTTAAACAACGAACTAATACACAATAAACGAGTTTTATCATGATGAAATTAGAAAACAACTAATAACTGACGAAAGAACAAAGTTGTACGTCAAAATGGGGAAACCTTAAATTCGTATTAAAAATGGCGCCTGAGCCTGTTCCATTCCTTTAAAGCATGCTTTCGTTATATATTGCATGTAATCTGCTTTGTGGTTAATAATGCAAGACGACCATCTTCATGGGATGGCCGCTTTTAGCTGCAGGATTAATGCAGATTTGCGTGCGTAAGCCTGCTATGTATGATAGCGATTCTTTGCTACTTTCCAAGGACACTAGCGTTTTTATCGCATAATGTATTACCTAAGGTGCAAAGCATTACGCGTATGTTTTGGAAAGGCTTGTTTAGAAAATTATTCAGTACAAAAAACGTACTTCTTAAATTGTCAGACTGATACCACTATATCATTTATAAATGTCTTCTAAAATAGCGTGCTGTCCACGATATGGAGTGCACTTATGCAATTGTACCAGAACACTGTCGCCAAGAGAGAGGGCACCAGCTGCGTACTGTAATTGGCGACACCGATACTTCGTTATACAATAAAGTATTTAGTTTCTTGTCACACTTATATTTGAAAAAAAAAACACTTATTTACATAAGTATTGGTCTTTCTCAGTTTTTAATAACCATTCTTATTTAAAATGAGTATTGTGTCCTATTTTAGTTCTTTTAGCGTTTTTTGAAACTCACTTTATACGACTTTATACTTATATGACTTAAATTTTTTAATAAACAAATACTTGCTCCGTGTATATTTTTTTTTAACTAAACTCATAAATGTTCACTTAACATAAACAGTCAAACCTTGGCCTTGGAAGTGTCACTTATTGTTACAGTTGAAACCACGCCAAATGTTTTCAGAAACAAAAATGATGTTTAACCAAAATGGAATACTACTATTCCAACACGTTACTAGCCAATGTTCATATGGAAGAACAACGAACACATCAACGCTTAAATAGCTCCGAACATATGCGCAGAATATAAAAATATTGTTCAATATTTCAATTCTACTAAATACTTATAAAGTCATGCATGATTCTGCAAAAAATGCGTTCATGTTATTTATCGACAATTAAATACAGTGTGTAGCCATAATGCGATACTAATAAACAAATTATGCTAACACCTGTATAAATGTATATGCATCATTACTGTGAATTGTTGTTCATTTACGTTCTTAATTACAATTATATTAGCTTAAATGGTTAGATCTAAGTACACGAGTAATTGATTTTCATAATTATGATATATCACAATCATGATTTATTTGTTCAGGTCAAAATAATGTTCATATAAAAGTGTTTATCATTCGAACGAAGAATTTCACATATTTGTTACAAAGTCCTTAAAACTTGTGTTAATCAAAGATTTTGTTCCGGTTTAGTTATGTTTAGAACAGCAATACATGTTTTAAATTGTTATATGTGGTAAACTATCATTAGCTCGTGTACATGTGTCTTTGTCAATTTCTCAATAATTAATACTATGTACAATTGAACAAGATGAAGACATCGTACGAACGTAATAGTTTAGCATGATGTAATAGCTGAAACGATAGTTGAACGATTTGAATGTAAAGCGGATTTTGGGATTGTGTACATCGCCGATAACACAGCAATATTTGAAACACCTGATAGTGAATGTATACAAATCTTTATAAAAATCACATTGACTAAATAGACAAGTTAAACATTATCAGTAATTGTATGTGTTTGTTCAATGGAGATCCATATTAGATTCACTAATTAGTTGGTCTGGATTTTTTATATATATTGCTCTTATCCCAAATATTTAATTGAATTTGTTTTCATAAATTGTACGTTGAAAAGGTGTATTTTCTGTTTAAAGCTACTATTTAGTGTATGTGAGTATGCTTTAAGATGCGTCAGTGTTATATAAATTATGAAACACATAGTATGCCCTTGATTTGATGGTAATTATATGCGAAATATAGTATTTTATCGGTAAGGTGTGTATATGCATTATGTAAGACTTCTGCACTAAGTTATGTAATTATTCGTACGGTTATTGTGATTGAATTGAACACGTATTGCGATAAATGGTGAGAGATTTACCTTGTTATTTCACGAGTATGCCTTTGAATTGTTTTATTTTAATCACACAATCAACATACATCTTAAAGGAAAGGAACTCGTTTTCAGTTGGGATACTTACAATAATCAAACAAATTGTAATTGATTGAAAATGTATGTATATATTCAATCAAATACAATCAAACTACTGATATAGAAAAATGTAACTGAAATCAGTTCGTTTACCGAAAGTCCTTAACGGAAATGGTAAAATTATAAAACATGTTTCATCGATCATTTGGAGAATAAGCGTACTTTGAATAATGCTTTTAAAATACACTGACAATACCAACACATGAGTGGTAAAGTTTAAGCGTATATTTTGTTTTGCTTTCTAAGGTTCCGAGTTCGAGTCTTTGTGATGCCGAATTTGTATTCAACGCTTCCCTTGCTATTATAATTGATTAGGACTATGCCAAATATTATATATGCTTTAGTCATTTGTTTACTGAAATTGTTTAATGTCACGGAAAATCCCCCAACTCTTTTTAAAAGGAATAATGTGCCAGCTCAAACATGATTGTAAATAATTGTGGTTATAGTATGCGTCGAATGTGCTAAATCCTAGAATCAAGTAATGCTACTGCAAATTAAATTACTAATCGATAACTCTGCTCGCAAAGTGTGGTATACAGGAAACAGCCGCAGTATAGTTGACCTAAATTGTATACTTTCGCGAAGTTATGAAAGTAAGTAGGTAAGTGAATGTTTAGTATCGTGAATCGTGTGCAACACGTACATGTATAAGCAATACCAGATAATAATATAGAACACAGCCGGCCCAACGGACAAATAAGTCATCTGATAACTTTTAAAAGCTGATAATCTGCAATAAATATGAATATCACATAACAACTGGGAAATATATATTTAGTTTTAGCCAACGTTTGCACAAAATTCTACAATTATATAGTGTTGTGATAATCTTTAAAGAGTAGTAGTAACATGTGTCTTTAACATTAAAATATCCGACAGTTGGCATTGTTAAACGATTTGTTCTTTGACATGTTTATGCATCGTGTTAGATTAACATGAAATTTATTAGAATTCGTGCATGACTTATTTGTTTACCTCAAAATAGTATACACAGCCGAGTAAACGACTAATCTAAAACAGCAAATTCTCGATACATATGTGAAATACCTTCCGATGGCATTTGTATCTATGACATGAAAATACACAACACAGTACATGTAGTTTAATTAATATTGAGACTCAATATTCAGTATCAGCAGAACAATTCATCTTTAAATTACATAAAACAAAGAAAAGATCAGAAATCGGTATTTGTTTGCCATTCATGTATTGTTGCATGTTAAATATGAATGTATTCGTTTTCATCTCCGTCTTGATTGTATTGATGTACAATTGGTACAACTTATATCTGTTATGTTCTTTCTTAACTGGAGAAGATCGGCGATTATATGTTGATATACTGTTCAAATGTTTTGCTAATATTAGTACGATGCCCGTTTAAAATGTTCGAATGTTTTCTGTAATTGTTTTTAAATGTTAAATACACGCAACAATTATTTTAGATGTTGTTTCTCTTATTATTAGTATTTCAATTGTGTCCTCGTTAGATTACGTGGAGATCGAGAATATTTTCGAACGTGTCTGTTGAATGCTGACATGCAGCAGTTTCAGACGTACTCTTTCATTTTTCATGCGATATAAACATGATGTTATACATTACTATAAAACGTGTACACTGACAAACGAATGCAATATGCCGGAAAATAATAATTTACAAAATTCAAGTTATCTACAATAAAACTATTTCGTATTTTGAAAATCAATCGCAATAAGTCTAACACAAAATTATCTGCAATCACAATAAGACGTTCAATGATTTACAGTCTCTAGAAATCAAGCATTAAATGCATTTTAAAAATAATACAGTGCAAGTTGTGTGTACACATGTTAAGTGGACGTATACAATATACAGTTAATACACTTTGAGTAATTCAATGGAAATTAGTATTGTTAATATCAACTTTTGATTTGTATCTTTTTCTATAAATTGTAATTTCTTAATATGTTTCTGTAGTGTTAACATAGATGTATTATTATTCAAAAACTCGTTTTAGATGTGTCAATAATATTCAACTCTATGATGTTTTTATGTTTAATAAATCTTGGTATAGTTCATAATTTAACGAATATACCTTTTTCACTCTCAAAGGTTTACCATTAAATTTCACATATTTTAAATATAAACCTTGATATGAATCTTTTAATAAGGCTTTGTATTATCAACCTTTCAATATGCAACATGTTTAACATTTAATTTAATTAAGAATTGTAATAACCTTATACATCTTTCCAAATTATTATAGGACGTACATATATAATATGTATTGATGCAATTTTCTAATTTATAAGCTCGATCTTGATTCTCTGTAAAAACTATTCGCTGTTTTGGTCTAGGTTTTAAAATTGTATCGAAAGATAATGTGATTTGAAATACGAAGATGGATTCTAAATTGCTAACCATAAAAAACTAATCATTTATTTACCTTGAGCAAATGAGTTGAGTTTACAAAAGACATTTCCCAGTACCCATCCCTCGGTAAGATCGTCCACAAGTCGAACCCAGGAACAACATGCGGTCACTAGAAGGTCCGATACTGCTAGGTTTACGAGGAAGTAGTTCGTAGTCGTTTGCATGCGTTTATTCCGCGCGACCACCACAATTATTAAAATATTTCCAACGATTGCGATAAGTAACAGAATCGAGTAGATTGTTATCTTCAAGATAATCTCCCAGATTGCTACGGTTTTCAGAGGCACAGGGTAGTTCATATAAATTTCATTCCAGTAGTCCAATACATTGGTATTTGCAGTTACATTAAAAGTTTCACTGGTGATATATTCCATTTTAGTCATAAGATAAGCCACAATAACTCTACAAAATAATCAACTTTAAAACACATTATTGCAGCATGGCCCTGATATTTTTTATTTCAAATATATGCTATATTTATGTAATCATAGTTCATAGCACTTTAAATGTATACACTTTCACTTTCTGATAAGATTTTTCCACTGACGGTATAGTCCTATCAGAACGGCAGACTGCTTCGACTCAAAGATTCTCTTTCTGGGAACCGATTTTCAATAGTATAGCGGCTCTATCGCAGCGCCTCTAAATTCCCAGACCAATCGCTGCGTGCGTTGTATCGTGTTAGATCGAACATCGGTTGTCATGATAAAATGCGATGCAATTATCATTAATTGACCGCTAGATTATACAGGTACATCGGTAACGGCAGACCATATTGGCCGATTAGCTCGCTGTATTCGCCACGGTAGTAAATGGCAAACGATAATGTGCGAACGAAAATATACAGTATTAAATGGTTTGTTTAGCATCGTTTATTGTGAGACTATCGATTTAAAAAGAAAACAATACTACACACACAACATTTTTTATAACATACTAGTGAAACTCGATTAAAGTAATATTTTAAAATAATGTATTATTGAACGCAAAAACAAGTTTCAGTTATATCTTTGCAGGGAAGTATATTAGATAATATACTTCCCTGATCATTGGTAATCATACACAATCGTATAAATTGTTTTTATTGTGAAATTAAGAAATGCTCACCAAAAAGTGAATACACGTATTGAAACGCATGGGTCCTATTAACTAGTGTTTTATTTTTAGCATACAGTGACCAATGCATGGTTTCAAACTTTATAAATACAGACGACATGGCGTTCCAGATGGGAACACTTCACGTTCACCTGCAGCTTTTCGACAACAGTCCCATATGTCTGTCTTATTTCTGGATGATTCGTTGGCATTAAATGAAGAATAACAGCTGGTACCAACATAATCTGCATAATGTTAATTACGTACTGATGTTTATTTGACAGGTCTACACGCTGCTGATTTATGACTCGGAAACTTCGGTCCTTTGCAATTTACACACATTGACGGTTGAAAATTGTTCGATAGCAGCAAACAGATAAGCAAAGTTACAACTGAAGGTTTATTCTATATTCATTTAATAATATACGAAACCAATGCATAGTCCGTTGTTTTTTCGCGACCTAATATGTTGCCATTGTGTAAGTTATACGGCACGTTTATAACAATTTCATACCAACATTGAAAAGCACCCACATATTATGGCTATTTAAAACAATCACATGACCAGGCAAATAAGAAGTTTGTCATCAGTCGTATTTACGTTTTTGACACATGCCAAAATAAATGGCTATAATTGAAAGCAATGATATATTGTTTTATTATATTCTGGATCAATCACTGTTGCTACAGGGAAATGTCATGAATTAATATAGCTGAGGTGTTTGTGTTCAATAGAAATCCATTGCAGTTAAATATAAAAAATATTTAGTCATAGCAAATTACTCGTTTGCAGCTAGTTCTACTAATAGGCATAATAATAAGATGATAGTCTGAAGTAGAGTAGATACAATTAAATGCTACAACGGCTTTATTTTAGTGTTGTTGTTTTCGCAAACAAAAAACAATCAGTGTAACAGTGGCATATACATATACAGTGGTATTCATCTTCTAAATATAAGTCATTACAACATTAACAGTAACATTCATTTCGTTTTATGTTATTTGTGCAATGTATGATTTTAGCGAGTGGTTCTGTGACGTTCGCGGAGATCGAGCACTTCATGGCTCGGCGGGAAGGCATATCGTGCGGATGCCAGGATAATAAGGATATCCATGAGGCTTTCCAGGTAACCACGCCCATCTCGCATTCTACCTATGAACTACATTTTTGGTTAACATTCTCCAAAAAAATAACACGTGGGCGTATCTGCCAGTTTGGATTCTAATCTTCTAAAGATATTTTATTATTCCTGACGCTATTTTTTTAATCGTCAAAAGTCCCTGGGTTTGTGCTTACTTAAATTTGCAATCTTCGACATTGTTTTCCAATAACACCAGACTTTCTTTTGTAAATTAAATCTTTATAATATCTCTTCTCTTACTTGAACATAAACAATCTATGTTTATATCTGTTTTACTAGAGTTAAAAACACGTAAAGCGGCGTGGTACAAATTTCGTGCCGCAACGCACTCGTGACCATTCCGCATGCTTTATACAGGTATTAACATTAAAACTATGGTTTGAATTACAAACACGACTTTTCGAAAATAACGGGTCCGCAACACTGCAAATTGTTTCAGTAAAACTATTCAACTCGCCATTAATTGATGATCGATTTGAAAAATCTATATGTTGCACAATATAATTAAATGCATGTAACATAGAAATAATCCCTGGACGAAATTACTCTCGTAACGCACCATCCCATTTAGTATTTACTACACTTCTGTTTCACCTTAAAAAACAAACCGACCGGCCAGGAAAAACCAGAGACGGTTAACGCTGGAAACCTGTGCTCGTTTCCCAATTGTCGGAACACGATACGAATATCGAGCCTCATTCATGTGTCTGGTTTCATATAAAAATCAAAACATATACAAACACAACAACAACAACAAAAAAACTTTTCTTAGCACATGCAATTAAAATGAAACCGGACCGCACTGACTGAAGACGCCTGGTAGAATGAACTCTACACAACATAATCGTATGTTTGAAATCCTCGTGCAAGACTTACCAATCATTGTATTACTGTAAAACAGTCACGTTTCGCGAAAGACAAATAGTTCACACTATACTATCGAAACGCGTGAAATAAAAAAAATGTCACCGGTGTAAGACTGATACTCTGGCGAGACATTATTACGTAATAAGGAGAAATGTATTGGGGATTGATCACTAAATTCGTTTAAATCATGCACGGTAAAATCCGATATAGTTGAAAAGCTCTTTTTTTAACAAATAGTAAATGACAGACGTATCGTTACGAGAATAAAAAGTTAGCTTACAGCTATTTCCAAAGCTGTCATTAACAATACGTTAACTTGTAGATTTAGATAAATTAAGTAGTTTTACACCATTGCCATTTAAAAAACTATCACCTCTCTATTGACGTTTCAATTTTCATTTTGAAAGAATAATTTCTACTACAGACTTTGACCCAATACTGACATAGTTTGAATCGATAGACTATCACCAAATGACATGCTTCAATGAATGCAAAAAGGTTCTCTGAAAATTACTGAAATGGTTGTATACTCAGCAGTTATTGAACTTAGTGCACTTATACAATAACAAGGTATTTTGGCGCTTATCGTTAACCTGTACCTGTAATTATTTTACATAATCCTATCCACGCTAATACAAGTGGGAAAGTATGTAAGTATACCTTACATTCTCGTTTCATTAATAATACGCGCTATTAAGTACGATGCGTTCGACATTCAATTAAGCAAATAACTTCATTATGTAGCTCATAATAAGGGTAATTGCTGATGGAAAATAGAAAAAATGAAGAATGTGAATATTACTCATCGTTCTATCGGTGCACTCCGATAAGTTGTGCCGAGTTTACATATGGCTTAAGGTGCAAATACGAAGTCCATAACTTCCTGAACGGGCCTCTGCCATGTGATAGCTGAGTGATATATGTACGGAACTTAGAACATTTAGATGTTTCCACTTTGAGTTTGTTGAACTGAAAATTAACGTGTATGAATGGTTTACAGAGGCTGTTTTACGTTTATTAGACATGCATGCAATTTCCGCACCGCAGAGGCATCTTCCATGTTGTGGTACTGAGCCTAGATTGAGTTTTATTTGTGTTTCTTAGATGATATTGTGCAAGTTAAAACTGTTTGCCAATACGTCTCTTGGCATAATTAAGGACATCGCGTTGTTAATAAAAAATGCTCTTATAGCATTTCAGTGCCATGTCCTGAAGGATAAGTTGTTTTAATGCCTTGCGTAAACAAAAGAATGGATACAGTGTTACATGTTTACAAATGTATGGGCTATGGGACTTTAAAAAATATGTTTTGTTGTAATGTCAAAGTTTAACATGATTACATATATAATATGTGTTATGCATATACTACGTGTAATCTCTGTACGGTGTTGAGTAGGATGCTCTTGACCCTCACATACATATTATCGAAGGAAAAAAATATATTGAACGAAAAAAGGAAGAACCAAGAATGCTCTCCTGCAAACGCAACTGTATTAGTACGCTTCGCCGTCTCATCATTATGTTTTTTGAATTTACACATGAACACACAAACTCTTTGTTGGTAATAACTTTTTGCATTCATTACTTTCCAAACAAATAATGCATTTATACATATGTTTTGCATTATTCGAAAGTAAGACTCGGAATTTTCCAACCATTGTATGCATTGTTATTACTATTTTATATTAAACAACACACTGCAATCACGGAAAAGACGTTATCTTGCACACACGTACGCTCCTCGAAATACCAACGTGTGTGGAAAGTTCCCACAATTTTAACATACATCCCATATCACAATTATCTCGCATTGTTCAGGAGAACGATGATACCAATAATGCATGTAAACCATTTTAAACAATGTTACTGGTGTGTGATGTATTTAAATATGACGTGTGTTGTGAGAGAATAATTTGGCTGATCGGCTAGGTATATGCGTGTTTGCATGTTATACAAAATTGAACTTTCGCAACACAAAGGCTCTGGTGCGGTAAATTCAAATTTTACCGAAAACGTATGAGCCTCGCTCTGTGCAAAGGGGTTTATTGCATGTGCGTAAAGTGTCGTCCCAGATTATACTGTGCAGTCCGCCCAGGCTAATCAGGAACGACACTTTCCGCCTAAACTTGATTTTTTTGCTAAGAAGAGTCTTCATTTAAACGAAACATACATTAGCCGCGGAACGTATCGTCCCTGATTAGCCTGTGCATGCATTTAACCCGCTTTCCACAGAGCGAGGCTCATATTGAATTGTTATCGATTGGGATGTTGTACAAATACTAGTGTGTATGGTCAACATTAGTCACACACATTAATGCACAATGTCCGTCTATATTCCCTGTATTCTGTACCTACTGTCGACCCCCTCCCTTACTCTCGGCTATAATCAATTTTAAATGTAGCACTTACAGATTAAGATCTGCGTCAGGATTCATTCGCGAGAAATAATAAAATCGTCGTATTATATGTTAAGCGATAATAATTATTCGATGTGAATGAACGCTATCTTCAGTGAAATTGACGCGTCTTCTAACACAGATTAGCATCATCCTAGCTTTTTGTAGTTCAGCAAATCGCAAAGCATTGACATTTTACCTTTCAACAAGGTCATTAAACCATGATCTCACAGCAACAAGGACACATGGTTTTCGATAAATGGTATATTAGGCACCTGAGATTGTTTTCAATTACATACATGGGTCTATACTTTTATATATGTAACAAGTGGCATGTCAGCCTGTAAATGGTATTTTTAATAACGAATAAGTTTATTTAACTTCGGGCTGAATTGATATTATTATTTGTATATATATACGTACATGCAAGTCGCTTAATTGTCAAATTAATGGTTTTAAATTTGCTGGAATATGGAGCAATACCATTATTTTTTATAAACTGAAAATAATATGATCAAAGATAAATCAAATAGTTTACAGATGGCTGCGCTAATAATAGTGTAATGATCAATCTTGATTGAATTAACATCGATACTAAACTAAGACCAGCACATAGCATCGTTATTTTTTTACTTTCCACTGGTCTAAACTCAACGATGGGTAATTGAAGCAATGGCGTGAATAATAACATCATAACATGAAAATAAAGACCTATAGAGTGTACGTCATTTTTGACAATCCATTTAATTGAGTGTTTATTGGAATCAGGAAAACTACGGCTTTGTGATTCATTATTGATGAAACCCTGTTGTGCTCGTATCTTGAGATTTTGTAGAAACCTCTTTGACATCGTGTAAATACAAATATACTAATTTATGACCTTCAACGGTAAAAACGCCAACAAATGCTTCACTTAAGACTCAGAATTAAATGTAATTCACTTAATCAATATCTATGTAAGTGCAATATTGGACTTTTACCCGTGTGTACTTGTGGTGCAATCAAATCAGTTTCTCATTATTTCTTAGAATGTCAACGATTTACAGACCAAAGGGAAGTTCTTTTCAGCACAATTGCTCCTTTTACCTCTCCACCCGTACCTTTCACAAGCTATACAACAATAAAGATACATATTAATTTCGTGTTGTTTTAAGCCAACTGCACTAGTAATAGCGTAATTGATTCATACTCTGTTTACGAAACAAAATCGAGTTGTTGTCGAGTTCCTTTCTTTTTCATTAGTTATTCAATTCTGCAATAACCTGTTTATTGTAGAAATGCTTTGACTACTTACTTAAAATTTGGCAGTCAGAACATGTTCTAATCACTGTACCGTAAATACATCACTGTATTTTAGGATAACGCGTTATCTTTCGCGCGAGTACGTTGATAGCTAGTGTTAATCATTTGATTGGGTTACGCAATTTCAACTTGTACCAATTATGCGCTGTTATCATGTTTACGAGAGGAGTATACCCAATTAAAAGACAGGCATACACAAAGTTAAGTATCGTCTCAAGGTCTTAAATAGAATTTACAAAATCAAGGGGTTGCACATTGTATTAATTCAGCTACTATACAGTACGGGTAAAATATATTTAATACGGGAATCAACATATCGTTGATATCAGTTTGCAGCTGATGATCATGCATGTTCAAGAAAAACGTTGACTCTAAAGACACGTATGAAAATAATTATAACAGATTGCTATACAAGTGTTCTGTTTGTTATATATAGAAACACATGTTACAACCCTATTGCTGTGTTATGCATCAAATTAGGCTTATAATACAATAACGGCGCGGCTTGTTTAGCCGTTGTTTGTTCGTGCCAAGCCAGATATATTACTAAGCTATAGGACAGTAACCTGTTTTTGTCTTTATCATACGTCTACGCCCCAATTTTCAAACAAATAAAACTAATTATCGTTACGACTGTGTATTTTAAGCGAGAATCATTTTGATGTATGGCGTTGTTATATGTTTTTGTTGCGTCTAAAATCAGTTAAATGTTATACATCTTAGTATCAAATTGTTGTTTTGTTGCATATAATTCATTGGTATCGAAAATGATAACTTCATAGTTGATTCCAATTAATATGATGTACCACCAAGTATTGACTGATATAAACTTCAACTTACCTGAAATTATATCAGGAACCTTTGTTCCAAGTCGACATTTGCATTCTGGTTTGATCAAATTAGAATGGTCCTGATTTACTCTTTCGGACAGACATGATCAAATTGCAATTACACGTTGCAGAATAGGACGTATCCGTTGAACACATTTTAAAATAAGAGAACCACCTTATTGTATTCCGTGAAATAAAGACTTAACGTTAGGCAACGATCAAGGATATGTTCGAGACAGATATTTCAGTTAAGTCATAAAGAGCGCTTTTCCGAACAGTGTCACCCTATACATTAATTATTTTTTTAAAGATATAACAACACACTTGAGTTTACATATCTTCATCGATTACAACATCATCATTGTGTACACGGCACGAGATAAACTGAATGTGTAAAGCCCTAAGAAACAATTGTTTGGTCATGGTATGCTTTTGCCATCACTGTTTCAAAACGATTGTATTTGTATTGCGTTTTCATGGTAATAAAGCATGTCCTTGCTGCTGTTTATAAATTCGAGCACACGTTTGCTGATTTCAAAGGTCTGGGGACGTCACAAAACAGATTTCCATGTCATCATATAGTGAATAACTCATTTATGTAAAGTGATAAAAGAGTTTATCTAATCTAATAGGCGATGAATTAGTTAACCAGCGACTCAAACATTACTTCAAGTCGGGATGATATGGTAATTGACTTTTCAAGTACTTACAACTTTAAGCTATGAAATGTGTTTTGAAGTGCTCTTATATTGCTCATTAATCTAAACAAAATGATGTTAGTAAATAAAGTAATAAATACGTGTTTTATATACGTTCTTATATATATGTAGACCAAGGTTGTCTGTAAATATTCAAGTTCAATATCGAGGGGATTTTTTGCAAGCGTTCAATAAACGGTTTTTGATATGAAATGAAAATAATCCCGTCTTTACTTTATGACCATTGATTCTAAATATATATTTTTGGTTATTGCTCAAGTCGGACATTTTCATAAACACAGACACATCACTCGGTCCGAAAGAACAACTCTAACGCGTTCATTTCCATCAGAGTACACTTTTGACATACAGACAGATTGAAATCGGTCAAACAAATCACTTTGTAACGAAACCAAAATGTAAATACGGCAAAAACGGTATTATATATTCTTTAAATTGACCGTTCAAACGTGGTTTCCAGAACTGTTAAACATACGTTTATATTCAAATTCGTATTGTTGGTATTGCCTAGTATTGTATAGGCAATAGGACATTTGCCTTAAATAAACGTCTCGCCAACAATAATGTATCTGCAGAAATGTTTCTGGAGTTACATTTTTCCTCTGTATTATATACACACGCTTTAAAGGCATGATGAAAACATATTATAGTCTTCCTATCTATAAGTTGTTTTTCTTAAAGTCGTACACGTATAATACATTTGTAGAAAAACTGCACATTTTACAAAATGTCAGACATTAATAAAAGCAGTTGGTCAAACAACTATTATAGTGGTTATTGCACAATGCAGTGTAATGTGATGAGTGCGAACAGAGCAACTATAGTCAACGTCGTCTTAATCCGCAAATTAGCTAAACATGCCGAGAAATAGAGCGAGTAGGTTTCTGATCGCCGTGATATAAATCTATATGAACATGCTTTGAATAAACGTGGCCAATATGTGAGGTTACTTACATAATGTTAAGGCGTTCGGTCTTGTTTTTTGTGATGTTTAAGTCAATGTTTGGCCAGTTATCATACCAGGGGCATGGTTTTGACAAAATTTGAACAACACAATTCACCCAAAACGATATTGAATACCCCATATCACAGCTAAAAGTCTTATAGTTTCAGACAGGATTTGTAAATTTAGTTTGCAATTAACGGATAACAGTATGATGTTCTTTAAACACTGTTCAACCTCTAGGTCTTATGGTTTCTGGGTCGATTGTTTATAAAAAATATCTGTGAAAATTGGCTCATCGGTTTGGGATATTTCATCCGAGTTAAACTCATTGGGGAATAAATATTTATACTTCCCATGCTGTGTTGAGTAATAAGCGTCGAACATTCTAGTCAAAAAAAATAAAAACACACATATATTGGATAAGAATTGCTTTAACAAGTAAAATGAACAAATATGTTTCGATGCAGTTCTAAACTGAAACATATTCGTAGTCGCTGCGAATCAATTCGAGCCAACCTTATATTAAGACAAAACAAACACAAACAAACAACATTATTTACGTTTTTGCAATTAAAGCCAATAAAACGGATTTCCCAGACCTTCTCTGCATACGTAGTTTAAGTAGTACATATAATACACTGTACATTCTTCCTTGAATAATATTTCAATCAATGATTACCTCGGTAAAAGATGTTTTCGAGAGCACGAATGTAAAACCTTTCACATGTAAATGTAATTCATTGGAGTAATTAATGGCATTCATGTATGCGGTGTTTCAATATAAAGAAGTGAAACTCCAGCTGCTGGAGCAGTATTGCAATCTTATTACAAACAATTAGTTGGTCCTTTATTTATGGCAAGTGACCGATTGTGACGCATTGTGTTGTATGGCTACTGCTTCAAACATATAAAAAGTGCATACTTATCGTTAGTAAATATAAACCTTCGTCTATTTTGGATGCATTGATGACATTCAGCGACATACACAATCAAGAATAGCTCCCCTGATAGTTTGTGGAGTTGCATTGTATGATTGCGATATGTATATATATATCAGCATGCTTTAATCTAGGTAAGTTTTCTGCAATAATTCCGGTATGTAATCGCCACATAATGCAATGCACATAGGTAATATAGTAATGGTCTTGAAGAACATTATAAAGTGAAACATTAAACATTATTTTAAGAGTGCAAGCAACATGTGCTCAAGGAATCTTGTAATAAATTATTATCAAAATAATAAGTTTTGGAAACTGTAATACAATATCAAAATTGTTTGAATAATTGTTTAAATGTGTATTTCTTTATTATTTAATTTATTCTTATTCGAAGTCCTTATTGATTTGACAGATATGATCAATCGATGTTACATCGATGCAACATACACTCAGTCAGTTTCTTTTCTGTTGTTGATGTAATGCAAATCAATAACGTCTGATACAGACGATTCAGTCCATTAAAAAATCGATCTATAATTAAATTTAGTGTTCCGATAACGGTCTATCAATCAGATAGAATTATTGAATACAAGCAATACGATAACGCGTCAATTACAATAAATGACATCTTTCAATGAGATTTAATCATTACTGTGTATTGTACTTTACATTATAATATAATATATATATTATGGGATGAAATTGTTGCGTGCAGTTCTCTGCTTTTGGCACAGTATTGTCGATACATAATTGCCTATCATCACAAGCACTACGGATGTAGTAGATATTTACTATTTCTTCAGTCAGTTTTAACGTTGAACACATTGATTTTGCAATTACACCATGCATTACCACATAATATTATGTTTTATTTGACGACGTCAATAGGAACGTCTACCTTGAGCAAATGACTGGAAAATACATTTACAGATACACATCTCTGTGTAAGATCAACCACAAGGGGTACCCAGGAACAGAAAGCGATCACCATTAGGTCCGACATTACCAAATTCACACTGAAATACGTTATGGTGGTCTGCATACGTCTGGTGCGTGCGAACCCAGGAACAACACGCGGTAACCAAAAGGACAGACGTCGCTGAATTCGTGATGAAAATGTTTGTAGTAGTCTGCATGCATTTGATGCGTGTAACCACCAATATTATTAAAACATTTCCAAACACAAAACAAATAATTTAGATACTATACAATGTTATTTTGATGACAATCTCTCATATTGGAGCATTTGTCAGAGTACCGGGATATTCTAGTGATGACAAATCATGTTCAGACTCGTTAGGAATAGTATTACCTCGTTCTCGATTTATTACATTTTAATTAAACATGATTTTTCAGAATCAAATGCACCATCCTGTGTATATAAAAATAGTCACATGTTCAATTCGTCACATCTGATTGCATGTACACAACATACACACACACAACCACACACACACCTCATTAATGCTATAGCGATTAGAATTTCAATCCGATTAACTGTTGTGATCATACCCACTGTAAACATCTCGTGTTCTACTTCCAATCTTAAGCAATTGGTCTGGATGATCATCTACTTGCTGGCGGTATTTCCGATACTAACTGGGCACCCTTTAGGCTCTTTGGTACGCTTAGTTTGTAGTCATCACTCCGCGTTATTTATTATCGACCTGGCATGTTGGTATAGACGTTGGCCTTTCAAAATGTCTACACAAAGCAAAATGAACACCCACTGGCGGTCTTATCTTGTGTATATCGTTCAATACTTGTTTTGAAAACCGACTGGCATTATCCTCATCGTAGAAGAATGAATTCATATCACAGTTAACGATAAAAGTACGTGCCTCACTATTAGTTTGTGTGGAAAAAAGGTCACATATTGATATCAAATCAATATTACAAATGTACCAAGTATTTAGATAACAGACCACAAGTTACAGTAATCAAATAATGAACAACCAATGACATCTATTTGATTAATAAACAATGGCGATGTCGTACGGTTACATTATTGCTCGTTGAACAACTATTATGACCCATACTATTTTATGAGTTACACTATAAGATCTCAGATTGTTTAACGAATTATCGTAGCGGGGCATTACTTCTACCGTCTTTTAAGTAACACTGTATGTAATCTTGCAAATAGAAAATAAAATCAACTTAAGCGTTAACTCTTAAAAACGGTGACACTTCCATTAACTATTCTGACATCTATGTTCGATGAAGGTTGCATATTGACAGAATATCACACGGATCAACATATTAGTCGTTTTAAGATGTTAGCCGCTATCTGATAGAGCGAGATTTGTAAACTTAAATTCTGATTTATATTGTTGTTAGTGGCACATTGAGATATTATGCGTGCTATTTACCATCACGCGACCATTCGATAATCAATATTTTCCATTATAAATGACATTAAACAATTTGAGACCTCGTAGAACGATGCACTTTATATTTCCAAAATTAAACTAACTCTTCGAAAACATTTATTATCCGTGAAAGATTTATCGAGTACAGCTATACAAAAATACGTAAGCTTGTTTTTGTGTAAAATTGTTACCTGTGCATACGCTTCATTGCATCCGAAACCAAACGATTTATGTTATTTTACGCGCACATGATTTAAGTAGTTGGTATCATCATACAAATCATCAATTGTGAATTATCAGTCTTCAGGGGCTGTCGGCTGTATAATTACCTCATATTGTTTTATTGTTTGACAATTGGTCATAATTGAATAATGGTGAGTAGTACATGGATTTATAATTATAATTGAATAACGCTATGACATATATATGGGGAAATGCATTATCTGTTCAAATAAACATTTGGTTATGTATCTGTTTCAGAAACAAACATTACATTATATCGTCTAAAAAGTAACGACAAAGTATTTCTTTGTTCTAGGTGACGTTTTCACAGTCCGAACGTTTAAGTGTTTTGAGTTTTTTTAGTAGGTGTTTAACAGCGATGTAAGGTGAATGTATCGATTTGAGAATATGTTCATAGCATACATTTAAATTAAAAATAAATCAGTATGCCGTAATACTTTAATTATGTTAATTAAAAATGTGTTCAAAATCGAGTTTATAAGAATTTAATCTCAAACGTTTATTTTCGCAATCAAAAACAAACTTATTGTTGGTACCATTAATCAAATGTTGTATTCTTAAATCAAAATCAAAATGACCAAGTTTGTGCATATACCGTATTTTACTCGTATTGGCAAAACCAAAACTAATGTCAACGTGTCGTATGAACAAATCTGAAAACAGTTTTATTATGACTTCCCAACAGTGTACATGTCTTTTGTTAATGAAAGATTTTTCCAATGTACAACATACACTTATTTGGAATTGTGTAATTCTCTAATTCTATTATTTTCCAGTTTAACTTCAACTTCACGTTTATTCTCTTGTTTTATTAATCAATTTTAAATCTATTTTGATTTTGTTAAAATAAGATCGTATGTAATCGCTTTAAATGCATGAAGCATCGATACACGTTTATGAAGAGGTCTTACAAATACGGTTGACATGTCACATTCTCATTGATTAAAATAACACATTTAAATCTATACGCATTTTATACGCAGAATTATATTTTTTTAATCGGAAGAAAATATTCACTATTAAATTTTCCCTTTTCACATTGTTACAAACTGGTATATATGTGTGTTACTATGCTCTTAAGTTCTTGCACTTTCTCTGAGGTTGATTTATTCCAAAAAATCATAATTAGATTTTCTTCATTTTAGCCACATAACCTATTGTTTGCGGCCATGAGATAACACAAACTAACACAAACTGAAATTATGTTGTCTCATGAAATTCCATTCTCCAATATTATGTCGAACTTCAATGACTGGTAAACAACCACGCATGCAATAGCGTCCGGTAATGCGCATCAAACGAGTAATGTTCTTAGAGGCCGGAACACTCACAACTCTACGTAATGCTTCTACACTGACAAGACGAATAATAATGTAAATCTGAATTTGTGCAATCACATTTCAAAATCGTTGAGCCCTATTTGATCGTTATGGAATCATTGAGGCCGAATTTAGCAATACATGCCAGATGAAATCATGGTTGTGTTGCAAACATTAATAACTTGAATTGTGTGGCTATCGAGGAGCAAATATACGGATTTGGGAATTACACAAATGCTGATATTGTGTTATTCATGTATAAGATCATGGTATTACCAAATGTGCATAAGAATCAAACCTTAAGCTTGTTTATGTATTAGAGCTTTTTCGTTGTTGTTGTTTATTGTTATTGTGAATGAGCGGGTCTTTCATTCGATAAATCGTTCGTTGCCTTTTTCTGATTTTCATTTTGAGGAAACCAAAATAAAATAAAGTAATCATGCGATTGTCAAGTCATTGTTTGCTCATTTTTCTTTTTCGATAAAAATATACAAGTTAGTTGTCAATCCATTATTTTTGATATTCCAAATAATGTGATGTATAATTAACACACGTATCGGTTGTCGCTATTGGTTAATACATTGTAAAAACACGTTTAAATCGAGATAAAAAAAATCTTCTACAAACATATTATATAGGTGTATGAAAATAAATTGGTAATGTGCCTCTAATATTAAAAAACGACTAAACATGTAAATGTGTGTTTCCAGTCGAAAGTAGACACACAAGCAAACTCACACAACACTGTTTCAGTGCTGTTACTGGCATTTGAGCGGCGTACAATGTTAATGCAAAAGTTATTGTTTAATCTAGGAAAGGTATAAATACATTTAAGACAGTAAGCTCGCTTTTTTTATAAACTTTCACCTAGCATGCGACACTTTTTTGGCGTTTGACTGTGTAACGTTGATACGTTTATTGAATTTTCACGAAATTGTATGACACATTATTAATGCTATAAAAACGTTTGCAGCTTTCTGATGATGCATGCTTTGCGGAGTAGATATATTTGGATATGCGAACGTTCCAAGGCTGTTCATTCGCTTTTTTCTATTCAATTTTGGCTAAAAATGTTTTATGAAAAAAGTAGAAAATACAAATTAAATGGGCACTCGTAAACGTTTAGTTTTCTGTCTCTCAAATCTTCTTTCTTATCTTAAACTCACTCGTCACTCACTATTTCGATAGTGAGTTCATTCGTGTAAAGTAATCATCCATCATTATATTGTATACGTGATAAACCAAGAACAATTGCATAAACTATGACACGTAATATATAAATAAGCGAGATAATTATGTTATTTATTAAATCAGGCTAGGCCTCCGTTCTGGCAATAATATATGCACTCCGTAAGGTTTACAAACCATGACCAGGAAACACATAGCATGTTTACTGACCGCATATAATTGATGTATTGGTATTAAAGGGACTTGTTCACAGATTTTGGCATGTTTTGAAATTTGTCATTAAATGCTTTAAATTGATAAATTTAAACATAAATGTAAACATCGGGACTAAAAAGCTTCAGTATAAAACAAGATTTTTTTTATCCAAACCTCGACTCGAAACACTTACCCTTTAACTAATATTCAAACGCTTAAACCACTCGGTCATTCATGCTGATACAAGTCACTTTATATTTTATACTTTGCATACACAATCCAGGTAGTGCCACAAAATATAACGATAACAACAGAACTCTCCAAATAATTCAATCGTTTCGCGTTTTTAATGCTCTATAATTTTCATGTTTTTAAATCGTCAAAAGATGCATACAATGGATATTTTAAAGCATGGTAAATGTTCAGTATTAGTGTTTCTTCGCACATAACATAATTACAACACAACTTTTCAAATCTAAAACATTTTTTCTCAATTTTGTCAATTTACCAAACCGTGAACTGGTCCCTTCAACAAGAGGGCCTATATAAAACAAGATCGATATGTACATTTAAATTAATTTTTGAATGAACGATTTGCTTTAAAAATCTATAAAAAGCACGGTGCTTTAGCGAGCTTTGACCACTGACAGGTAATCATGATTGAAGCAAAGTGTTTCAGGGGCGTTGGGGAGGGGGGCACGCTTATTTAGATGACATCTATGTTTGTGCGTTATTTTATTAGAAACTATTTAACAATTGCACTATTGTGTTTCTCCTGTACATATCTGGCAGCTTTCACTTGAACTGATTCGAGTTCTCACTTAAGGTATTCGTTACAAGTATCCAGACAACATCAGAGTATTCAAGTGTAGGGCGAATAAGTGAAAAATACATTTTTTCGAGACATGAGCGATTAAAAAGAATTTAAGCGACCCATTGATACCGATAAGTTGCCAATATATATATGTGTGTGTGTGTATATGCTTTAATGTACGCATTGTGCAAAGGGTATTTCACGCTATCACCTGTATATAAACAATATTAAGTCTATTATAATCTAGAAATAAAAATAAGTATAATTATATTGTTTGATATTATTAATAATATCATTACGATTATTTTAAATAATATATCTTATTGATAAATTATTATCATTTTACAGATTTCAATCTGTTTGGTTCATTGCTTGGTCAAAACGAGGTTCATTACAATGTATGTTTTAGAATTGGACTTTGCACACTATTCACTATATGGAGTTATAGAAAATAAACAAAAGTATGTGGATATCAGTTTGGCATTTAATTCATACCAAATCGGGATGGGATAAGGATTGACATATTATAATTTTAATGTAGGGTGCAAGCTATGTTATGTTTGTATTTAAATAAATTATGTGCCTATTATAACAAGCGACAAGGGCATGAAGATCATCAATACCATCTCTGCAGTCATTAACAATCTCAAACTTAAATCATCAACGAGTCGCACCCAGGAACAACACGCGGTTACTAGAAGGCCCTACACCGCTAGGTTCACGAGGAAATTGTTTGTTAGGATCTGTATGCGTTTAGTGCGTGAGAACACCAAAAATATTAAACTATTGCCACCCACAAAAGAAATAATTAAGATACTATAGAAAGTTATCTTGATGGCCATTTCCCAAATAGGGACATTTTTGAGATTACTAGGAAATTCCAGTGATGACAAATCATATTTAACATCGTTAGGAATTATTGTCACATTGAGTCAGAACACCTCGTTCTGTATTAACTCTATTGCATACTATACTTTTAAAACTGCATTTGTTTAATTTTTATTCAAATACTCAATTATGTGCAAGAAGCATGGTAGCATTTTCAGTTCACCGCATCTGAATCGCAATCACTCAACATTAACACTTTGTTTTGGCTTAACCGATTATGATTGCAATCATATTTACTGCCGTGACGCAAATCACTGTGAACAAAAAGTGTTTTTCTTCCAATCATAAGCCTGTGGATCGGATAAGCATAGCAGTTCCAGATATATTCTCGATGCTAATTGGGCGCCTTTCAGACGCTTTGATTGAACTGAAATCTGGTTTCTATTTTGTCCGCGCGAATAACTGTCGACCTGAAAATGCGATCTAACTATTTGGCTGTTTAACATACTGTTCTAGTTGCACATCAATCAGACTTTCGCGAATAATAAAATCCACGGAATGCTTTTCACTTTAAAGAATATGTAAACATTGTATTAGTTGTGTATTTTAATTTAAAAAATGTATTCCAATATGCGCGTACGGCTGTAATTGCGTACGTTTTTCAAACTCATGGCCATATGAATGTATCACAAAACGTATGTACGTGATATCATACGAATTGAGTTGTATAAGATGATCCTGACGGTAATGCTCGACATTTTTCTCACACTTTTAAAACCCAGACATGCATAATACATGCCTCATTTACACTATCCCATTATCAAATGTTATTTTAAAACCACGCTGTTGTACTATTTAGTATTAAANACTATAATAAGTTATCAGGTTGTCCGATCCAGCGCTTCATTTTTAAAGACGCATAGTTTAGTTTATACTAGACGATTAACAATTGGCAATTGATATATCCGGATTTGTATGATCGGTTTCTTAACAGCATTTTGTTTCTACAATTTAATCATGATATAGTATTGCGATATATATTTAGTTTTGTATTTTAGTATGTGACTCATACACATCCTTTCAATAAGTGTACATTGCTATGGTTCGTCAAATAATTGATTAAAAAGCGATAATTATCATTATTTAAGCCAAACAGATATCTGTCTGTTCCACTTAATTATTAAATCAGACTAACCTTCACGTGAACCAAATGGCTAACGAGTGGGAAGGACCGAGTAAATGGGATAACTAACTCGTGGAAACGACATTATCGACTAATAGAGCTAGTCTGTCCGACAGCCATTCTGAAACGACACGTATTTTGGTTAGTTGACTATGTCTTTACCGAGTGCTAGTTATCTCGTTCCCACGATTCATTAAATATATCGCACAATTTCTTACATATTGGACATTTCGTTGTGTTCATAACACACTACGCATACGTCACAGCCATGCGTATGCTGTAAGGATTTCCTTAATTAACTTATTCGTGAGCAGTTCGAAGATTACACGAGGATGCTCAGGAGAAATAATTAAATGACGATGTCTGGCATACCTCAGACTCAGAAAATTATGGATACCAATATACTAAATTAGCAATAATAACGACCATGTTCATTTCAATTCATATACAATACGGTATTGCAAACACATGTGAGGTGGTCTATAGGTAGCATTGATTGGTCAGAATGATCATGTGTTTATGACTTTGAATGCATAATGTTAGCAGTACTATTAGTGCGTGCGAACTGTCGCTGTACCCCCGTATAAAACAGACGTAGAATAAAAGTGTCAACACCAAATACGATATTGAGTTATTTAAAACATATATATTAATCGAACGATTACATAATAATAAGCATTATTTTAAAGCGGAAAATGGTGTATAACCTTAATTAAAAATCAGACGTAAGATGTATTACAAGGCGAAAAGCACTTAAACTATTCCCAAGAGGGTTTTACTTATATATGAACAAATAATACCACCTCATTCGTTGTAGTTATATGCCTGCGATACTGGCGAGATACTTTACTGTTCACTAAATCCGTTACATCATAAAGGAGTATTGGGTCAATCCCGAGTATGTTATCGCTAACGGCAATTACTTTTATGTTCGTAATGGAATTTGCAGACTTACGATTTAAAGTATAGCACTATCTTTCAAACATACTTTATGTAGCTTGTATTGCCCAAAGTAATGTTTCATATAAACACATTTAAATGATAAGTAAATATATGTAATTACTGATGACAATGGCTTTTTGATGAAACGTGTTAGACAATGCAAACTGTATTTACAGAGAATTATCTTGATTTATTGACGTTTATGACAATGTCGAGCAATATTTTTTCGCATAACAAACTCTAAAGCAAACGTTATGAGATTTATGTTTCAATGGACATATGTTTACATTGGTAATTATGTCACTTGATTTTAATTAAAGGACAAGCGGTTGTAACACGATGTTCACTGTTTATATTGTTTTCTTTTTTAGTGTCTGTATTCATGTACGACTCAGACAATTAAGGATTTTATGATATTATTGAAATTAAAAAATCCTCAAAAAGAGGGAATCATGAAAGTATAAACGCTTACTTCCGTTTTGTGAAAATCAATGTAACACATAGTGCATGGACTATAGCTAAATGGTCAAAGAATTCCTTAATGACAATTAAACAAATAAATAAAACAAACATGAAATCGTATACGACATCTCCGTGTTTATGCATACAAGCAGTAGGGACATAATTCACGATAATAAGTCATTAAATTAGAATACATGCTGAGCTATATATAAAATGTAATCATGATTTTTAAGATTCATTTCGCTTCGAAAATTCTATATATTATTGCCACAAAAAGGTAGTACCACAATATAATTAATTTATCGCAATTTATTATTAAATACATGTAAAATGTTTCATAATTAAAAACACATGCGCGTCGTCTGATGAAGGACGGTCTGATCCTAGGAACCTGGACCTCAAATGGAAAACTCTTAGTTAAGGGCCACGATTAGAAAATTAACAAATGTGACTCTATACATGATCTCGCGAGGTTTAAGCCAGATTTGTAACCTATTTTGTGCACTATACAATACTCAGATTAGACTTTCCTGAATATCCTTATTGAGCGTTGACCAACTCCTCTTGCCTTCATCGAAGATATCGATCTTGTCTTTACGCGAGACAATCGAAACTATCACAGATTTCGACTAAAACAGACCAGCGCCTTATGTATGGCGCCGCTGTTTTGTTCATGAAATGTCACATAACTATTTAACAATTACTTATGAATCCCATTATATTCTTATCAACTTTTAGAGAGTCCCTTAAGATTATTAGCGCGTAGATAACTCAAAACTACGACTATGGCTGAACTTTTTGTTTCACGTCGTCTCCAACAATACACGATATTTTTGGCACTTGACTTGTACATTAATGCAGTTATGTTAACTATCTTAAGCAACATCCTAATTGTCTTACAGCAATGTGACCCTTTTATATTGTTATGTGTAGAAGTTAAATCACGAGTCCATATTACTTCAACTATGTCATATGTCTGTGTTCTTATCTTACATGGATGGTCTTAATATATCTGTACAATTGCGTTGTCACTCTTATTTTTTAATGTACCTATGCTAATATGACTTTACTTTTCATGTTGGTGTTCCTTAAAACATTCTAAAATAAAACAAAAGTTCTCACCATAGTAAGGGTACCCTCAAACACAACATACTCACTTTTCGCCTAAATGCAGGTACTATCCATATGTAATTTTAGAATATCAAATAATCAATACGAACGATATAAAATAACAAACCAATATACATACACATCGACAATGTTTCAAAATCCCTTTTTATTATCCGCGCTCAATTGCTTCCGTTTGCTTTTTGGAAATGATTGTTTTGGTACTAATAATATGTCGTGGTTTCACAGGGGCCTTCTCGGCTAAGTCGAGTTCGAGTCCATACGGCTTCTCCTTATTACGGTCAGTGTTTTATGCTTCAGCACCGGAATCACACCTTTACAACCATCAACCTCCATGATTTCTCAAACACCTAAACATACATTCCCTCGTGCTGCCCTGTCTGTGACGCAAATTCCGTGCTTGTATAACATATTCATGTACGTCTTGTTACTAACATTATCTGGCGACATCGAATCGAACCCAGGCCCTGACCCCCACACGCATCAAACGTCTTATTCGGTTTTTACCAACCTCGGTCTCAGTATAATGCATCTCAACAATTGATTTACTTTCAGTAGAGGCCCAGCCATATGACGTATTAGTTTTCACCGAAACATGGTTGAATCAATCCATTACAGACGCTGAACTAAGCATTCCCAACTTTAAATTACCATTCCGTTGTGATCGAAAAGACCGCATTGGTGGTGGAGTAGCGATCTATGTTCGGGAAAGCATATTTGCAACGACGCATACTGATCTTCACATCAACAACCTAGAGGCCCTCTCGGTTGAAATCCACATAAAGCATCGACAACTTCTCATTGGTGGAATGTATCGTTCATCTGACTCTAATAATACACAATGGCTAAACATGGAGCAGAGTCTCGACCAGGCATTTGATGGTCAGTTTGACAACATCCTAGTTACTGGCGACGTCAACATTAACCTTTTAACCAATCATTCCAACAGACTAACACACCTTATGGACTCCTACAACACGGCACAACTCATTACCACCCGACACACTTTACTGAACACTCGTCTTCCTTAATTGATCCCGTCTTCATAAAAAATCCTTCACAAGTGCTCTCAAGCTTAGTTACTGACTCTTTTGTTCCCTATATTATTCGATTTCATTGTCCAGTAGTCGTTGTTCTTAACTTTGTAAAACCTAAGCCTCCAACTTACAAGCGTCGCATCTGGTTATACAACGAAGGCGACTACACAAAATGTAGAAGCAATCTCAAATCAATTAACTGGGACTCGATTATCAACGAGCCAGATCTTAATAACTTGGCTGATAAGGTAGCTGACAATATCTGTTCTGCTGCATCTGACAGCATTCCAAACAAGGTAATAGCTATTCGACCGGAAGACGTACCCTGGATGACCAAAGAAGTTCGCCTACTGATAAGAAAGCGTTATCGCTTTCACCAAAAAGCAAAACGATTAAACAAACAGCATGGGCTCAATTCCGTAAATCCCGTAATGAAACAACGAACGTCATCAGAGACACTAAAAAAGCACACCATGAAAACTTATCTCCAAAATAAACTCTGATAATATCGACACTAAAACCTGGTTTAAAATGGTCAAACAGCTTTTAAATAAACAGTCCTCCACCACTTTTCCAACGCTTTTTGACAACGGCACAGCAGCATCGACAATCGCAGAGATAGCTGATCTCCTAAACAACTTCTTCACTAAGCAATCAACTGTAGATGACAGCACACACACCATCCCTGAAATTAACTCAATCACCAATAACGTCCTCTCAGATATTCAAATATCAGCACAGGATGTCCGAGACGCAGCGACACTCATTGATCTCTCAAAGGCAAGTGGACCCGATTTGATAAGCCCTAGAATCATCAAAGATAGAATTCATGAACTTTGTGTCCCGCTCTATTTCATCTTCACAACACTCATTTCTAAGTCAGTATTCCCATCGTCATGGAAATTAGCTAACGTATGCCCCGTTTTCAAAAGATCCGACCCTTCATTGCCTTCTAACTATCGTCCAATCTCCATTCTTAGTTGTCTTGGAAAACTCATGGAACGCTGTATCCAAAATACCTATACAACTATCTCATCTCCAATAACCTGATCACACAAATCCAGTCAGGTTATATGAAAGGTGATTCCACGGTCAATCAGCTGACCTTTTTATACCACGATACCATTAAAGCTCTTGACGAAGGTAAAGAGATTCGAGCCGTTTTCTGTGATATTTCCTAAGCTTTTGACAGAGTGTGGCATCCTGTTCTCCTCATGAAACTATCAGCAGCAGGCATTCAAGGTAACCTTATAAATTGGTTCAGGTCTTATTTATCAGACCGAAAGCAGCGTGTCGTCATTGGCAACTCTTCTTTCTGCTGGACTACAGTTGAAGTTAGTGTCCCGCAGGGGTCCATACTTGGCCCACTCCTCTTTCTACTCTACATCAACGACATAGTTACAGACATCCAGGCAAACATTCGTCTATTCGCCGACGACACCAGTCTATACATAATTGTTGAAGACCCAGCCTCATCTGCTGTTACTTTGAATCTTGACTTGTCTCGCATAACCTTATTTGGTCTCATTTAATCCTTCAAAAACCGAATGTATGCTCTTTTCGAGAAAACGCATCAAACCTACTAACCACCACTTTTAATGGAACAAACTTCGATTGCCCAAGCCAAAACTCACACACACCTAGGCTTGGTCCTTTCTGATGACGCCAAGTGGTCTTCTCACATATCATTTATCCTTGGAAAAGCCTGGTAGAGAATCGGTATACTTCGAAGCCTGAAATATACACTGACATGTTCAAATCTTGAAAAGATGTACATCACCTTTATAAGATTACTTCTTGGGTATGGCGACATCATTTGGGGCAACTGTCCTGTAGCTCTAAAAATGACATTGAATCTGTCCAAGTTGAAGCCGCAAGTCGTGACAGGTGCTACAAAATATTGCAATATCGACCGCCTTCTCAAAGACCAATACTTGGAATCACTCTTCCAACAAAGAAAGAAATGTATTGCACCCTCCTATTTATGCAACCTGATCCCAGTTTGCACATCCCAGGCCTATAACCTTCGATCCCAAAACGGTATACTTCCAGTTTACGCAAATACTCAACTATATTCTAATTCCTTCCTCCCTTCCGCCATCCGCCACTGGAACAATCTTTATCTTGACGTCAGAAACTCCAATTCACTTCTTGAATTTAAGAGAAAAATCACTCAATGTCCAACAAATTCGTGTCCAATAGTCAACGTTGGAGATAGAAGATTACAAATCTAGCATTCTTGCCTGCGACTTGGCTGTAGCTTCTGGAACTACGATCTCTATCGTAGAAACCTCATTTCTTCACCGGATTGCATAAGTGGTGCCATTGAAACTCCGTCTCACTTCTTGCTTCACTGTCCAAGGTATCAGCACATACGACAAAATTGTTTTACTTATCTTGACCCGACTCTAGTAGAGGCCTCTGTGACACTACGCCTCAGTACCTTTTTAATTAACTATCCATTTTGTTTGAATGACATATATCCACCCTACCATGATTCCGTTTTAACTTTGAATCCGATCCAATCACAATCCTAACATTTATGTTAGCGCATCCATGTTCTTGTGGCCGCTTAAATGCGAAACATATATGAGTCAACTCCACCATGGAAAAGAATTAACATAGGCTTTACGCTTGTTTTCTAATCCATAAATTTATTTTTTGCAACAATGTATTGACTTGTATGATTACGAAATGAATAATTACGTTTAAACTAACATTTATCCAATCAATACCGCCTTGGAAGCCGAGGAAATGACATATCAAAACACGTGTACGTAAAAATATCAAAATGAATATAACTGTAAAATAAAATCTGTCATTGTAATAGCCAATAATACCTCTTTAATGTGCAATTCGTGCAGATGAAATACATGCTTTAATAATATCTCTTCGACCGTTTTTGTGAAGGATCAAGCAGATTATGTGAAGTCTGCTTTGGCTGATTTGATTATATACGAACATAACCTTTGGGACAACGATTGCTGTATGAATTTGTATTAACTCGATTGATAGAACATACAAACTAAACGTGCAATACGAAGATACCATTATTGAATTTTAAGAAAGAACGAAAGTATACCGTATAAACCTAAAGACGAGTCCATTGCACCATCATTAAATCAATTTAATTATTGAAACGACAGTACGAGCACACACTTTAAAGTCTTAATCTAAACATTGTTTGCACTCTCTTTTTTGTATTCCAATGTGTGTTATCGTCCACCATATATAAGCTTATGTTTACAGTATTTTTTCTCAGCGGACTAAGCATAAACATAACAACGTAAACGTTACAAATAAAACAGTTCATTTAATATTGAAACTTCAGGAACAACACTGGACCAGATGATTATAGTTAGAGTTCATTTTAAGTAATATACAAAGCGTCGAATAGGTTTTCAGAAACATTCCATAAATATGGATATGTTTTCTTTATTTTACGTTTTTCTCTCGCATATGTTTAAATCGATAGTGGAATACACATGTTTTTATTTCGCTCGTTTGCTCCAAAATGAAAAAAGTATCAATTTGTTGTGGCCTTAATCACAGACAAGTCGAACTATGGAAAGCGGCCTTCTTTTACGTTTGGTATTTATTTATGTTATTCGGCAATTGTAGACAGGCAAGATGTGCAAAAAGACTGATTTATGGACTAAATTACCTAAGTTATAATGGGACACGAACACGCGTAAACTGATTGCACTTCCATCATACCAAACCTCTTGGCAGCTATATATTGTCGCGAACAATAATTTCCTTACATTATAGTTGAAAGCACCAAATGAATCATGCTGACTTGACTTGGTACACATATTATTAATTTTCTTGGCAATGAACATATATTAGACTTAACTAGACATATCCAGTACCCGAGAGATATTTAGCTACGAACTTAACATTGCCTTTTACAAATTGTGTTGACTCATGTGTACGCTATAACGGATGTTGCGCTTGAATCCCACATGGCAGCCGTTTAAGATGAAAACGATTATCAATATAAACGCGTTTGGCTTCGCGAGAGTAAATAATACATTAAAACAGAGCACTGTGTCTATTAACGGGACAATCATTCAAATTTGTTGCTTCTAATTTTCCTACTATATATACTATTAATATTCGAGAACATTTTACACAAACTGATCATGTAAGTGCCTGTTAAGAGGTTTCATTATACTTTTAACAACAGCTGGTTGTTGTCAGAAATGTTACTTATTTTTGAAGTTTATGATCGTATCAATGTAATTAAGGAACATAATCAAGAGTGCACTTCTGAAAATATTCTGTACTAAAAACACAATTTCCAATATTAATTTTTAAAAGCCGTTAGTTAGAAATATAAATGTGATTTTATTTAGCAAAACTTATACATTTTAATAGTTTTAATAAACACGCTAGAATGTCGACGTGCATACTATACAAATATGGTTTCGATACACGTAAAATCGTTTACGTCATTGTGCACACTCACGCTGCAACGTATAAGATCCTTTCCTTCAGAATTGATTACAATAAAACAATTGAAAACTATTTGAATACCGATGTACTTACTATCAGGCTACGATAGCTTTAAACCGGATACAATAGGTCGTTTCAAGACGGTCACGCCAGCGTTTAATAATTTGATGTTTAGTGGGATGCTTTATGTATTGCACTGTGTTGTTTTGTATTACACTGTGTTGTGATGTATTTCACTGTGTTGTGTTGTATTGCACTGTGTTGTATTGCATTGCACTGTGTTGTGTTGTATTGTACTGTGTTGTGGTGTGTTGTTTCGTGCTTTGCTTAGCTGTGCTGTGCTGTTCTTATATGTGTTGTGCTGTGTCGTATTGAATTGTTTTGTCATTATATTGGTCATTTGCTTTAAGAAATGACTAGCGTATGGAAACAATAATAAATCTCATGATTTTTCAGGGGTCGCATTATATCATATACAGTTACCGTTATCAGGTTATTTAGCCGCAAAATAGACGCACAATAGACGCTGTGACGTCAGATGTGAGAGACACAAACGAAGATTGATTTTAGAGTTTCCTTTACGCAATTCGAAATGAGTGCCTCGTGATAGCTTTACACTTGCGGAAAAAGTCTCTCGATGTGAAACATACTGACCGCCAGCTGCTAACGGCGGGTTGATCGTTGTTGAATGAGACCAGAAAATCTGTATTGATACGTCTAGCTTATTTATGTCTAAAAACATTTAAACTTAGAAAATATATAGCTTTATGAAAGAACATATTTTTTTCCAAGAATTGACATTGTTTATATAATATCTAACTATACATATTTTTTCTCAATCAATAACGCATTTTAAATATTCACTTAACTTTGTTTAAACAACTTAAGGGGTGTTGCGGCAGTTTATTTAACCGAGGATATATTTATAGCAACACCTGATGCTATTATCAAAGAATCATCACAAATGACCGAGTTTGTTCATAATAGATCAGTGGTTCGATCCCAGGTGCGGTTAACTTTTTTTACTTTTGTTTTTCTTTCTTTTATTTCATTATTGTTTTTTTTTTACTGGAGCTCTTTAGTCCTGTTGTTTACATTAATCAGTTTAAAGCATTTAATCACAAACTTCAAAACTTGCCGAAATCTGTCAACAAGTCCCTGTCATTGATGATTAAGGTCGAGTTTGATACTGAATGGTCTGATGTTTGTGATTAAAGATTGTATTATTGTTGTGTTTTTTGTAAGCTGTTGTGATCCCACTTAAGAAACAATTTCTTATGTATATGCATATCTCTTACAATCTATTTACCGGTACTTGGGTTTTGCCTATGAGATGTATTTTATGAAATTTGACATAGACTGTAGGGATTGTTAAACAAAACAAATTCTGTTAAAAGTGCGGCGACCCCCTTGTTATTTTTGTTTTATGATGACAACACGTAGTTGAACATATTAAAGCAGTTTCGCAGCATTCTATTAAACAGGACCTTTTTAAATTCCATTTATGTGGTTAACATTGTAAATATTTGACGCTTATTTTGGGTGACAGACACATTTAAAAAAAAATGTCTTCAAATTTTACTTGAGTACTCCATTTTATTGGTAGTGTATTGTTTAATTAAATGGTGTATTATGTATATTAGCTTATATAATATCTACATGTTGCCAATTTCATAGGTTATAAATGAATTTTACGCAATTAGATATTTTTTAGTTTTAATCAGAAAGTACATGTTATATAATGGTGAATAAAATCAAAATCAAGGCCGATGACCCTATTTTTTATTTTTCATATAATATTACTATGTAATACTCAAATAATATTTTTTAGAAAAATCTATTAGATGGCAAAAAATCGGCAAAACTGCAGCAACACCCATTAAGAGCCTTCTTATAGATATTACATTCTAAAAACAATCATATATTAAAAAAATGCATAAACAATGACATGTTATTTTGACGCATGTGTTTTTATGTTTGCTTTATTGTGGTTTTTTTACGATGAGTTGTATATGCTTTAGTCGCAAATACACTATCTGTTCTGTTCTATTATACTCAGAGACTGCTTTCGGCCGAGGATCTAGGATGACCTCTTATGCCAGGTGATCACTCACGCTAGGTTTGGTTCGAATGTATATAACATTTGACATAAGAATGGCAACCTAAGATCATTGAATTGTGTATACTACACTGAAAATGCACACTTAACGAAATACTCGTGTGATAAACAATATGTTTAGTGTGTGTTATGATGTATAATTCCATTAAAGGAGATATTTTACAAGATTTTAATAATGGACCGGTAGCTCAATTCTTCATCTGTTTGTATTGTAGTTTGATATATTTAAAACGTTTGTCTCATACTATTTACAAGTGTTGAAGAACTTCTGCTTTTCCTCTGACAATCGATGCTATATCACTTAATTTCGAGGAACACTCTTTTGTAATCTTTTTTTTATCTTTAATTCCAAATATTAGCTCATGACATGTAAGCTGAATAAGTAAGCTTCTTCTGTGAATAATCTCAACAGAAAATGTAAAAATATCTTGGGTATGAAGAAAGTACCAAAACATGTGCATAAAATTGTCTACTTTATTGAAACAGAAATAAAATGTTGTTGGAAACCACTTTCATCTTGAACAAAGAGTATGTGGACTTTTCTGCACTTTAACCATTGGATATATGTGCCCATAGTTAGATTGAACACAGTTTTTTGTACTGTTTTAAGTCAATATTCAAGATTTCTGAATTCCAATAACTAGCCGTAATGTCTCTGTTTTGATTTAAATCTTAAAACTATTATTTTCTTCTTAGGAATATTTTTCTTATGTAAGTAGGTAATGTAGACTCTTGAGTTTTATTGTCAAACATTGACTTGTCTTAAAGCGTGTTGAAATATTTACTTTTTATGTTAATTAAAACTTGGTATATTTGGAAATAAACGTTTGTCCCGACATGCAGATCCGAAGATTCTTTGGAAATTAAACAATCTCTATATATCATTATATATGTCACAAAACAAATTCTTCTTTCATACAAACTTTCAGTATAATTATGACTTTTGTTTATTTATTATTGTTCAATTACGACTAGCAATACTATCATCACTATATGCGAAACAGATAAACCGTGTAAAACAATAAAAGATTGATTGCACTTTAGAATCTATACTACTAGAATGATTGTTTTGAATATTGATGTAAATGTATAATCAATCTAATTGCTTGGCATTAGTTTAATATTCTCATCGAAGCTTTTTTATGGCTATCATGCAAGACTGACTATTATGTTAAAATCCTGAATGCACCAATGAACTATGGGTTTTAGTGTTCATGAGTAGAGTCGTGTTTGGACGGGAGACTCGCACCGGGGTTTAGCACGTTACACATCGTGTTATGGTTGAACACTGGTACATGGCGTTTTCAAGTAACTTTAAATCAACTGGAATAGAACGGTAGCTATAAAGCAATCACCAAGAGAGACCGACGAGGAGCTATATAAACAACACCAAGAGAGAAAATGACCGAAGGTCGGACACATGCATACTCAAAAGCTATGTTCCCCCACCGGTTTAAGCAGTTTATAAATAATGAAACACTTATTTTCCACTTTTATGTACGTAAAATTGTTGCAAATCATAACAGACGAATGCAATTTATTACCGACGAGATATGGCAAGTTTCTGTGCGTTTGCGTAAACAGATATATTTTGTAAAGCAAACCAATACCAGACTTAAATAATAATTATAAAAACCTGAGTGACGAAAATGCAATAACAACGTCTTTACGAGCAAAACCATATTAACTTTCACACATAATAGATAGGTATTTTTATTGAAAGCGTAGCTCGCCTGTTGATACATTATAAAGCAACAATACCTCAGACAGACACAACCAATGTTATATTCACAAATGTATTAATATACTTTTTGTTGAGATAGTATCAAATGAACGGGCGAAAACGAAGTGGGATAAATTAATTAAACTTATAAATTTTCGACAAGACATCAACCTCAGAAATCAATTGATAACATTTCATTTTATGGAGATAGAAGTATTGAGCAAAAGCCCGGGTCGATCTCAATTTCGTCTAATTGGAAATGCAAATAACATGTTTGCGGAAAAATGCTTCCGCTAAATATGTGTTATTGAAACCGCTAAATATGTATTATTGAAAGCCATTACTACTGACAACCATTTTATTTGATGTCGATAGGCCGCGTTTTTATAAATGCAGGATTCAACGATTTAACATATTTCCCTTATGATCAGATAGCTAGCTAGTTCTATTCAATAATAAGATGCATATTGGCAAAAACAAAATCAAAATTAAATTTAACATGCTAATTATACCGCGATCTCAGCTTATTTGTTAGGCTCTGTATCTACTGCATGCTCGCATGTAAATACCTATCATCGGAATCTAATGCTTACATGTTATACCGTATCTGTCAGATAGAAATCGAATCAGCGGAAAATATTTGAGCAGTAAAGTGCAGTGCCATGTAGCTATTTTAATATTCGATGGTTTATTTCAGTATGTTATGACTAAGTGGTATAAGCCGTTAGTGCAAGAAACAAGACAGTTATATTTGTATTATGATTGTTTGAACTTTTTTTCTTTTTCATTTATTTTACGTTATTACGTATATAAATAAATACAGGTTGTTAATACTGCTGTTGTTTTTTTGTGTGCGTGAAATTGGTCGTTTGCTATGTATATGACAATTCAAATCATTTTCCCCTCGATTACTATGACGTTATTCTAGGTACATATCAGATCATATTCGCTTTCTAGTCAATAATCGTAAAATAACAGTGAACAAAAACACATCACCTGTTTATAATTTACCTAAGAGCAGTCTCCTTCCAACACAAATACATGTGAATCATATTGGGATATCCGCCTTTGAGTATGCCATGGATTTCAATACGAATTTCTTAGCCAAGAAGTATTCACTTAAAATGAGCATTTTAACAACTGACCACTCGAAGCAATGAACAACAACAAAATGTGGTAAAAGGGAAACGCAAGTGTTAATACAAATACTAGTACTCTCATTGTACAACACGAAAAAACAAATATATATATATATACATCATCGCAGCAAAGCACGTCAGATGCATCTTGCATCTGCGTCACACCAAACAGTACAGATGAGACATAGCAACAGTGCTAGGACACCTATTTATGAGGTTCATTGACGTGATTTAGACATTTAAAGCAAGAGATTGTTCAATAGTTACAACTGTAGTATTTTGATATTCGCGATATCAAGTGTTATGTTCTTCTAAATTATTATGTGCATTTATTGTATTTATTACCCGATTCCTTATATAAATGATAATTAATTATTTTTGCTATTTCCTTGTCGAACAAGTAATGTTGCAATGTGTTCAACTGGTACCGGGGAATATTTCGAACTTTTGCCCGGTCAATAGTTTGAACTGTTGCCCGCTCGTGCAGACTACCCCTGTAGTACCTCATATGGTATATACCTACCTCATATATTATATATTATATAAAATAAATAATGTGTGCATGATATATAATATATGCACATATGATATATTATATATAATTTGTGCATAATATATTATATATAATATAATTTAATTTGCTCTTATTTCTATGTTTGAACTTTGATCAGGTTATAAAACAGTTATTTCATGGATTCTTGGTGAACAGTCAAAACTGTTGTCCCTTGGAACTGTTGCCTTGATACCTTGGGACAACAGTTTTGACTGTTCACCGCTCATCCATGAAATAACTGTATATTGTAACACATCACATTGATAATTAGATATAATTTTCGATTACATTTAATCTTGCACATTCCCAATAACACTATTTACATATTTCTTAGTATATATATGCATTATACAACTTATTTTTAGAGGCACCAGTAAACGACTTCTCGTATTGTATCGACAGTAAACACAAGGCCACTTTCCTTTCTTAATCATCTCAATACATTTCCATTTACAGGTTGTACATTTAATAATGAACCACCTTTTTAATATTTATCGAATTTTATTTATCAGAATGTTGATTAACGTGCCTGTATCATGACAATTTAAGGGTTGGTGAACACTATTTAAATAAGTGCTGAAAAGAATTTATTCTACGATGTGTTGTGTAATACTTGCATTAATTGGTAAAATATATGCCTCTTCATGTCATTCTGTCTCTATATTGCTTTAGGGATATTTAAATCACGCATGTGTTTTTAACTTATGGCATCGTAATATAATACTATTCTTCTTAGATAAGAGGCTGAACTATTTACATAAATTTAAACAAATCCATGCCTCATACCAAATAACGAAGCTGCTTATTGAAACACAGTAATTAAAATAGTATTAAATTATGAAATGTCTCACCTTTATTATCATTTAAAAATTAAATGCTTATTTATCAAAGAAATAGCATAGAAGAAAGACATTGACATGTGCTTCTAGATTTAAAAGGGTAATCAAACATTTCTAAACTGGAATGAGAATACGATTTATTAGTGGTGTAATAAAAAAGTGAACTAATGTTATTTTAGCACCGATAAGATGCTATTTTCAATATTATAACTGCGACTGCTAAGAATTTCATGACAATTCAATGTGATATTCAGCTTCTCAAATAATGATTACAAATACGTTTAACGAAGTGTTTACGCAACCTTATCCGGATATTGTTGTTCTTAGACGATTCCGTTTTTGAATGTTTACATATTTATAGTATGCTTTTGTTTGGATAATAAAAAAAATCCAAATATAGGAAAAACACAACTACAACGACATTATCAGAGAATATTGTTTTAAACATATGTAATATTGTAATTACGCTTGGGACCCAATGTCCATACAGTACAGGGCAATATATACAACACGAACATTAATTAATTAAACATTATGAAAACTGTGGTTAACCCGTGTGGAACTGTCATTTCAAAGAAAAAACTTTCGAATTATAACAACAGTGTTTTCTAACAATAAATTTGGTGCTCACTTAAAAAATGATAAATCGTAACGCATTTGGTAATAATGTCGCTGCAGCAACATAGTTGAAAGTATGGGGGTTGATTCATAGTTTATTCTGCATTGGATTAGAACCTTAATCGTTAAAAACTGAAAAGGAGTACGGTTTAAATTATCGTATTAATCACTGAAATATTATCGTGGTTGACAGAGTTTCTATTTAATTTGTGCACGCTTATTGAATCACCTTCTACATACGTTGGGCTTTTTTCAATGTTACAAATATAATTCATTCCAATGTTGCATTATTTGTATTCAATTTAAACACAAAGTATGAGCGTGGATTTATTTGTAATTCGGGGCGTGTACAACTCAAATTGGATTATTTAAAATTTATTAAAGATAGGTTCAATCAAAATTGATTAAAAAAAAAACACGATAAATTTAACCCCATCCTCTTCTGCACTGCCACTGTCAAAGTCGAGAACCATATATCGCATGATCCATAAAACCCGTTTTCAAAAGCACAATCAATGTGCTCAATGTGTTGGTAAACGCATTTACTTCCGTGGATTTTAATAATT
Organism: Dreissena rostriformis; assembly: GCA_007657795.1. Classification (NCBI taxonomy): domain Eukaryota; kingdom Metazoa; phylum Mollusca; class Bivalvia; order Myida; family Dreissenidae; genus Dreissena; species Dreissena rostriformis. The sequence goes on from VMBQ01001182.1 coordinate 108,907, forward strand.
GAATTGATGAAGCTGAAAAAGAAATATCAAGTCACGTCATTCTAACAAATAACATCATCTCCTCTCACGGAGATATGATTTAAAGCCTAAGCTGATGCGAAAAGACGTCCTGTAATAATTCCCAGTTCAGCAAGTTACGAACATCATGAATGTTAGTGATAATAATAAATGCATTTGCTGTTAAAACGATAATGCCAATGAGGCATCTTAATCATAACGTTTGCATGATAAGTAGGACAAAATCGTTATTGTTATAAATAGAAAACAATTCATATTCACTTATATAAAAATATAAATAAACCTGTATGAGACTATATTAAGTCTAAGACCCAGCAAAATATACTTCTGAGATAATATTACGATCTAACAAAGTTGCATTTGACCGTATTTCAATTATGTTGTTTACTTCTCGTTATATTCACATTAATTCAGTATGTATTCATCCCAAACTAGTGCCAATCAAGAAAGAGTTCATCTCCTTTTCTGACATAAAAGCCTTTAAGCAATCGCAATCATGTCTTTTTTTGTCATTTTGTGTACCCTATGGGTGTTTGCAGCATGGTGAATTTCATTAGGGACTATCTTGAAAGATGAATGTTTGGGTGCGTAGATGGCTTTTTTCGAAGTTTCAAAGCCGAAACCATGTTTTCGGAGGATTCGTGCATAAAGGTGAATGTTATGTTCTGAGAATGTGCTTGGCATGCAATTTGTATTTCAATTAAAAAACAAAATAACATATTCATCTCCGATTAATCAATTTTAGTTTAGCAGGAATCATCCCACATCAACATTCAGTAAACGTCACTCTTACTCAATGACAACTTTAATCCAATGCTTATAATAATAAACAATACAACGATATGCACTTCCATTTTCTGTTTTCACATCCCTTTATCTAAATTTATTTCAAACTACACTTTTTGAAACGTTTTACGAAAACGAATGACTGCTCGGAGTGATTTATGTTTTTCCTCTTTAAGTTTCCCATTATAAATTACCAACACACAATCCGAAATACGTTTTTGATTCGTTCGATGCTTTTTCAAATAAATGTTTTACTAGTAAATAAACCACAAAGTTCGAATTTTTATCACTAAAATCCAGAGTGTCTTGTTTAAGTCTGTGTGTTTCGCCACATAAATTACGTCACACGAGATACGTCATAAATGTCGTAATCAGTTCAATGAAAATTAAAGTACGGAAAGCTGGTTCGGTAATACTTGTAAGTGAAGGAACAAAATATAATTACACAAAACAGTAGAATCTAACAACCTGTGCCCATCTATAATTTAGTATAAATGTAAGATATATATTATAGACGTTAATACATGGCTGTGTCGGGCCGGGCAGTGATAATCGGCCTCAGGACGCAAACGGCCCTCGGGCCGTTATGCTCCCTGCTGGCCGATTATCACTGCTAATTCATATTTTTAGAACTTTTCGTTGTCATGTCCAATATTGCACGTACAACCATATCTGTGTTAACAAGCACCTGATGAAGACAAAAAGTCGCAAGCGCTATGGCATATGTATTAAATATGTAATTAGCACTGTTTGAACAGCATATATATATATATATATATATATATATATATANACATTTTAACTAACTATCTTATTTGAGACGAATTAAAGATGAACAACATACACTACACATGTGTTTCTATGGAATTTTTTAAGGATGGGGAAAACTTGGCTTAAAGTTTCTCATTAGTAGAGTCAACAAACAACTAGGTTCTGGACACAGGACATATCCTTTGTTGTGGAAGCTGGAACACATGTACGGGAAAAAGATGTTATTACGTATACCTGACAATATTGCATATAACTTACAAATGACAAAATGATGTTTGTGGTACTGCACATGTGTACATATACAATGAAACTGCACAGGTATTATCAAGAAGACGATTTACTATGTAATTTTTTAAATACAAGAAACATCATAATGTTATATCTGTTTTTAAGGAACACAAGCCGATTCGAAATATCATGGCTGTAGAGTACATAATATTAATGTTTATTATTGTGCAGTTCGTTTTCTGCTCAGAACTTGGGTTGGTAGTCATTTATCAATGTGTTTATTGTTTTACAAAAGTTACACTCTATTATTCTCATACTTTACATTAAGCAGTAGTTACAAAAGGAACTGCAAGTATATGTGTTAAATGTTACAGGCCTTTAGAATTCATAAAAAAACTTACAAGAGTCTATATTAATCATAGGCCATTATAGTCCATTAAACATCCGGTTACGTTTTTCAATTAGTATACATGTATGCGTAGAATTCCAACGTTCTCAATGAACATGATACATAAATCCTCATCATTTAATTATATAATTATAACATATCTTCAGGTCTTTTCATCTCAAGATAAACACACTTCAAAGCATTTGAAAATAACCTAACACTTTGAAAGATACTATAAGCAATATTGATATCGCCATGCTAAAGGTGTGTTTGAATATACAATACACTGTGAATTTACTCTTCAAACGCACTTATCTAACCTATTTCATTCGTAAAAAAAGCAATAAGTCAGTCAGTGCTGCAAATGAGAAAATTTCGACTAAAATAAACCACTTGAACTTCTTGTTTTGTTAACATAACAGAACATATTTATATTCACATTTTTCGTAATGCCTTTTTGTGTAATACTAATCATCCACATACACCATTTTAAAAGTCAGGATATTTCAGTGAATGTTCTTGGTTTCATCGGCAATAATTTCAATTTTTAAATTAACATCTAAACTGTATGTACTGATTGACAAATACATACAGAAAGGAACATGTGTATGAATTAATTGATAATCATACAACAGCGTGGATATATCAATGTTAACGTTCCATATGGAAACTAGGACTCTTGAGTAAAACAATAGGAGCGTAAATACAATTAGAAAATGCACATACATATAAACGCAAACGTTTTTCGCCTTGCATAGAACATGGCTTACAAAATATCGATACATCGGAAAAAGAAAATCATTACACATGGTGGGGGATGGCCTTTAACGTTTAATCGGCTTCTTAATGATGAACAATCATAGATATTTAATCTTTCATGTGTTTTTTATTTGAACGTTATATTTATTGATAAAACAAACTAGACGCAACTTGCAAGAAGGAAATAAAACTCTATTCCTTTGTCGGACAGGGGAATAAGCTCAGTTAAAACTTAAAACAAAGACATAAAAAAGACAGAAAATACATTTAACACGATAAAAAATGCTCTTTTTTTAATTGAGTGTGGCACCATAACTTCCATTTTAATTTCCCGCAACGATATCTATTCATACAACACATAAAAACTCAATTGGTATATAAACATGAGTTAAAAATATTGTAACAGAAAAAATAAAAAAGAACATTTTGTATCGTGTTACATCTATGTTACCAGAGTACATCTGACATTGAAATTTTGGCAATTGCTATAAGGAACACTGAGTATGTATATGTTAACTTTTTTTATGAAATATATTACGAAATTTTCGTTGATTTTGAGCGTTATAAAGGCTTTAAGAACAGCAAACAGCTTATATGCTTAATTTTAATACATATGTCTCTGTGTTGTATTTTATTTTAAGTTATTATTCACCTTCCGAAGTTATGCCATGCGCGTAATTTAATACAAAAAGTAATAATGTATAGACGTGTTTTCCAGCTATTTTCTAATTTGGATTATTATTTTAATTGGTTCTGTCCAACGTGTAATCATTTAGATATTGGAATGAAACACTTCGATTGGCAATTTGCATTAAAGTGTTAAACTGTCGTAGTTTGTTGACGAAGTGCAATTTATCAATTAACTCTCTAAAGCCAATAACATTTCGAATTGATAAACATTGTGTTACCTAGCCCGCTGGGATTCAATCCAGTACAACTAACGAGCTTTCATCATGACACATAACGCAGTGCTGTATTTTGCGTGAACAGCGTACTACGACGTAGGCTTAGTGTTCATTTTTATTATTTCAAGATTTTAACTTAACCTTCCTTGACGTTTTGAGACTAGATTTTACTGATGTTTTGTAAGAATTATTATATGTTTAATGTCGCATCGTTGTATCATTCTGTATTGTTATGGCAATTGATCATGTGCCTTGAATAACAGATTTGCGGCGGACAAGTTTTTTCTCCAGATACTGTTGGAATTTTATTATTTCTATTTCGTCACACTTAAAATATATTGTCTATACTAATGGAAATGGTCTACACAAGTAAACCATTACAGTGTAATGTTTATCTTCCGTTTTTGTAACGTTATGTACATATAAATGTCTACATATGTGTTGCCTGTTTCCTTCAACAACTATACTTGAACTTTCAATAATTTCACGTGGATTACAAACTCTATATCATGCCAAAATACATTGAGTAATTTATACTTACGAACACTATCTAGCACTAATTATCAGTCTGATATATGTTTGACACAAGTATACGTTTTAGAACGTGTAATTGGCTTATAATGGTTTCGGGAATTAAAGTTGAAAGATATGATATGGCGATGACTTTTCAAAACAAGTATCTGTAATGTTTGTTTTGATCAAAAGATTCTAACTGCACTTATCATTTTAGATATTATTGTCGTGTTATTTCAACAATTCATGTGTTCTCGGTTGGGATGATCGCTCGTCCACTTGTCTCGAAAAAACATCAAATAACTTGAAACAGTTTTCATACTTGTAACGCTCTTGCGGACTTTTGTGTACGTATTCATATCTAATCGATGAAATCCTTATCGGTAATTATTTATATACCATACAAGCAGTGAGATATTTAAAAGCTGTTAAGAGAAATGGTGATGATAATGTGACACCAAAATGCAGTGGAACAACGCGCTGCTTTCCGTTTACCAAAAGGCCTTTCGTCGACATAGGAAGAGCATCACGTAAAACCACACCTTCTTTTGCAAGCCGTAAAGCGTGTCTGTGATAAAGATGACATGATCGTAATGGATAATTCGAATTCGTCCATGTGTTATAAATAAATAATGTGAACTGATACTCATTATTCACGATGGTAGAATTATATGTAATTATAATTAGAACGAGATGATAAAAAGCTCTATTCAACCTTCAAGGTTATTATCAAAATCCATTCATTATAGGTTTCCATTTTTAGAGACATAATTGAAAGGGATATTTCCATAAGTCACCACAAATAGTTAGATTGAATTAGCCTTCTAATAAAGGAAGTGAAAAGTTTGAAATAAAATATTAAACAACATACACTTTTATGAAGAATGAGCACAAAGTCGCCGAATACGGAAACACATTGGCTTACAGGTTATCATGGGTATAATAACTAAGAAATTGATTCTCAATAAAGGCATTTCCTTTGTTGTTGTACTTAAGGCTTTGTACATCAAGCACTGCGGTTTCTTCTTGAAATGAATTGCAATGATATGGAGTATGGGCTACATCATTTTTATGTCTCAAATCTTGTAAACATGAAGGAAAATAGTTAATATAATATTTATTTTACATCAACATGCTAAGAAAGTTGTTTGCTGTTGTTCTTGTGCATTTTAAACCATTGAGTAACTAAATTGAAAGTATATTGAAGTTACATAATTTTGTGTTTCCAATTAATTTATATAACAATGAAATGCGATTATTGTTTATTTATATGTTTGTGTCCGTATATATTAATTATGGGAAAAATGTCAGGTTCGACGCGTCTTTTTAATGGTTTAAAACTCTATTTTGTATTGACCGTTCCATGGCGGCTGTTTCATACATATGAGAAAGATATTGTTAGGTCTATGACACATTTTGTTATGAGCGGATATAAATAAATACAAAGAAATGAAACGGCACATGAATATAAAAAAAGACTGAATGCTAACATGTTAGCTGCAATTTTTATAATATAATCGAAATAATGAAGATCCCGGGCGCCAGTCTGTAGCACATAGTTCAAATAAGTGGACAATCTTTTCCTGTGGCTACAGGTTTTAACAAGACAATGGTTCGATTGTGCATTCGCACTTATGAATCTTGAACTCATATATGTATACACTCCTAAAGAAGACGTATAGTCGAAAGCGCTAGGGTATAAGATTATTACCTTTTTATACATTTTTACACTGTTCGAACAATATCTTTCTCATATGTATTGCTAATTGTTCTCGTATCCTGTAAGGCTCCAGTGGTTGTGAAAGTATATGCGTTGGTGTTTATAATATTTCTCAAACATATACATATGTCTTTAAAGGTACACAATCTAATGCAAAATGTGCTGTAAACAATAATAACATCAAATATTGAATTCATTTACTTGATTAGATCTTGCATATCCGTTTGAAGCAAAAACCACCGTGGCTCTATGGTTAAAGAAATACAGATGCATTTGTGTTTTTTTTAGTTTAGTTAAATTATTCGCCTTTTATCAAGGCGGTCAGTAAACCAAATAACACGTTTTTGGGAAAGCTGGTTTACCAGTACTAAGTGCAGGTAGGTGTGCCACTCTCTGACAACAACCATACTGGAATCAGAGGTAGGTACACTATACAAAATGAAATTGTAGGTATGTGTGTATAGACATTAAAACAACTTTAACTAAATATTAATTATAAGTATTGCATCCATAAAACACCCGCGTCGGCATTTGGCAACTGGTACAAACCTAAAACGTTTACATCACACGCTTTCCTTACGAAATGTTAAAATCCGCATCACTAAATCATTAAAAGTTCAGATCGTTGAATCTCAGGATGAACGCACTTCAAAACATGTAAAAAATAACTTACAATTCAAAATAAAATAAAATTTAATATTGTAGCTGCTATTAATTTGCTCTCACAGTTGTATTTCTGGTAATGATATACACTCCTAGAAGCAATTAGAGTACATAAAACGAATTTAATTCAAACGGAATATTCGATTGTCAATTCCCTTCGTACCAATTGTGTGAGGTGCATTTGCACTGTACAGATGGCCATCAGTACCAAGCATCTAAGGATCGAAAGCCATTTATGTACCTTATGACTTAGTTTGTGCGGTGCAAAATTGCTTTGAACTCGGGTATAATAACATAATTAAGCCGGGTGTAACACATTGTCATCATGCAAAATAATCAGAGAATATCGTCAGAAGTAAAGAGGATATAGCTTTCTACAAATTTAATGTTTTTATAGTTAACGTGGTTTTTATGTATCATAAACTCGTTTGTTGAATACACATTTAACTAAAGGTTGACATATACAACATGTGTGTTTTCATATATTTTCACTTCAAATATTTAGATATTTATTAAGAGGGCCGATGCTACGGGTACACATGCTACATATGATGAAATTAATCTAAAACCATATTAAATGTATTAATAAATTATAGGGTTATAATAATAGTTGATTTCATTTACTAGCAACTTATGATTAGCATTTTACAAAATTAAACACATATAATTGCAACAATGGAGTAAGAACATTATACTTATTATTTCACAAATTGATAAAAAAAACATATGATTAAGAAATCGATTTTTTGCCTTCGGAGTCTGCTTATTGTGTCAGCTATTTCTTAAATGCAACTTTGCCCTTTGGCTATCTTTTCTTGAAGCAACATTATAACACAACATACTGAATAACAACAATCACCGTACGATATTTCGGACAGTGACAAACAAAACAATATAATCTGCAAAATGTAACATATAACAGGACACGATAGCATTATCATGGCGACATATAAATATAATTTGTATTGTCATTAGTAAATATTATCAACACAATAGCAGGGTTTTTCATGATCAAACATATGCAAACGATCTGATATGTCCGATACATTCCATAGTCATGAACGCCGTTTTCTTTACATCGCATAAAAATTGTTTTATCATATATGTCGAACCACTTGCAATTTATTATTTTAGAAATATGATATATGTTCACTAAGTGCATTTTTATTTAAATAGTTATCTGATTTCTTGACATTGAACCAAACTTTAACCATGCTCCAGCAGTTTTACAGAAAAAGCTGCGTATAGATTTTTCAGTTGTCCATCATTCGTCATAACCTTTTGCTTTGACAAGCCACAAATTGATGACAGACGTTCCATAATGTAAAAGAAGTTCATTTATGTGATGATGTTGATTATGGTAATATGAGGTATATGCAATTTTAAACTTAATGATATTACTGGCAATGCATATATAAACGCATATATATTAAATGGAATACACCCCTGCAATAAAACCCTCCACTATGTCACAGTACTTTTACACTTATGGCTTTTATATCTGTTGAATGCTCCTATATTCACTTAGATAATTATCTTAAGAGTGTTACTACACCTTAAGGTATAATTATCCTGCCCATTTAATATTACTTAAAAGTGTATCTAGTCTTAAATTGGCAAAGACGTGAGACCCATTTCCAAGTTCTGCTTCCAAGCAATTAACAATGTTCAGGGTGACACTGCTTAACGACTGAACCAATTTGACCGCGTAGTAAATACGCTCTCTTTTATTTCACAGCAGCCTAAATTGGTATGATGAAAATAACATGGAATTTAGGATCCCTGCAGACATTAATCTTCTCTAGAAGATTGTCCAAACGGGATCGGAGGCAGACAATTACATCAATCTATTAAAACTGTACAATCCATTTTAGTCTCATCATATATCATCCAGCCTCTGTGACGCTATTCTGGTGTAAAATACAAATATATAAGCAGGAAATTGTCTAAATGCGCCTCTTCTTAATATATGTTAGTGTGATAAGTGCATATTGGTATGTGTCATAGATTACTTAATGACAGTATAAGAGGTACATTAATGTAAACGGACACAGTTTGATACAGGAATATTGCTAAGGCTAACAAGGCTATGGACAGAAATATACGCTCTTTGTAAAAAATGGGTCTCGAGGGATGCCTTGTCTGGCTGGTAATCAAACTTGACTTCCTCTGTCAGGGCGACACACATATGGTATATTGAATGATTGGTTAAGATTCGTTGAAGGGTTAATTAGTTAAGATTATATACGATTGTTTTCGAAGTAATGGTAAAAGCGCGGACGCAGCCGCTTATTAAATTGACATAAACTTTGAGTATAAAAGACGTTCATTTCTCGATTTCATCACACGTGTAGTAAACATTTTTAAAACACTATTTGAGGTACATTAAACCTTCTGTTTTCTATAACATAACCGATGTTCGAGTAGGCAGTGCCCTAAGATAATAGTGACCTTTAAAACCGATGTTACATATGTCAATTGGTACGTACGTTGCGGCTAACTTAGGCCTTTTAATGCACAATTTCTATATGAAGGAAATATGAGTTAATGAAAAATATGCCATTTGAGTCAAATTTACCTTTATATGTAAAATTATTTAAACGTGTAAATATTACTATTACAATTGTTCGTGTTACAATCGTCAACTTGAAGCAACGTTACACTTAATAAATGAACGTCACATTTGTTCAGCTAGTTAAGCTAAGGTAATAGCTGGATTTACTACTGGATATACAAGTATACAGGTTTATTCCTAAATTGCGCGTCTTGTGTTACCTTTTGTCAGGGTTTTCTAATCTCAAGGTAACGTGACTAGGTGGACGGAGCGATCGATTATGTATAGCTATATCTGGCTTCCACTACGTAATATGTCGCTTTTAATATTGTCTGACTTAATCTGACAAGCAGTTCAAGTAAGTACTATAACCATGTTTTCTGAATTTCTTAAACTAAATTATGGAAAAATCTCTAAATTTACAGTCTGCTTCAGGCAAGAATCTGTCTTGTTGAATATTTTACTCGGTAATGAGATCTTATCTGTTCAGAATTAAATAATAAAGTTTGACAAAAACATACGGGGACAATCCCTTACTTGCTTACCATGATAATTGATATAAGTTTGTTACATAATCAGCATATACACAATGTGTGAACTTGGACACAGTGGCCAACGAATGAGATACCTCTATATTAGTTAGTTATGCGTTTGAGTTATTAACCTTAAACAACTAATAACTATAAAACAAATTCCTCTTAGGTCGGATTATAACCTTTAAAGGTTAGTAAACATTACAGAAATAACCATTCAACGATTATTCTGGCTTGATATATGGCCATACATGAACTTATTTCAATACTGCCCAGTGCACTCCTTGGAGATGTTTCTATTTGTAGTGTTACGACGTGCTTCTGGATAAGCAAATACAATTGTGAAATTTTCTTAACTGTGACTTGTTTGCAGATGTGGCCTTTAAAGGGACTTGATAACATATTTTAGGATGTTTTCTAATTTGTCATTACATGTTCAAAATTGATAATCGCAAACATCGTAACTTACGAGCTCCAGTATAAAACAAGAATACAATTAAAGCAAGAAAAAACATTACACCTCAATGGGGCTCGAACCATTGACCAGTGGAGTAAAAGGACAATGCCTTAACCACTCTGCCATCCACGCTGTTACAAACTTAAAGTATTTAATACTATATTATCAATCGACTTATTGCCACTGAATATAACGCTAAGAAATTAGCTCTTCAAATTAGTCAATCGTTTCGCGTTTGTAACGCTTTATAATTGTATCATTTTCAAACGATGATAATTCGTAAACGAATATGTATTTGCATAATGAGTCTACATCATTCGTGTTATTTCGCTCATGTATGTATATTGTTCATTTATTTTACATTTACATTTTGAGAAACTCTGAACAAGTCAATTTAAATGATTTAAATTGATAACTGTTAACATAGGAAATTAAGAGTTCCAGTAAGAATAAGAATAGGTTATAAGACATAAAAACAAGTTAACCCCGATTTTACAATTTTAAATCAAAATCTCTACTTATAACAGAAATATTACAATGTGAAACGTGTTGAGTTAGAAAAGTATCCAATACACTTGCAGGTAACCTGAAATTTGCCAAAACACGCGGTTGCGCTCCTGAATATTCATATGAGCAATATATTTTTTAAACTAGTTTTATGTTATCCTGATGTACGAACCAACATTAAATGAAATTTTTTAAATACATATAGAATAATATTGCGTTTCAACTTTTTTTAACGTGCAAACAGATGAAGCCATACATACCCCACGAGCTAAAGCGTCCGATCATCACGGATGATTGATTATATCGTGAGCTTGCTCATAATGTAGTAAAAAAATCGCATGTACAATGTTAAATCAAAATCATAACTAATAACTGAGATATTCAAGTTTGAAAAGTGTTGCATTAGAAAAGTCTCCAAGTGTATAGGCAAACCGCGTATTGTTTCAGATTATAACGAAAAACACAAAACCAATCAAAGTGTCCTTACGACAATCCGCGAACAAGTCCCTTTATTGTTATTATGTGGGTTAATACAAATCGTCATTATTGCGCGGACTTCTACCAAATTTAGATAAATACAGTTTACTCGTGATATTAAGGAAGTGACGTCACCATCTATTTACAGTGTAACATCAACAGTCCATAGTCTATTTACCATATCGAAAATATCATATATCGTTGTCGTCATACATACGTATACTATATTATAGGATTGTTCATTCCACATTTTGTCCAAACATGACTTTAAGTCTTCTGGTAACATAATCGTATAATGTCGCTTGTGCTCCATTAATAGGTGTGTCAACTAAAGCCAATGACTGATTTCGATTTCAATTCATTCATTGGCTGAGTATTTTTGTCGACAAGGATACACACTACTTAGTGGCTTAAATATGATGACGTTCCAAATAGCATGGTACGTGCAATAAGGGAATCCCGTGCGTTTCGATTATGTTCGATTATTGAATAAACACTAATTTTAAATATATCATGGTTTGTCAAATGTTGGTCAATTATAGGGATTGTTAACCAACATAAAGTGTGCCGTTATCGCCAAAATACGTTCCACATATTTTTAATTTGTTGTGTGTGTTTTTTTTGCAATACAATGATATAACGTTCACAGGTTTTACTTTCACCGAAATAACTTCTCTTCGTGAAATTCTTGCTTTGCATAACGCGGGATTGTAGCGTAATAGTCATTAGCAAACGCGGTTTTGAATTGCACGGTATGTTAACTATTTTATTTCGCCATGCAAGAGATTATTGGCATGACTTTAAGTGTTTTATTGATCGTTACAGTCTCTGACATTCTAAAAGTGCAAATTTAAGTCAACCTAAACCTAATATAATTGTATTTAAGAACAACACTGGTACAAGCACTGACGCAACAAGCGTATTAAATTGGCATAAACGCGGAGTATGATAGACGTTAACATCTCGATGTAATTACATTGAAAATATTATTTAACTACCATGTGAAGTACACCGAACCTTCCATTTTCGATTACACAACTGGTGTTCGAGTAGACAGTTCCCCGATACAATAGCGAAATGGGCTGAATATATTTCTCCGTAAACTAATGCATTTAAGGTTGTCTGTGAGCTGGATCGAAATATCTATAAATGTACGTTACGTTATATGAACAACCATGTTCTAATGCTTTCTTGAAAAAAAAAGAAAAAAAAAAGGAAAATAAAACCGAATGGTTGTAATCAAACGCATGTATTGCATACTGCAAACTGTTTTATTGCTTTTTAGAAATTCTGGATTTACGTTCGCTCGAAATGTTGAAATGTTGTTCAGCAACGACGGTTTAACAGCTAGGTAATATTACATATCCGATACAGCATATAGTGAATCAATAAAACAATTGTAAATGATATTTGGCGTATAAATTATGCTTACTGCGCACAATGACAGGTACATTAATTACAAATATAATTTTTTAAACTGTAAAATAACAGGCTTGATATGACACTTTATAGTGGATAAAACTTAAAAATATTCACACTCCTTTAACATCATTTATTCTTATAACAATTGATGAGATACTTCATTTAACATATGTGTCGCTTACAACTACGTGTTTACTGTAATAAACGATATTTTTTTTTGTATACACATATCATAATATCTTCAGCATTATCGCAATGTGTTAATTTGGTAAAAAAAAATGATTTGAAGCAAAACTCATTTCGCTTCAAATCTACTATTCGCATGCTAAATATACCAAGCTGATGTATCAACCATTCTGCTCTTTTGCTTTTTTAGACCGGATACATTACTAGCTCTATACATATACACATATGTTTAAAAGGACATTTTAACACTAACATCGACGAATAACCATGAGGACAAAATGTGTATGACGTTCATAATAGTAACCATGCATACGTAAAGGTCATGTACGAGGAGGGACATGATATTTGTCATTGAAAGAACGGTTTTAATTGTTGCATATTAAAGTTTTTTTCGAAATTTGCAGTAGTCAAATTCATCTTTGTTTCCAATATACCCAGACTATTCCAGCTGTCCACCCACACTAAATGTAATCTAAAAGAGGACTCTGGACACGTACTTACACGAGAATGCAAGGGACTGTCTTAACAAATACTGCACACGCATTTTTCAGGAGTATGTTCTTATACAGCTGCGGTCTCGTTAATTAGCGTCCTCATCGAAGAATATATTGCTATATATGATAAATGAAATTTTAGAAAAACATTATGAGGAAAAACATTCTTTTCCGCTAATTTTTAATTTGAATCTAATGAACATGGTCTATAGAATGCAAAAAAATACATACAATACTATATTAAACACACAATCATTATTAAAAATAGGGATCATTGCCTTAAAAGGGTCAATTCAAACCATTTGGGGATAAATCGTTTGATGGCTTTGTAGCAGGAATTTGTTTAACATTATTTAGTCTTTTATAACAGTATTATTATCTATTACGCCTCTAGTCTCATATAACTTGCACGTTATACTTGTTTCTTTGTAACCTGTCTATTTTATTCTACTTGACGACAAGACAATGTATTCCTCATGGATTTTATTGTGTCGATTAAAATAAATGGGAGACCCATACATTTGTGTTATGTTTATGTTAAACTTTATGTATAATCTTGTTGTAATTCTAACTTAGTGTTGTAAGTTACAAATGGGCTTTTATTTCGAGGTTGAAAATGAAATGTGTATACTAAATTAACTTCAAATATCAGTTTACATAATTTATTTACTGTTTAATACTTTTCTTATTTTGAAAATAAGAATATCATACATATTTCAAAAATGGCACTTAGAACCTTTTCGCAATTAACAATGACTTTGTGTAACTTATTGTTAAGAGCGATAAAGTTCCAAGTGACTTTAGTGACTTTTATAGTCTATAGGAAATTATCACTTTATAATCACTAACATTAACCACTAAGCATCAAGGAGAAATTTGACACGGAGTTGCTTGTGTACAAAACGAGCCCACCCATCATTTTAGAAGTGTTTTATGAGCACGGCCTACCTCATGTCCCACATATGTGCAAAACACATAATAAGGCAACGGTGTAGATAAATGTCTACAAAATAAAAATACAGAATGAAGTTATTGACCAGCGAGTACAACATTTACAGACCGATAAACAGTATTCATTTCCGGATTATTCCGAATGACGTCTATGCTTTCACAGAAAAACATATTCAAAAGACATACTCTGTCTTTAATGAGATGTCTGCCAGAGACAATGTGATTTCGGTCTTTCATTTTACATGTTTTGCTGAGCTGATAACGTCATCGATAAACTTGCGGCATTATCGGGGAAAATCGCTGCTAAAAATGTGTCCAGTTAGAATAACTTTCTATATAAGAATTGTGTAACACCAAAGACATCGACAGATACGAGCAACTCCCGTTATCTTCTAAAATACTTTATTAAAGACAGTTGTACTATTTTCTGTACAAAACGGGACCATACATACGACACAATACACACAACATTTGCAATACAACTGGTATAAACGTTTTGGAACGGTCAATAAAAAGCATTGCATGTGGTGGGGGCGAATAAATCACGTGACCGTCTAAGTACAGTTGACATCCACAATGGTGGCGGATCTCGTCGGTTAAAGGTAATACTTCGTGGGAAAGACATGTACAGGCTTTAAGTATGTATAACACGATCGTTGTAATTAACAAACAAACTCTGCCTGCTTATGTTTATTTTTTCGTCATAAAAAAGAATAAATAATTTAAGTATATTACACGCACAGTAGGCTATTTTTTCAGCTTTATATATAGAAACCGTTTAATGGCAAATGGACTTATAGCATGAAATTCGTTCCGCGTAAAATCCGTACAACGCACTGGCTTAGGATCGTCCAAGTAAGTAAGCGATTTACTCGAGTGGAAAGAAAGGCGTGTTACATGATGGTCGTGTCCAATTAATGAGAAAAACCTTAAAAAAGATCACATGCAAACGTATACTGGTGGTCTTATCAACAACAACAGCATTAACGTATAGGGCATTAATAATTTATCATTTGCTAATTTCTGCGACTTGTCCGCAGTTCGAGAGTTTATATGCAGAACCAGCATCACAAAATATATGTGTACTTTACTATATTTGATCATATGCTGCATCTTGTTTTTATCCATGACGAAAAAAAAATCCCACGCATTTATAAGATTTGTTATCTCTGTTTTATTCAAAGTAAAAACAATGATTATAATTAATACTTTATTTGTAATTTTCAGTGCATTGATCCATTGCTGTTATTCGCAATCCCAAAATAAGAACATTTATATTATAATGGCCTTCCATTTTACTGCTACACAGTTATTACCTAAAATAAATGACAATAGTGATCTAAATCGGCTACACAGAAACGCCAATTCACTAAATAATCTCATTTGGGAGACTGAAAGAGTATAATGGTCGACTTGCCAAGGCGGTGGACATATTCAACAGGTATAAATAGATAATATGAGCTGCCACTATGTCTAGAAGTACACAAGGCATTTCAACCATATGATGACAAGTGTTCAACTTAACCGAAACGTGTCTAAAATACCGTATTAATCTTGTTACAGCAGAACATGCGAAGGCACGTAAGTGATCGTCTTTGCGTTTTCACCAAAAGTATTTCCACTGTTTTAACTGCCCTAGATTCAGATTCATGGAATGGTGTTAAATGTCTTTCTGCTATAAATGTCTTTGTTAATATTATTTTGCATTAAATCATATTCGTTTGCATCTAAAAAACGAAGTATGTAATGCACACGTAAAGCCTATCCAACGCATGTTACTATCGAAACAATTATTCATGAGTTTCGACGGATATAAAAGTAATTATGTTAAATTGTTTTTAAAGCAACTTGTAGAATTTTCAATTGAAGTATCGAAGGTCCATATATGTGAATATGTTGTTTGAAGTTTGACCAATATTGACTGGACAAAACCGTGCAATTAATTTCAAGAAAGTAAACGTTAAAGTGGGACTGTACGATTTTGTCAAATATTTATGAATTTTTATAAAATGTGTTAAAAATTAGTATACATATATTTCAATATAATTTAAAATAAAAGTTAAGAAGAACATGTGTCGAAAAATGCGAAATAAGCCAGATATTTAAATCTGAAATTGAAAATGGCTTCCAGCCAAATTCGCAAGCATATATATAATGCATGTACAATGTGAATCTAAATTTACTTTTAGTGCAGATTCGTTTATACGACACAATGACACAATTTTATTTCCTTATAAATACGAGTAAAAGTGTCGGCATCGGCTTTAACCAGCGCTAACTCGTCTTTGCTGAATTTTATGAAATTCGTCTTCAATGTATAATTTGTATTGCCTATTTTGTGTCATCGTAACATAATTTTATCAATATATTAAAATTTAACACATATAAAAATCGTACAGTCCCGCTTTAACTTACCAAACTTACTCCGCCATCTGTTTAAAATATTCGCCGTTTTGGAAACACAGAGTCTGCACAAAGTGTTAAAACGTTCGAACACATAATGCAAACCCATTACATGTATGTATAGGAATACATACATTGGAACTATCCCTGCACATGTATGAAAAGTTTCGCTTAAGAGTATTGAACTGTTGCACTGTTAAATATTAGTTTGCACAAAATTACACTTTCAACACATTTACTTTTGAGTACACTGTACACCCAATATTTATCACTCCATAATTTAGTAGAACATCAGTATAGTTATCAACGAAATTGGAGAAGTTCTCGTCTGCTTGTTCGGTGATTATATGTATTACGTTTGTCTTTAAAAGTATAGTAATAAATGATGATTTATTACGTTTTAGCATGGTTCGCACATACCTTGACACGTGCTTGAAAATCAAGTTTTCCCTTGAATAGTGCTGGATAACGATCTGCTTTAAAATTCTTAGTTTCAAACATAGCCTAAAACAGTTTTTAGAAAGTAATTGAATTTAGCAGGAAAAGTGATTGAAAATAAAAATTATCACAATTAAAAGTGTTGAAATTTTCCCCAAGCTTTCAGCTATTTTCTCGTCATATCGATTCGACAATATTAATCGCTCCTCTTATATGAGGTGATACACCATGTTCGTGTACGGTCTATCTGGTACGGGTTTTGACAGGAATGACAAACTCGCAACAACAACAACTTTCTACTGTGAGGTCCAACAATGAAAACGGCGCAAAACGCCTGAATGTAAATGTGTTTGTAAAATGACTTGGGCCAATCGATACCATTAAGTATTAGAATGTTCTAAGACTCATACAAGATGCAAGCAATGTGAAACAAATATTGAAATTTCAAGCATGGGAGAATAAGTTCGCAACAGCCATTAACAAAGAACGAGGCACAAGAGAAATTTACGTAAGTTAAAACTTGACCAAATGCATGTTTACAAAGTTGAATATGTACATACTAATAAACATAAGTGAGTTTAAGCTTATATAAACACGTCATATAAACAAAAGCGTTTGCTATTTTTCAAGTTTTCAATGGGGTTAACTTGTATTTCAAAAAAGAGGCTGAATAATGGGTATGAATGGGGAAAGGTCTGTGTCGAATATACTTGTGAATAAATCACCTTAATTATGACAAAGTTTAACATAACTCATGGACAGGCAGTTGTAATATCAACACATTTAGATCATTATTGTATGGAGGATAAGGCATCTCCAATCTGGGAAACAAATATTGTTATATATTATAGTTTCGCAACCCTACAAAATATCAAATATTTTACATCATACATAAAATTAATGATAAATTAAAGACTTGTATAATGTTCATTTCCTTCAATTTACACTTGATGAATTTAAGTGTTGTTAAATTAAGGTATCCTTCAATTAACAATTATAATCATACAGTTGATGCTTCATAATAATGACAACTATGTGAAATTACATTCGGTATGCAGCAGCAAATATTAGATGCGCAAAGATTGATGTGTTACCATGTAAATAGGGTTGGGATTGATGAAGGTGCTTATGACAGACTTTCTGCTAGTCAATGCAGAATATGTAAGGCAGAATGAGCAGTTTCTGAAACTAAGAGGCAGCGAAAAACTACTGATTTAAAAAAAAAACTGAAAAGACGAGTAGAGTTATATGTAGTTGAGCCATAAAAAAAACTGACAAATTATTATTATTGAATTAAAGTGAAGCATCTCGAGATGACTGCAGACAAACTGTTTGAGGAAGCTGAAACCACAGGAAAAATTGCAGTTCGTCGCAGAGGCAAACGCATTCAGGGCGGCTGCACATGGTAAAAAAAGCTATTACCAAATTTGCAAAGCAAAAGATAGGATTGCATTGAAACTGAAAGCTGATTAAGATAAACATTAAAAATTGTATGTTGACTATTATTTAAATATCAGTATTTAACAAGTCATGTTAATATTCATGATGAAAACTGTTTAAATTGTCGAGTTTAACTGTTAAAATGAGAGTTATACGATCAGTGGTAGAAACGACAGAAGGAAACTTAAAGTTTCTATTTATAAAGTAACCCCTACAGCCCAGCAATCTCCAAAGGTGTTGCAATAATATTTACCGATACCTACAACACAAGAAAACTAAGATGGCATAATGATCAAAATAGCTAAAGTTCTCGTGTATTGTTTATAATACAGTTAGCTATAAGAGCTAAGCTTATTTACACGCGCAGATTTATGCTTATTTACACGCGCATGTCAGCAATTATTGTTGTAGGGCTCGGCTAACATTTTGTAGTGCGAGCCGCCGACTTCCTGAGGCCACCACCGAGCGCTATGTGCGCGGCCTCACAATGACGATGTGCCTTCCGAAACCCTCGGAAGGCCTATTACAAATAATAATGAATAATAACTATTTTGTCTCAGGCTACCTGCCTAATGATTAGGAACTTAAACTAATCGAGTCGCTACAGATATTTACAACGCGACGAACAGGGGACCGATGCCTTCAACGAAGCTTCCGGCTTCCGCGAAGCTACTGACTTCCGCCTCAGTGAATCCCTAGCTCTCCGTCACCACAAGGCCTTATGTGAAACTGCCGCCACTGCCTTGTACGATTTCCGCAACCTCCAACCCTGTGAAGAACCTCTACTGTCAACAGGAACTCTGAAGCCCGGGCAGCACCGTTCAAAGTCAACGTATTTACCCAAATGCTTCAGTGCACTGTTCTCTCCGTACCTTTTCTTCAGATGTTGACCCGCGCGCATCCACAGGAGAACTGACTAACTTGCCGATCTGCAAGCCTTATTATATACTGGCGAACAGAGCGCCACCT
The DNA here is from genome assembly GCA_007657795.1 of Dreissena rostriformis. Lineage (NCBI taxonomy): Eukaryota > Metazoa > Mollusca > Bivalvia > Myida > Dreissenidae > Dreissena > Dreissena rostriformis. Next base: position 128,489 of record VMBQ01001182.1, read on the forward strand.
AGCAAACGGAAATGCACGATCCGGAAACTGCCGACGTTTCCGAATTCCCTCCGCACTCTACGGAGATTACCGATCAGCATTTTTCCTTCATTAACGGTGATGATGATTAGAGTTTATTTTCAGGTCCTGCCGGCCTCTTCACGAGGTCTGTATGGTCCGACCTGATTCCTTCATTAACACAGAAACAAGCCGAATATATATGCAGGATTTTAATAGAAACATTCCTAAAATATCAAATGATGTTCCTATGCATAATAAATTACTTTTAACCAGCCAATTAACTTATTTTATGAAGAACAAGTTACAATTTCGTATTGTTTACCTGGCCAATGTAAAACTAAGGGAGGTAATTATACTGCAACAGTGAAGATACGCAAAGCATATATTTCGACTACGAATCATTTCGTCATATTACCCACGCCTCCGATTTGACATTAGTCCCCTCATGATTCCAATACTAAACAACTAAAATACAAACCAAACAGTTAAACTAATCCTAACACTGAACACAAGCAAAAGTCAACAAGAGCTAACGAACAAATGTACAACATCACATCTCTTCCTGAGATAATACATGCATTACAATCAGTGCCAAATAAAACTACTCACTACTTAACATGGTTCGTACTGAACCGAAAACACAAAGCCCCCATTATCATACCCAATAATGTCGCCGAGGCTTGCCGTGCCTCCGCATATCTCTCCAAGACATGCTGACCATTCACCCGTTACTGAGTTACTCGAGTTCTCTCTTGCAAAGACTGTATAACCTTCGTTATTTATCACAATCTTCCTTTTTTGACGGTCGCCTTCAGTTGCAGCCTGCACCTTAACTATGAGCTCCTTTTTCCCGGACGCTCTACCTCTTGCCTTGACAGGCAAACCAGACGTTACCGACGTTTCATTGCATGTCGTAACGTTCATGAAGCCTCTTTGATCATCTGGCTTCAAACCGACTTCCTCAGACACGCCACTGGAGTGTCTACATTGTACGTCTTCTGGAGATCGAACCGACGGCTTAGTATTGGGAATTACCGTGCTTTGATTTCCCTTCAAATCACCCAGCAAAACTGCTGTCGTTTTCTTTACACTGGCTTCATGCTTCACTGAAGCCCTACCAGCATCGGCAGTTTCATATGCCGGCTGAGACCGCAGAGGTTTCTTCATTTTCCTCAGCGCATACTCGTTTGAACCGCCTTCTGGCATGGTTCTTTCAATCCGACTTTCTCCTCGGATCCGTTTCTCCTGTGCTGATGCACCCAGATTTGGCACCATCTGGCTTCCACTGAACACACGAATGCCCCCAAGACGATGGACACTGTCTCTTTGAAGCTCTCCTGGCTTCGTTGAAGTCGTCACCTTTTGACCTTGTTTTCTTCGCCGGTAATTAGGGCATTGTCTTTTCAGATGCTTATGTGAACCACACAGATAGCATCGTCGATCTTTTCCCCTGTCATTTCGTTTGTGCCTATACGCAGGGCTTGGGCTTCCAATCTTCTTCATAAGATCATTCAATCTTCGCTCAAGTCTGTTGACCACCATCCACATCTTCTCCATCTGCTCTGACGAGGAACAACAGCATTCTGCGTGTGACGATATAGAAACATGACCACCAAACACTGTAGCTCCAGCAACCCTTAAAGGCTTCAATGAAGGCCTTTTCCTCATAGTGACATTTGCGTCAGAGACACACTGGCCTTTTCTGAAGTCGTCTTTTCTTCATCGCGAGGCCGACGTCGATTATCAGGACACTTCCTCTTCAAGTGAATCTTTAAACTGCAGGTATAACACCGTCGCTCCATGTTCTTCGACCCTGAACCATATCTAGGCTGTGGGCTTTCCGTGGCGCTCATGCACTGACCAAGCCGTCTTTCGAGCATTTCAACCATCTTTTGAAGCTCATCCATCTGCTTCATTGGCTTATTGCCATCTGTAGCTACCGCAGACACATGGCCGTCGGACTTCGCTCTTTCTGCACGATTAAAGGCTTCGAGCTCCACAGCATACCTGATGGCATCATTTAGGCTTACTGGTCGGGCCTGTTTGATGCGTAGTCTCATGTCCGCACTATGAAGAGCATCAAGAAACTGCTCTTTTCCCAACGTTTCTTTCAGATCTGCCGGTGCAGAGGGGTATGCCATGTTAGTTAATCTTCGAATGTCTTGCCCCAGCTCTCCCAACGTCTCCGATTCTTTTTGTCTGCGATCACGTACTCTGTACAGTTCCGTCTGGTTAGGAGGCTCAAAACGTTCTCCCAAGGCTTGCATCAGTGAGTCATAATCCCTGGAATTATGTGCAAGGTTTCCCAATACCCCTTGCGCTTGGCCTCGCAACGACACTGCCAAATGCAATCCCTTGTCGTTGTAGTCCCATTGATTAATCTCAGCGCACGTCTCAAAGTGCGCTTTATAATCTCGCCACGATGATTGACCATCATACGTAGCTGCCTTCACAATACTTGAAGGTTCCAATGGAGTCTTCTTCAATGTGACGTTTCCTTCAAAATAATTTGGCTTTGATTGAGGCATAGGCGTCTCTCTTTCACGAACAGGAGTTAACAAGTCAGTCCGTTTGTTGTCACGCTTTAATAATTCCAGATGCCTTTCCAAAGCCAATGTGTCCAATTTTGCAGCGAGGGCTTCATTTTCACGCCTCATCGCTTCATATTCTTCGAGAAGAATTGCTTCCCTACCGTCAGCCATTTTGAGGCCTGGGTTGACAGATTAGAACTGTCGATAGGTTTTATCATATCCCACCGCTGCCACCAAATATGTAGCGCGAGCCGCCGACTTCCTGAGGCCGCCACCGAGCGCTATGTGCGCGGCCTCACAATGACGATGTGCCTTCCGAAACCCTCGGAAGGCCTATTACAAATAACAATGAATAATAACTAATTTTTATCAGGCTACCTGCCTAATGATTAGAAACTTAAAATAATTGAGTCGCTACATATATTTACAACGCGACGAACAGGGGACCGATGCCTTCAACGAAGCTTCCGGCTTCCGCGAAGCTACTGACTTCCGCCTCAGTGAATCCCTAGCTCTCCGTCACCACAAGGCCTTATGTGAAACTGCCGCCACTGCCTTGTACGATTTCCGCAGCCTCCAACCCTCTGAAAAACCTCTACTGTCAACAGGAACTCTGAAGCCCGGGCAGCACCGTTCAAAGTCAACGTATTTACCCAAATACTTCAGTGCACTGTTCTCTCCGTACCTTTTCTTCAGATGTTGACCCGCTCGCATCCACATGAGAACTGACTAACTTGCCGATCTGCAAGCCTTATTATATACTGGCGAACAGAGCGCCACCTAGCAAACGGAAATGCACGATCCGGAAACTGCCGACGTTTCCGAATTCCCTCCGCACTCTACGGAGATTACCGATCAGCATTTTTCCTTCACTAACACAGAAACAAGCCGAATATATATGCAGGATTTTAATAGAAACATTCCTAAAATATCAAATGATCTTCCTATGCATAATAAATTACTTTTAACCAGCCAATTAACTTATTTTATGAAGAACAAGTTACAATTTCGTATTGTTTACCTGGCAAATGTAAAACAGTGAAGATACGCAAAGCATATATTTCGACTACGAATCATTTCGTCATAATTTAAATCTGTTTAAACCATCAAAGTTGTGTGTTGTACTTTCTGATGTAGTCCCACTTCCATTCAATAACCTTTATTTTTGTGCTATATGGCCTGTTCCTTTTGCATAAGCGTGTGGTCACTTGCCTTTAATGAAAGACTCCCGGATGGTACGACAAAGTAAACTCCTGAAAGGAGATATCTTTGCGATTTGGAATGCCATCACATACCTTAAGATGACAGATGTACACATAGTATAATTATAAATATTTAATACAACGGTACAAAGAGAGTTGAAAAACTGTTATCACGAAACTCACTCCTCTTGCGCGTTAACCACTCGCTCATTTCGAGAGGAGCCACACCATTTTATTAATCGAAATTTCATTTGTAAAGGAATTCCTGTGCGCGTTCGATAAGAAGATCAAACACACTATAATGTTATCATAATAAATTATCCATACTGCAAATGCGCCAACTAGGCCTCCTGCTATTTTATTTGGAGCTCAAACTTCCTCTTCTTCAGTGCATTCAAATTGTTCAGCTTGCAATGACTTTAATACACTGTTAATTAATAATTATATTTTAATAAAGTGCTTTTTATTTAATTCTCAATACATTGTTGACACTTTAAAAATGGCTCCAATTTTTGTATCATAAAACATTGTAAGTATTGATAACACCACAAGTTCAATCAGCCATATTTTCCGCATGTTTATGTTATCAAGACCTATGTGTGTAAATAGTTTCTTTGTCCGCGGTACTGATTTTATTTTATAATTGTCCTTTTTTATAAAATAAACAATATGAATAACTACATTACCATTCACCACAACGTATTCTACGTTGTGCTATTTAGCTCACCTAAGCGCGAAGTGTGTCGAGTGTTGTGAAATTTTTGCTCGTTATAGCATTAGAGGCCATGTGTTTCATCCAATAGTCAAGAAACTGGCACAGAATGTTTATCTGGAAAATACTGGATGAGTTGCACTCTTGGTTATGCTCGTCCAAATACTTGGTGAGCAGGTCAAACTTTAGAAAAAAAAACATTGTTATCAATTAAGAGGCCACACGTATGACTCAATATTCATGAGATTTGGTCATTATATTAAGATTGGTATCTTTCTGTTAGAATTACACCAAGGTCTCAATCGGGGAAAAGTTTTCGCCTAAAATGTTGTAAGATTAAGTCAGAGAGGCATGCGTGTGGTTCCCTTTACTTAAGAGAAGCAAGCTCTTCTGAAAACGTTTATACGATTGTATTATTAAATTGAATGTTGAAAATTAATTATGACGGTATTACCTATAAACAATTAGTGAAGACCATGCCTCAGTCTCTTCTTCAGGTGCAGTCCTCCTTCACTAGATGTTTCGGCCATGTCCACGACATCTGCCGGAGGTGCGCCGGCCGAGAATGATCAAATCTCGACCAGAGACTGATATCCACTGCTGTTCTCTCATCTGCCATACTATTTTGAGCCTGATTCTGCTTGCCGACCTAAATCTGCTATTGCCCGTCACCCTGCCATTCTAGTGATGTCAAGTACTCCGTAGGCCGTCCAGAGTGACTGCCCGGCGAAGCCCCGATTGCCAACCTCAACAGTAAGGTACTGGTTCTTCCATCCTCGTTGTCGGCATTCATCAGGAAGCGGCTTGTATATGGCCTTCTTTCTCTCGTGTGCTTCCTCGATTCGCTTTTCCCTTGGCGCTTTCAGTTCCAGACAAAACTAGCTTCCTAAATTGCATATGGAATAAATTCAAATATGGAAATAAATAAATAGTAATTGAACTTCTTCGGTTAAAATGAATAACAATTAGATAACCTTTATATCGCAATAGTACAAAATAACTAATTAACAATACAATCAAAATTGTCGTTTCAGAACATTAATGTTTTTATGTTTCAGCCATTCGTCTGTAGATGTTACCTTTTTGCTGTCGCTTTCAATACTATACACATTTTTTGCTGAGAGACACTCACATTATCCGATTGCGTATCGAATGATTTTGGCGCTAATGGAATGCATTTATCACTCTTATTTACATCCTGTTAAGGCTTTAAATATGCGTTCGCAACTTCATTCATTAATCTGTTAATAACCATATACTACGTGTTTTGCCACAGGTTTGACATTTGACACACTAATACAGGTACAGAGAAGGTATGCTATTATCGTCCAATGACACTAAATGCAGTTTATTCATTTCAATATGTGAGTAAACGTGATACTTTGTAAGTAAATAGTTAAGTATCTTACACACACCCATATTATACTAAAATCAATGAAATTATCAATGTAAGGTGCGACTTAAACGAAAAATAAGCTGTTATTTAATCATTTATGATAAAGTTATTTCCCTATATAACGAAATTAAAATCAAATCATCGTTAGAACACTATTATTGTGTTGTATTGTATTTTGATAATCTCTGTGTACAGCACTCATTTTACACAAAAAAACGGATCCGCCAGTCGTATCCGTGCAGTTGCCGTATCTTCTAATGGAACGCATTTCGCAAAATATCATGAGGGTGTTGTAATTGAGATTACATATTATGCTTCCTATAAATATATCCAAGCTCTAAATGCATAGACACAATCACATATTTCATTCATGACTTTTGCAAATTATAATAAACATTTTATAGTACACATGTATATTATAACACACATTCATTGATCATATACCAGTGAAGCGCTCCAGTGGGAACAGATTGTATTGACAGATTTCTTTATTACCTTCATCAACTAGTGTTTTACTTGATGAGACTATAATTAATAAATAAATAAATACATAAATAAATAAATAAATAAATAAATAAATAAATAAATAAATAAATAAATAAATAAATAAATAAATAAATAAATAAATAAATAAATAAATAAATAAATAAAT